>JBBPCW010000001.1:0-11934 GCA_037974425.1 Phenacogrammus interruptus
TGGACCTGAACTGTTTGAAATTCAATTAAATAAAGCTTGAAACATTGGGGTGTTCTAAAACTTTTGACCGGTAGTGTGTATATATGTATGTATATGAATATATATATACGCATGCGCGCACACACACACACTTTATTTGTCTAGTGACTAAATGAATGACAGTAGTGTGGTGTTAGTATAATACATTGTTGAAAGTTTGCCAAAACTGCATTTCCCTACATGCTCATGTCCATAAAACTACATGTATATCCAAAATAATACAGTTACTTTCCTACTCTGTTTGTGCAGCCCTGTATTAGTGCTCCACCTCAGTAAATACTGTAAGCACAGCAGCAGATGTGTGTGTTTCCGGCGTGAGATGGGGAGAGCCTCTGTCTCCCCTGTGAAGAGTGACTCAGCACCCAGCCGTACTCTTCTGCTGGACTCGGTGGGAAGGGCTTAGTCACTGCCTTGTTTTTAGCAGCAGCTCGGAGATACGGAGGTGTTTTAATGACTCATTCACGGTGTCTGTGCTGTGAGCATGAGAGTGGGCTTTATTCTCAGGTCAGCTGTTGTTTTGCTTTAGTCCGAAACACTGCAGTGAGGGGAGTCCGCTCTGCTGCCCACCTCACCATCATTATGGGTCAAGGGTGTTTTTACAGTAAAATAATTGACTGCCAGTTGAGAAAACAATTGCATTTTGAAAAAAAAAAATACAATGTTCTGACATCGGAGCCAACCAGCCCTGCCCGACCCACAAAAATATTTATTAATCAACCACCTAAACCTGACCAACACTGTTTCTGTAATGTTTCTTATGTTGCATTGTCACTTTTTGACTCACCCCAGCTGCACCTGCATTTTGAAAAGATGACCCACATCCTACCAACCCACAGGTGATGAATTACTTCTATAATTAATCAAGGAAGCAGAAATGTGGGTTTTTTTTTCTTTCTTTACTATACTATCCATTGCTTTAAAACTCTGAATCCCATAATTTTTATTATCCCAACATTATGTCTAAACAAGTGTGTATGTGTGTTCGTTGCAGACAGTGAATCTCGTGAACGGGTGAGACAGACGTATCCGGAGCCGCCTGGTGATGAGGTCAGTCTGGAGCTCCAGCAGCAGGCTCTGCTCCGAGAGCAGCAGAGAAGACTCAATAACATGAGGAGAGCCAGGGCCAACGGTCAGACACACACATGGACACACATTAGGGCAGTCACTAATTGTGTATTTACCTTAAGATTTATTGAGTAATTTACTGAACAATAACAAAGTCCTTAAATACTTCTCTGGTTTGTATGACATTGTTAAAAGTCGGTAGTAAATTTAAACGTTATGTGACTCAAAAGACGTCATGCGCAGACATTTACAGGTGTCTTGATTACTGGAATTTTAATCTGAACATGTACACCAGGGGGCACTGTGTAAACCAGCTTTCAGCACGGCTCCATTTCTGCAACGTGGTCAAGGGGAATTTTTCAATAACAAAGTTAATCATTTACCTGAACTCCAACTTTTAGATGGAGATTTGGGATTCAGCACCCGTTTATCTTTATAAATCATGGGGTTTGAGGCACAGTCTTCATTCTCACACACCCTCAGACTTGCACTCTGTCTGTGTATTGACTCGTCTCTATCTTGTTAGATTACTTTGACCTGTCATCTCCGATGAAGCCTCCTAATCAGCGGGTGAGTGAGATGGATGTGGCAGTGCTGGGCGCAGCGCCGGCCTGTTTAACTGACCCAGTTTTTTCACGGCCTTTCAGGATAACTGCACTCTGTTTCCTCTCTCTCTGACAGGCCTGTTTATTGACATGACACTTTTATTGATGTGTTTACGCCTGCAGAAGGAGAGCTGCGCAGAAGAGGCCGAGAGACACTCCCTGCTGCAGTCCGAGAGTGCTTTTATTGGTGAGCGCCCCAAAAAAATCCATCCAGACCTTTTGACCAGGGGGTTTAGGGGCAGGAGGTTTTGAATGCTATGGGACACACACACTGCCTGAAGGCAAATTTAAAACATTACATTAAGAAAAGAATCTGAGTGTTGATTGTATTTACATGCTGCCCTTAGGACTTTAAGACCAGAGCTTTAAAGGTAAATCTGGTCATACATTGAAGTTGGACAAAAAAGCATCAGAAGCTTTGTTCTCTCGTTCACACCGTTCAGGAGGTTGAAGTGTGTGTGTTTTCTAGAACAGGGAGAACTTTCTAAGAACTCCCTGGGGAAGAACATTTTGGAACAGTGATCTCCAACCCTCCTCCTGGAGTTAAGTTCTTCTGCTATGTTTTACCCCAACCGGCATCCAACATGTTGCTCCCTCCCACTTATTTAATGCTCCATCCAATCAGGGGCTTCTGAAGAAGTTTATCAACCAAATCAGGTGTTGCAGAGCATTGATGGAACTAGATTGGTGTGGTGGGGGCCTAGTGGGTAGGATGGGTTTGAATCCTACCTTCAGCAAACTGCTACTGGGTTCCTGAGCAAGAACCTTAACCCCAAGTTGCTCCAGGGAGACTGTAGTTAGGGAATGGAAGTCGCTTTAGATAAAAGCATCTGCTAAAAGCCGCGAAAGTAGATTAAGGAAGGCGGATCTCCAGGTCCAGGGTTGGAGAACATTCTAAAACGTTATAAAAATGATACATTCAGACAAAAAATTAGTATTTGTCTTGCAACAGTGTTGCCTCTTTAAGCACCTGCAGTGATAGAAGATCTCCAAAAGTACTATGTGGCCAGGAAACGTGATCCTTAACAGTTCACAAATAATCTTAATAATTAAAAATCAATCAAAATTAAAGTTCTCTGTACATTATGCGAAAGCCAAAGGGTCTGTGGTTTTGACAAACTTGAAATTAAACATGGATAAATGCAAATTAGATTAGATTGACTTTATTAATCCCACAATGGGGAAATTCCTTAGAAACCGCAGCAGTAGTGAGAAAGACAGCTAAATGCAACACATTGTGTAAACATGCAATATTATCTTAAGCATTTTCAGCACTTGGTGGAAACAAACTACATAGTTCACAAAAATGTTTTTTTCCCCCTGTGACTGCACAGATCCTAATGGTTATTCATTTATGACGACTCCTCAGCCGGAGAGGAGGGCCGGACAGAACTCTGCTAGAGAGAGAAGACGACAAGCCAGGAGGACAGACTTTGATGATGCAAGTACCTCATTAAACAGACAGTTACTGTGAGGCGAAGTCACTGGCAGACCAGTAGACTTTGAACGCACATCCACTAGGCAGAATAAAAGGAGTTGTGACATTAGAGCTGAGGTGTGTAGTAATGATGGGCCATGGTTGCGTGCAGGGCATGGAGACCCCCAACAGAGAGAGGAACAGCCAGTCCCTCGGTTCAGCGAGCAGCCTCCGCCTGGACCGAGTCCGGGAGCACAACCAGCGCCGGATGAGAGCACTGGATGGCTTGAGTGCACAGGGCTGGAGATCAGGTGAGAAAACTGACTCACAGGACCTGTTTTGATTGAAATGTTTTCTGTTGGGGTTTTTTTTTTTTTTTTTTTTGGCCCATATGTTGGAAAATCATTTTTCTTCTTAAAAAAGGTTTTATGTGGTACTTACACTGTTGAGGCTTCAAAACATGCCATTCAACCCCCTGTCCCACAGCAGTTAAGCCTCACCCTGTCTTGACTGCTGTTTGAATGAGGCACAACAAGGATAAGTAAGTGTAAAGTGTCTATTTTTGATGCCACTAGCAGTCTTGGGATTCGAACCCATGACATTTTGATCTCAGGAGCAACATCCTAACCACTAGAACACCAGCCGCCCCAAGGGCATTCAGGTCACTAATAAACATTAGTCTAAAAGGCACAATAACAAAAACAGTCTGGTTAGTTCTAAGGGATAAAGAAATGTAGAAATGGATTAAGACTGATTATGGTCCATAAAAAATGTACCTCAGTGAAGCAAAAAACACAAAGAAGGATATAGGATATGAGCCCATTAAGCCCAAGAGGAATTTACGGAGTATTGCAATTTACTGTGATGTTAATTTTGTGCATGTATGAATTTACATGCACAAAAGGGATGAAAGTAGACTTCAGTCTTGGCTTAAAGATTAATGCTTTGGAATAAAGTGGGGGAAAAAATTGTATGTGAAACAATTAACATGATGCATTCTAATGTTCCTCACTCTCCAGGAGAAATATCTGCTAACGAGGACGACGACCCCTGGCAGCATACCCCATCTCCGCCCGATGCGCGCCGTGTTTCCACGACGACTGTCGCCACCGAGTCCTGGTTACGCCCAGGCACCACAGAGACGCTGAAGAGGTTGATGGCGGGGCGAAGGCCGTCAAGCCGTACCCCACTGAATCGCGACTGGGAGGGGCCTTCCACCTATCACGGTTAAACTCGGGGTCATCGCAGTAACACTAGCAGCACTTTCACAATACCGAATCTCTTTTCCCTCCAGAGAAGCCATATAGAGCCAAAGAGGTCTGTTTATGTTTACTGGTAACACTAGGCTCTGTCAAGAAATGCGTTTTATTTTGTAGCAACTGTTGCTAGGCTGAGCAGTTCTGTGGTAAAAGTTCAATTCAGCCTGGCAGAACATAACTGAGGTTTGTCAAAATGCAATGTCCACATCAGACAGCTACAAGGTTTGAATCCCTACATAATGTTGAGTTTCCAGTTTGGCTGACCAAAACTAGGCGGGTTGAAGATCATCACCTTGCTAACATTGGTTACATAATTCACCTTCTCAACCCTGACAGCATGCTGAAGGAATAAGACTGGAATGATTAATATCTAACCCCTGTGATGGGCTCCACCACCCTGGTTAGGATACGCAGCTCAGATAATGAAGGACACACTAAATCTCTAGATTTTGACCAAACCCTGCACAGCAACTTGGTTCAGCTTGGATGAGGTTTTTGCAAGTGTTCTTTAAAGCCTCTAGACACTACCACAGAGCACCTTTGTTGTCAGAGCATACAGAAGTCAGTTCAGTCACTTTAAGGACTCGTTGGTTTGATTTTATTCTTTGTTTTATGTAAAGTAAAAATGAAATGCAGTGCTCTTATGTAGACTATAAGCAGTAATGCACTGTGACAGTTGCACAGTCTTCACAAAGGTCAGATGGATTCTGGTCTAAAGCCATAAAGCAGAAGCATCTACAGAAGAATAAAAGCAACGTCGACCGGTGTGACTCGCCCTCCTGCCAGCCAGCAGAGCCTGGGAGGACATACTACACAGGTCCCATCTGCTGCACCCTGCTGTGTGTGTGTGTGTGTGTGTGTGTGTTTGTGTGTGTGTGTTTGTGAGTGAGTGAAGTCTAGTACGATGGCTAATTCCGCTTGTATCAAATGCCTTTTGTTTACAGAATGTATTTTAGGTTTGTAATGATGATGCCTGTGAGAAAATGCCTATTTAAAAATGAATAAATTCTTTTATTTTTTTTAATGGAATCTTTCCTGTTCTGAAATGTTTCACATAGGGTTTATTTTATGGGGCCTGTATTTACATGATGTTTAAACACTGTTGAGGCTTCAAAACATGGTACTCACTCACATTCCACAGCAGTTTAGCCTCACCCTGACTGCTTTCTGAATGAGGCACAATACAGCCATTTACACATTAGTCTTTAAGGCACAGTAACAAAAACAGCCTGTTTAGTTCTAACGAATAAAGATGCTGGAAAATGGAAAAAAGAATTAAGACTGTTTATGGTCCCTAAAAACCATACACATGTCCTAAATTGACCTCAGGGAAAGCAATAAAGCAAAAATGATAGGAGCTCTTTAACATGAAGGGTTTCAAGGGACTGTGCTGTGTTGGACATCCTGCACTCCCTGGTTAGACCAGCTCAAGATGATCTGCGATGCTATCATCTACCTGCTGCAGCAGCTTCAACAAACTGATCAAGAAAGCTGGCTGTGCAACTGAACAACCTGGAAACAGGGGGAAACTGTCTAGACTCCACAGAGGTGGATGAACTGAGAAACACTTTAAACCTCCAGCATAAAACAGCATAAAGTGAAATGAACATCACAGAAAATCCTTCCTTCAAACCACCATTAGACTATAACTCCTCCCCCTGTGATATACACCCATCATTTGACTGACTCCTCCCCTTGTCACAAACAGCCATCACCTTGTCATACACACCCATCACTCTATAACTCCTCTCACACACCCACCAACAGATTATAAATCCTCCCGTCACCCACCCATCAGTCTCTATAACTCCACCCCTTGTCACACACTGACCCATAAGACTAACTCCTCCCCACCACACACCCACCCATTAGTCTCTATAACTCCACCCCTTGTCACACACACCCATCACTCTATAACTCCTCTCACACACTGACCCATGGCTCTCTATAACACCTCACCCTGTCACATACTGACCCATAAGACTATAACTCCCCCTTTCACACATCCACACAATAATCTGTGCAATAGCCTTTTGCTACTTTCCTGTGCAATTTCTTATTGGGTTTCAGTAACTATCATGTGTAGGATTATGTGCATTATTTGATGATATATGATGTGCAACAGTCTACCAGGTGCAATATTCTTATCAGGTGCTAAAACTGTCATGTGCAGTTTCATACACAACTAGTCTTATCATGTGAATAACATTACTTATGTCAATATTATGTACTACTGATTTGTACTACGTGAAGTAAGGTTGCTTCAGTAAACGTTACTGTAATGTTAAAGGAACTTTGTTACTGTAAAGTAACAGTGGAGTGACATAGTATTTGTACCCATCATTTGTGTATTAAGGGTGTACTCACTAGGCAGTTTGAACCGTGCCCGAGTGCGTTTGACCACCAAAGTGCGGTTCGTTTGACTAGTGTGAGTGCTCCGAACCGTGCCCGGGCGCGGTCCGTTTAGCCGTCCCTGGCCCGCTTGGAAGAGGTGAGCCAGAGCACGGTTCAGTTGGACTCTGGCGCGGTTCGCATGTGGTGCAAGCGCTAATTGTGCTGGAGCACCGATCAGGACGCGTGATGCCACGTTTCTGCGACGTTCCAAAACCATTTTTCGTGCCACAACAACAATAGACCTGTTTAGCAACAGGCTGTGAGCGGGCTGTGGACCACCGTGGACCAAAAGACTCAAAATTACTATAAAAAACATTAAACAGAGCGATGGACTGCAGTGCGTTCAGCGAGAGCGCCGCTCTTCCTGTTTATCCTGAAACCATAGCAACATAATGACGTAAGCGTGCTCCGGCACGCATAAATCTAATGTGAGTTAGATCGTACTCGGGCCCGGTTCAGGGCAACCGTGCTTAGTGTGAGTACACCCTGAGTTCAAAACAACCTGATATCTAGTACAGTTGAAAATCTGGAAGTGTCCTCAGTCTGTCACTCATTATTTGATTGTTTGGTGACGTTTTACAAGTTACAGTATTTGGCAGACACTTTTATCTAAAGCGACTTATAGTTTTTGCGCATCATAAGTGTAGGTGAAAGCAGTGTTGGGAGTCTTGCCCAAGGACTCTTATTGAAGTAGTGGTGTGTCGTCCAGAGTAGTAATCGAATCCCTCTCTCCAGCTTTGAAGGCAGCAATGTTATCCACTACATTAACCAACCACAGCTGCTGTTTTTCAGGCGAACACTGAAGTGGAATTTTTTGCCCCACAAATAAACCAAGTTCAAAAACTTTATTGACCTATGACCTGATTAAGGTGAGCAGGATGATGACCAGTATTGTACAGAGTTGTACAGATCGTTTATTCCACATAGAAAACTTTACAGTGCTGTACCATTATACACTTCTCCACCGTAACCAGGAATGCTTCGGATCCTCACACCAACAGCTTAAAGCGCCACTAATGTTATTTTGTTATATTCTATACAACACAGCCCGTCCCCGAAACCAAAGAAATTTAAATATATTAGCTTTTTTTTTTGTTTTAAATTTGTACACATACAGTGAAGCTTACTTCAGAGGGATATATAGACCAGTGATTCAGATGCAGCTCACGTTAGGTTGCAGGTTTTTTTTTCCTCATTATTTTTTTTCAAGTTCCAGTTTCGTAGGATTCCCAGTCGTCGCCTTCTTCATACGTTTACTTAAAAAAGCATCAGTACATATAAAATGGAATAATTTAACTATATATAAGAGTATATATAGTTGATATCGATTTAGAAATCTCAGACGATCTGGGAGAGATGGCAGAGTTTAAATAAATTATCACAAAAAGTAAAAATCTCCAGTGCATTTGAAAAGGAAAGAAAAAAACCCAAAACAAACGAGTGCAGCAAATTCAGAGAAACCCCCCCCCCCCAAAAAGATTCAGAAATAAAATCTAGTGTTATGAGATTATATTACAAAGCCACTTTTTTTCTCTGTACAACTAATTAATTCCGAGGAGCTATTCATGCTAATGTTAGCCATTAGCTGTGCAAAAGAAAAGGAACAAAACAAAGAACAAAACAAAACAAAAGGGCATTAGAATCATCGAGTAATAGATGTTACTCATCGTTTGAACTACTGATCGTTTGCTTGATGAAACCTTTTATCATTCTTCAGACAGCTTTAAGATAATGTCGAGACAAAGCGAGAAACACACCGTTTTGAAATATATTCGAACCTCCCGAGAAGCTCGCCGCAGGTTGATTAATCGAATAGTTGTCGTTATAATCATCGGTATGATCCTGTAGATGATTTCCGAGTCTATTGTACAAAGCCCTGGTCATTCGGTCCAGTTATGTGTTGTGGTTTCTGTCCCAGGATCAGCTCGAGTGTCCAGTGTAGACCCTGGCAGAGACTGTGGCATGCTACCGGTACCTTCAGCACGCTCTTCTAGAAGCTCCTAGCTGGCTGATGAAAAGTCCAGTCGCTGTCTCTGGGCTTCCCTTAGTGCCCTTTCTTTTTCGGGGAGGGAGATTAGATTAGAATCCTAAACTGGACGGCAGATAAAGCGAGGGATCTTCCGATTACTTCGGCGTGGTGGAGGAGCGTTCTCAGGCCTCCTGTGGGGTCTGAGGGCTGGGGGGCTCCGAGCTCGATACCGGCTCCAGCGTCTGAGCGATATGGAACACCAGCCCGATCCGCAGGAAGAACTTCCTCAGCACGGCCCTCAGCTCCGGGATCAGGTCGAACTGCATGATCTCACACAGGAGAGGGTAGTAGCGGGTGGCGTGCGCCTTGAACTGATGGGGGAGGATTCACATGCAAAAAGAAAGTTAATTACTGTGGCAATGAATGCTTTTTGCCAGTATAGTACTGAGCAACACTCTTAACCTGCCCCTTATTTCTTTATATTGGGGTTATTTTTACCACTTTATGCCAATAAAACTGTCTTATCTTTGACACATGAAGTAGATTAAATGAAAGAAATGGGAACCTTGGGCCGGTTTCCCAGACAGGGATTAAGCTTTGTCCTAGATTATGTAGTGCTGGGAATAGACATTTTCCATTGAAAAGAAAAGGGTAGTCCAAGACTAGGCTTAATCCCTGTCTGGGAAACCGGCCCATAGTGTTTTATTGAAAAAAGCCTAAACGAGCCCAGATAAAACCACTCAGCGTTCAGCACCACCAGTAGGCTGATCACCGCCTGATCATCTGGAATCATCTGCTCCTGGTTCTTCACTGGTTCAGGACTTCATTTAGATGGTCTTTGTCCTACTTGAATGATTCATACGTAGGTCACTGTGTGTCTTAACAAACAAAAACATGCCTCTGAAACTGGTCAGGCTCAGGGACTGGACTGAAAATGATAGTCTTTCCAAAGTCCTTCAGGAAGCCTGGAGAACTGTTGCATTAAAAATACTAGTCTGGATCTTTGAAGCAAAATACTGAAAAAATGAGGGGTGGTTCAAGACTTTTGCCCAGTTACTGTGTATCACATAGATCAGCATTAGAGCACATGGAGATGAACAGTAATGCAATGAAATCAATCCCAATCATCATTTGTTAAAAAAAAAATTGATAAATCTCCTGGTTAGAAGAATATACAGTACATTCGAAGAATACTGCCATGGTTCCTTGTCTTCTCGCTGCTCTACAGAAATCTAATGGATCTGTTCAGTTCCATCAGCATTTGATAGATTAAATAAAGCAGGGGTTGGATGGTAACCGCCCAAATTGGGCTTCCTCCAGAAGAGCAGAGGAAAAGGTTAGTGTAACACACTCCCGATTTTTTTATTCGGTTGTTTTCCAAAACACACAGGAATCCTGGAACTACTGCCACATGATCTAAATAAATTTAAAAAAAAGAAAAAAAGAATTCTAATTCGAACTCAACTCATTCATCACAAAACTGCAGAGAATGGATTCAAATCACTTCATCCCATCAGGAAAAAAGCGTCTGTGCTTATGTATCGATTCTAACTCAGCTGCACGGGTGGGCGGCTGACTAAAATAAATCAAGGGTTTTTTTCTGCATTGTTTTCTCTGCTCATCCAAAAAGTGGAGGATGGAGGAGTCAAGACAGTTTGAGGAGCTATTTTTCTCTTGCTCGCTGGAAATCCACAAAAACATCAAATAATCACTAGTTCCAGCTCTCATGATTTGATCTAACTCTTAATTGGTTATCATGAGTGTATGATTACACCCTCTTGTCTCTCCTCTTGACTCAGTCATTCATTAGTGGTGTAATTGAAGCGGATTAGACATGACACCTGCTTAATCGTTCTTAGGGGTTCTCCTGCTGCAACCGCTGAGGAGGTGGAACGGAAGGACTGTAGACACACTTCAGCCCTTGTGGAGGTTAAACAGACCTGCAGTTTGAGACGGACGCAGCTGAATGATTTGTGTGACATGTTGCACCGGGTGCTTTCCGGTCTGACTTGGAAGAAATTCAGGCCTTGATTGTGACCATATCCACCCAAAAGGCTCCTTTAAACTCTTCCATAAGGAGGAGATTCTGAATTAACTGGGCATTTTCTTTTGACAACAAAAAGTGGTGGTGGGGGTAGTATTGGAGTATGGAGATGTTTTAGAGAAGGGAAAAAAGTCATTGTTTGAATATCATATCAGGGGAAAAAATACATGAGATGAATTGTGCTAAATGTGACCAACTTGCCATACATTCATTTCAATTTGATTTTAATATGCATGCAATAGTGTTTAAATTTTAGGCCACCAATATGTTACTGTCTTTTATATCTGTGTGTGTGTGTATATATATATATATATATATACACACACACACACACACACAGATATATATGTATAGATAGATAGATAGATAGATAGATAGATAGATAGATAGATAGATAGATAGATAGATAGATAGATAGATAGATAGATATTAGCATTAAATGGTAGCATTTATCATAAATATTATCATCATCAAAACAATCGCCATTGATGGAGAGTGAGTTCTCACCCTGTCATCACTGATCTTCAGCACTTTGGTGAGGAAGAGGAGGAGGAGGTTGGTCCAGGCCTCGCGGTGGCTCTCTGACGTCAAGGTAAGGAAATAAGCCACAGCATCACTGCACACACTGCACAGAGCAGAAAAAACAACACAGAGCAACATTAACACCTTTATATCCAACAGAGCTTTCTGGGTGCAAACATTCGGGAGTAATTAACCCACGTAAACACATCGTTAAAACTTATGAAATCACACCAGGCAACGACGTTCCGCAGGGATCGACTTTTCCATCCCATTTTAATTCAGTTTACTGTCAAGTTCAGAAGAAAAGTAAAAGTAGCTGATCCGAGTCTCACAGGCAGAAATGGCACTCTAAACATATTTCTGTTTAGGTCAAACAAGTGAAAACGTCACATTTGTCCTTTCTGCACTTCTGTAATCCTCATCTGCCCTTGTGCGTCCTACTCACTCCAATCTGCATGACCTAATCACCTGCCAAATCTCCTTTAGCCTGCTTCAGTGAGCTTCCATAATCAAGCCTCCATGTCTGGGAGCTCTGAATGTGCGCACACACACACACACACACACACACACACACACACACACACACACACACACACACACAGACACACACAAACACACAC
>JBBPCW010000001.1:197384-209280 GCA_037974425.1 Phenacogrammus interruptus
CCGAAACCCCCCCACCCCCCGGGCTCAGCGATCGGCCAACCGAACCACACCCCCAACCCGCCCCCGCTCAGCATTCGGCAAACCGAACCACAACACCCCCCACCCCCGCACATCCCGAAAATCTCACGCGCAGGTTTTGGGTCAACTTGAGAGCCCTGCATACCTAACTCAGCTAACTTGATGTTCTGGTTCACCTTCATGTTTCTCTGAGCGTTCAAGAAAAATTTGTTTGTTTCGCAGAAAACTACTGAAATGTATCTTCAGCCCAAACATTCGTGCTTGTTTCTCCATTATATAGACAGTAAAACAGTAAACAATGGCCAATTCTGCCTCTTGACATTTCAAAAAGCAGTAATGCAATAATGCAGCTGTTAGTGTTTTTATTTATACAATCTGCCTGTTTTGTGCACTTCATGTTGTTGATGCCATTTGCCTCAGAGAACGCTATTTCAATCCCCTCTGTGTACCTGTATATGTGGCTGAGGTGACAATAAACCGTCTTGAAACTTGTGGCATAGCACAGTACCTTGTGCCAATAGAAAATCACCAAAACCAAAGACCTACTGTGTTGCCTTACACATGATTCACTTTTATCTATAACAAAGGACACAAGTTTGTTGCTTTCCTACACACATTATTAGCCAGTGCACAATATAATGGCAAATAGAAAAATTCTTTATGTTTGCTTTCTTTTGCCGGCGTTTCTTAAAGCCACAGAAGCTTCTTGTGCGTTTTTAATAATTTCCCTCTTAGCGCATGCCTCCGAAACACATTCCCTCTTTCTCTCTCGCATGCACTGTTCCCACCAGACCACCTGGTACCACTGCGAGGACTTTGAAGTCTGGGAGAGTGGGATTAATTTAATTATATATTTACATGCATTCATAATTAATGAAGGGGGGCCCTGGCAGGTTTGGCGTCTACAAAGCTTCATGTCAGCCTCTCCACTCTGGCGGAGGATTAGCACGGGGCCGGTTCCTATTGTTTTCCCAAAGTCGCTCGCTGCCATTTCTCTCAAACCACATCATCCGAGTATTAAAATAGTTGACTGTAATCAAATCACTCCCTCTGTCATCACAGCCCCCCACGCTGCTCCTTGTGTTGGGTAAATGCTAACATCTTTCTCGCTAAATATAGACCAGGCTTCTGTAAATCAGGAAAGTTGGCCGTGAAGAGCGCTACGGAACGGGTGGAATAGTTCATGCCTGTTTTTTCAACACTAAACCATTGCTGCTCTTGTTTTCTTTTTTTTTTCCCCACAACAAGAATTTGGTTATCATCCCATCGCTTGCTATTTCAGCCGTTTTCAAAACCACCAGATAGTTCAGCTCAGGCCAGAGATGTTCATTTTCCTGTGGCTTGGGACAACCTGAGCAGGATGCATGTCTTTGCATCTCTGCAGAAGCCAGGATGCGTTGAGCCTGATGACAGGCCACTGGTCTTCCTCAGATTTGATTGGATCTGCGAGTTCCAGCAGCTAGATAACAGTGTAGCTTTGGGAAGAGCGCTTGGGCGCTTGCACCGCAACTCAGACTCCCCGGATCCTCACGAGCAAACCAAGCTCTGGGGAAACAAACCTCCCCCCCGAAATGTCCCGTGTCTATTGGATTTTCCAAACATGCGGCCATGGTTGCGTTTTTGGATCCTCCTGAATGTTCCACTCTCAATTATTAGGCTTTCTCATGCTTTACAGGATAGAGATGTCAACTTCTGTCCTGTCCGAGCTGCACTTAATAGCATTTAAGCGCTATTGGGATATTTGTTTTTAGTAAAATATGCAAATAAGCTCTCTGACAATCATATTTGGATTATTTTTTCACACTGTGTACCGTGACCACACCTGAGTGAGTGTGTGTGGGGGTGTTTTGATTAACCAAGGTTTCTGTGTAATCCATTAGAAGTTTGGACGAAAGCATGAATGAACATTTTAAGCCAAGAACCATGTATTTGAATGGGTTCTGTCAAATGGTCCTCGGGGACCTACAGATCCTTTTTATTGCCCACGGTTGTCAACGCATTGGGCTGGTCAAAATATCGCCCATCTGGGGGGTCCCGTTTGAGAACCACTATCAGTCTTTGCCTTTACTAAAGAATTCTTGCAGAACCATAAGAGCGTTTAGGTTGTGAAAATGTATACATCTGTATTAATCTAAAGTTCTGACTGAATGCAATGATAAATAAAATTTCTCTTTTAAGGTCAAAATCTGCTCTCAAATGCACCATAAACAACATTGTGTACATATGCCATATATATAAAATCATACCAGTAATTTGTCCTCACTGTGGCACCCTATTGGCTATTAAGAGCCAAGAATGATGTATTGTCCTGAATAAGAACATTTAAACGGCCTTAGTTTTACACACTTAATGTGTTGCCGTCATGTAGATTTGTGCCGACCGCAAGAGTCAAACTTAGACGCATCGGAGCCACTTGCCTTTCATTATACACAAGAAGAGTAATGGAAAGGGCTGGCTTTTCATCTTCTCAATGTGTGGGAATGAAAGTCTAGGCCTGGTGAAATTCCCAGTCATTCTGCTGAGGTGTGTGGTATGTCATTAGTGAAAGGCAACGTGTCTACAGCGGGCGTTTGTATGAATGTGTGTGTGTGTGTGTGTGTGTGCACCATTCTCTCCACAGTGATTAAGCCAAATGACCCAGCGGACCGAGAACAAAGTGAAACCACTTCAGTGGGCTGGCACATTCCTCCCCTCACCACATAATCAACACTCGAGCCCACCAGTGAAAGAGCGGCCCACAGAGCTCTGCTTCTGCACGGCCCGAGGAAAAACGATGCATGTCGTGGTCTTGGGTCTGGGTCGTGATCTTTTGAGGCCCATGTGGCTCGTATTTCTTCATTGGTTTGGACAGTAATGTGCTAGCAGCTGTCATAGAGAATCCTTTTGGGCCGTCTTTTTATTTTAGGCCTCTTTAACAGCCTACGCAGCATGCTTGCCCAGTCTGTGTGAGGTAAGAGCGGCACAATATATAACAATACGGTCATAATTGCGATATAAATGATTCCACAAAAGTGCAAATATGCTGTTTAATGGATTTTAAACGATTTTGTTCATTAGAATAAAGAAAAATGCTGAAGATGTCAGTGTTGGAATGTTGGAATGGAATCTAAGAATGTGATCATTTTTGGCCAATGGCTGTTATCAAGCATGAAAATTGTCCCAAAATATTTGATCTTATGTTGTCTGGTCCTGTAATAAGTTATGCAATTGTGGTCAGCCTCAAGTCGAGTGTTTTAATAGATTTCAGGGCCTGTCACAGTCTGTGTGCAGCAGTGTTACTATAATATGGCTTGTAGCCTGTGTGAGTGTATATGAGAGTGAGGACAGAGCACTCCTTGATTGAGGCTCCGTGTGGCCAGTGGTGTGTCCTGGCCTCTGGCCTGTTCTGTGGGATCACACACACACACACACACACACACACACACACACACACACTGTGCTGTTCAGTGTGGACAGGCCTGTGTGCAGTGATGCTGGCCCACTACAAAAATGTTTGCAAAACCCAAACCTCAACATTCTCAACTTCTTCCTCCGTTCCTCTGCAGTTGTTTCTCCTGAGCATTAATGGTGTAAAAATGTAAAGGTGCTCATTTAAATGTGCATTAGACTCATCACAATAATATTAAATAAACTCTATTCTCTTTTAAACACCACAGTCTGTTCTCACCTGCACCATTAAAAGAAACATCTGATACCTAAAGAAATAGTTCTAAAATCGAATTTTCTGCTTAATCTAGATGTGGACGATCAGCCATGACATGTTCGGAGCCCAAATTACGCTGCTTTAATTTGGAACTGGAGCTACGTGTCTAATGTGGGTAACAAACACGAGAACTCAATAGTCGCCAGAGTAGCTTCAATCATTTCTTTGAAAAATGCGTGACCAACCAGCCTGGTCAAACCTAAATCTGACCTTCATTTGAGTGCTGTGGATGTGATTCTAAGCCCTTAGGGGTACTTAAGATTAATTAGAGGGTCACAGAGACCTCCTAGGAGCCCCCGTTTATTGCACCTCGGGAATGAAAACCCACAAACATACAAAAAATAAATAAAACCACTCCTTCATGGTAGCTGCTGTCGGTAGAGCGTTTTGATGAATAGAGTTCCATTTTCAGGTGGTTGCATCAGTTTGGTTCTGTAGGCCAAGAGCATTTGTGTGCTTGTTATACAGACCCAGTAGAAAATCAGAGCTCTGCATGCTTCTTCATCACTATTATTCCTAAATCTTAGGGTGTTATAGTGTAATCTTGCACCATTCGTCACCTTAGAGCTCCTTCTGGGAGCTTTACTTTGGTTTTGCTCTCTTTCTGGGACACAGGTGTGCACAGGTTTGGAGAAAAGGTTAAAATAATAAATATAAATAATTGATCATGCCTTGGAAATGTTAAGCTACACAACACTCTTACATTAGTTTA
Source organism: Phenacogrammus interruptus (assembly GCA_037974425.1). Taxonomy (NCBI): domain Eukaryota; kingdom Metazoa; phylum Chordata; class Actinopteri; order Characiformes; family Alestidae; genus Phenacogrammus; species Phenacogrammus interruptus. Next base: position 201,818 of record JBBPCW010000001.1, read on the forward strand.
CAGAAGCTGCTGGAATGTAGACCATAGAAAAGCTGCTCTACAAACACTACTGCACTCACAACACATACGGAGGCATTTTTTATTTTTTACACAGTTAACACTGCAATAGTTCAGAAAACAATAGCAATCTGTGCATTTTACGCGCGCACACACACACACACACACACACACACACACTGCTGCAAACTGTACAAACAGTGAAGAGAAAAAAGGTAAAAGTATTTGTTTCCATGGCTGTATGTGGATTTTGAGCCCCTTTCCGTAACTCAATGCATTAAAACCAAACTGTGCATTTAAACCAAACTATATAGTTTGGATTAAATGCACAGTTTGGTTAAATGCATTGATTTATGAAAAGGGGCTCAAATCACGTTTTATGTACACATTTATTAAGGCAAAACAATCAGATTTGTTCCACTTCAGGCCTGTAATGCGAAAATACCCAAACTGTGTGGTTTGAGGGCCGTTAGCCTGCCAAGCCGCGCTCTGCTGTTGTGTGACAGCGCTGCGTGGTCAGAAACACAGCTGTGTGGTTGAGCACAGGGCCGCATGCCTTGGTGCGCACTGTTATTTATTGGTGGGGGTCAGAAAAAAAAAGAGCATAATCATGGAAGCAGAGATCGCAGCGAAGGACCCTTGTCTTGTCTTCCCATTAATCTGAAAATTGCCCCACATTTTGGCCGGGGGGCTCGTTTTTTGGCAGCTGCTTCGTCGGGCTGAAAGCTGACATAGTGGCCTTTTTGTGTTTCTCCTTTGAACCTCCAAGACCTTTCTTCTCCCTCCATCCTCAATATTATTCCCAGAGCTTAGCCCTGATTAATACAGTAGAGGCTAATTTACTGGGTCATTTGCTCTAATCCCTAAAAACAATAAGTGGTGAGAGACGATGCTCTCTGTGCCGCTCGACTGTGGTCCAGAAGAAAGCGTTCCTGTGTTCCTCTGGAATGGGTGTGGAGTCGCAGGAGGCACGGCTCAAAACAGATGTGTGCGGCTAAAGGAGGGTGAGGTTAAGATCAAGAGCCTGTGGTCTTCAATTTATGGTTGATCTTAGTTTGAAAACAACAACATGCGATTCGCATCTTCGACCAGTATCTTAATGCACTGTTGTTTACACTGATGAGTCATTCTGGCAGGTTTGGTCCAATAGTTTTGCTTAGAAAATGAATAATGCACCAGTTTTTCATTTTTATGAATCCAAATTGGCCTTTTAATCTTTTGGAAACCAAAAGCTCACACTGTGTGGGCTGAATAATCTCATGCATTTTATAATTAGCTTAATATGCAGCATAAATAACACTGTCATTAGTTCTCCTGAGACATTTTAGTGTAGTAGGAGTGCACCTGGCCTGTAATATTTACATTATGTTCTTACAGATTAGACAGAAATCCAGCTTAATATGAATGCTGACTGATTGTGGTCATTTACGAACACTATAGGTTGATGTCAAACCCTGAAGGGGTGCTTCAGGGTTTGACATCAACCTATAGTGTTCGTAAATAAAACTGTAGGCTTTCATTAAAATTGCTCATTTTTATTGACTTGAGTTCAGCATGAAACATGTTGAGTGAATCTGATGCTTGTAAAACATAATGAATCATAAGCTGCATTTATTTGAGGAAACTTTCCCTGAATGTGTACAGCAAAGCCTCGCCAGGCGTCTGGCTAAATATTGGGCTTTAAAAGTCTAAATGATTACGTTAAACAAAGGAGCCAACTTTACACAGAGAGAGTGGAGGTAGACGATGGTTGGGCCTGGTCAGGTCGGCTCAGCGCAGGTTGGATTTCAAAGATCAGCTGCTGAGACAGGCAGCTCAAATCTGATTAGTCAGCATATCTGATTTTAGGAATTTCTGCAGTATGATCAGCAAATAATCCACTTTAAGATCTCTGCTCAGAGTTTTTGCAATATGAACAAAACCAGTCCCAGAAAGGGATCAAGCCTTGATTAACGTGCTAATCTCTAGTCATGCAAGTGCTGTCATGCCATGCTCTATGCTAGTTTATATTAAACCACTCTGCAAAGTGAAAAATGATGAATATTACTAAACTGTTATACAGCTCCGGAAAAACTTTAAACTTTTACAGGTGCAAGTATTGAACTGAACAGCTTTGCCTTAGTTTTTAAGAACTTCTGACAAAATTTCTCCCAATTTCCAAATAAAAATATTGTTCTTTAAAGCATCAATTTGAAGGAAATGACAAAACATTAAGAGAAATGATGCAGCGTTTACAGAACGTGAACAATTAAAGATAACAAATCTTCCATTCACTCTTAAACAAAATGGCAATAATTACCTTTGACGAACTTCTAGTAGTGTTTTGCTATTAAACTGGTCTCATTGTGAGAGGAGATTACAGAGAGGAGATTCTCATTGTTGATTACAGCAGTGTTTTTATACTTTTCTTCATTAAATAAGATGTGATTCAGGTGATCACTTATCAGTGCCTCATAAAGCAGAATGAGGTGTTTTGGGTAGGAGTTTAACAGACACTGGTATGGAATGGTTGTCACTCATAGAGATGCAGATTTAAATAGAAAGTGCAGCGCTCTTATTTTTTGTAGAGATGTGTATATAGACTTAGGATATAGATTGAACTGTGGATAAAGATAAAGCTGTGTGTTTGGATGGCAGGCTTTAGTCTAGGCTATTAGCGCATAATTGTTAACAGAGAGTCGGCAGCTCGAGCTCGGCGAGTTAAGCCTGTGTGCGCCTACTTTCGTGTTTACACTCTTTTGCGTTTGTGTTCGTCCTTCAGAGAGGCTCGGTCCACAGGATTCCTGACTGGCACATTCATTACTGTCCTCAGAGTGTGTCTGCTCTTCAGACGTGGCCCCAGGCGAAACACGGCGAGGCTCAGCTGCCTCTCGGAGACCCGGTGATCTGTGCAGCCCCTCAGCGGGACCGGCTTGTTTGAGAACAAACTAGCGCTTGTTTAAGCCATTTTCTAGTCAAGTGGATGGTTCCCACTTGATTGTTCTGTACAAAAGTTTGGCGTAACAGTTCCTCCTGAGCCAGAGAGGCCGGCCAGTACTCCAGCGGGACATTCTGAACATAAACAGCACATTCTAATGGCCGCATACCAGGCCCGCGCTTAGCCGCCGTGGACCGCTGGCGGTCCTTCCACTGCTTTGTTTTCTGCTGCTGAGGGAAAGCCGCTTTCTCCAGCAGCAGGTCAGCGGAGGACTCTCGCTTCAGTGTGTGGCGAAGCAGAGACAAACACTCCTGCCAGGCCTGTTGGCCGGGACACGTTTTCTTCTCTTTCCTTTTTTTTACACAATAATGAGGGTAATTAAAATGAGGCTGTAATTCCTGCCCCCCCCTTCCTCCATCCATCCATCCACCCAGCCAGCCATCCAGAGCAGAAAATAGAAGAGCTATTTCGGACTGACTATTTTCTAAAATTGCAGCGCTGAAAGGAAGGTGGGTGTCATCCTGGTGTGCGGCGCCCTAGGGTGAATTTAAGCTCTTTATCTGATTTGCATTGCATTACATTAGTGTTAATGTTATTTCTGCTGGTTGACGGGACACTGTTCAGTTGCTCGAGGCCTGCAGTGTTGGTGCTGGCGTTTATCGTTTACTATTCATTGCATAATTGCTCTTCATGATATCGCAGAAGGCCACAATTATGCAGATGAACTTCTAGCCACTTTCTTTATGCGTTTTTGTGTGTGATGAGGATCCTGATGCTGTTTAATTAAACGGGTGACACTAGGCTTATAAATGGTCCAACAGACATGATCATTTCTGCCTGTAGGTATCTTTAACCATAACATTCCAAGCTTCTCCTCTTGGTGTTTGCAGCTGCAGTATCAATAGAAGTGTAGAGAATAAATAACATTATGCAGAGTGGTTTTCAGAGTGGTGAGGGCAGTAAAAGGTTCATTCTAGAGAATTACAGAAAGGTCAGAATTGGTAATAGTGGAGGTGAATGGAGCCAGACATCTGAATACTCGAATGGCTTTAATATATACAAACATACATAATACACATTTTATTTATATAATATATATTTTAAAATATATATTTAATTGGAAATATTGTCAGCAGTTCTTAAAAACTAAGCCAAAGCTGTTCAGTTCAATACTGGCACCTATGAAACTTGAGAAACTGAACATTTTTGCAGTGGTCTCTTCTTTTTTCTTTAGCTGTACATATCCTGTATAAGGAAAAGTCAGTTACATATCAAACCCCTCTAAAGGACATCTGACAACTTTATGATGACATTTCTTAAGAAAAAAGGATGCAAATCCCCTTTTATTGCATGAAATGATTTGTCAGCTGTGGTTGGCCAGAGGTGATCCTGTTGCATCAACACTTCTAAGAGCCAGCTGATGGAATGGAGCGATTGAGGTAGTGTTGGAATTAAGCTCAGAATGAGTCATCATTTGCAGTGTCCAGCTTTGTGTGTGTGTGTGTGTGTGTGTGTGTGTGTGTGTGTGAGTGTGTGTGAAATTCGTGTCTGGACCCTGCCACCCCTTGCACTCGGGGGTTTGTCCAAACAGTGCCAGTGTTTGCACAGTGCTGTCGGGGAGACTTTTCTGGCTGGCCCTCCACTGCCCGTTGTGCTGCCTGTCCAAAAAAGCGCTCACAGCTCCATCTGAGAAACGGCTTATCAGTAGAGCAGCTGCCAGCACAACAAACTTGAAGAAACAAAAGAGTTTAAGCTAATAGGTTAGTTATTAGTATGCTTATTAACTGCTAACCGTTACAAATTACACAAATATACCAAAAGCACAGACTTCACTGAGACTGCAGCCCGGGATGTCTAATGTTGTTAATTAAGGTTAAAGAAAGGCAGTCTGGTCCATTGAGTTCAGTGTTTAAGAAGGTTAAGGAACCTATATCAACAGTGTGATATGGTGAAAATGTCTTAAAATGTCTTAACACTGTGTTTATGTTGTATGTGAGTAGCTTCCTCTCTGTCAAAGAGAAAAAAGAGCTCATTTCCTTCAGTGGATTCCTCAGGGTCCTATTCAATGTCATTATCAGGGATCCAAGTGGAGGTTCGTGGGTCAGCAGTGCTGGTTGGAGTGAACGGTTGAGGGGTGTGTGTGTGTGTGTGTGTGTGTGTGTGTGTGTGTGTGTGTGTGTGTGTGAGATGTTCTAGTAAAGGCTCAGGTGCGTTCACACCCATTTGTTTCAGGTCATTGATTTGGTACAAAGGGGTCCCGTCAACAATCTGGTGCGCAATAAGGTGCTCCCACTCATTCATTATGCATTAATTATGCCCACTTTTGTGTGTACAACTTTTCCATAGAGAGTTATTTGCAGTACAATAACAATTCTGAATGTGTAATTGAATACATAATTAATTAGGTTGCAGCATTGGAGCTTTCTTTGAGTTTTTTTTTTTTTTAGCTTCTTTTGATATCAAAAGGTGAGGGAAAATGAGACAAAACTATAGATCGTAACTCTTATACAGCATGTGTACAAGTCTTCAAATTCAAATCGCAATAAATCTCCTTACATGCATGAAATAAAAGTTTTAAATTTATAAGCCATGAGAGAAAAGTAATGAGAAAATAACCGAGAACCTTAAAACCATTTTCATATAGTTAAAGTCATGGGGAGAATAAGGAACCTTATTTGCAGGGAAAACAGAAAATGAGTTTCTTTGATTATTTGGACTGTTTCTATTGGTCAATTAGTCATGTTTGTTTCCAAAAAAAAAGGGTCATCTAGAATATTTCTAACCTCATTTGTCAAATTCAACGTAGCCTAACGGGCACAGGAATTCGAACCATGTGGTCAACACTGGCCAAGCTGGACTGTCTTTGTCATCTTCAGTGAGGCATAGGAACCCCCCCCCAGCCCCTACACAACCACCCCCCACCCCCCCACATTGAGTAGCGAGGGCAGTGGAGGGGTTAATGTAGCGGAACCCCCTCTCTGTGTCCAAAAAACCCCTGGTTCCTCACACCCCACCAGGGGTCACCACACCCAGGCCATCTGAGTGACAGCCAGGCCCTCGCTCCTGATTGGCTGCTTCAGGGTTGGGGCAAGTGAGCAAACCTTGCTGGCCAATCAGGACGCTCCTCCTGCAGAGGGCCGGGTGAGAGTGAGTGCTTTTCAGTGTGCACTGCCTTTGAGGGTGTGTGGGTATGTAAGTGTGTGTGGATAGAAGACAGGGAGAAGTATGAGACCACTATAAGTGCTGTCCAGGTATGATTTATAATCATTATAATGAATTCCAACTTATGGTTTTCTCTTTTTTTGCAGATAATTCTTCATCAGTTACAGCATGTGCAGGTTTAAAGTGTGTGTTAACACACTCATTTATCAGGCTGGTGGTGTGATTGTAATTGTACATTTCGAGTAGTCGGCCGATCTTTCTTCATGGTCTGCAGACGTTGTTTATATACACAAAGGACATTAAGTTTAAGTGCAGGATGTAAACGGTTTATCAGGTGCGAGTGTGTTTAAGCGTTTAAGCCAGAGATCTGGAATTGTCATTGGCGGTGTTTTGTCTGTTGTCTTTCCAAAATGGAAAGGTCTTTAGACCCACTGCTCTGCTTCTACTTGTTTTTACTCCTTTTTTCCTCACAAATGTCTTGCTCTCTTTCTTACAATATTGTGAAAAAATTTAATATATTAATAGAATTGACGATATTTACATATATATGAATGTAGGTCTATTTTTTTGTGTGTTTTTGTTCCAGACTTGCTGGTGGGAGCTCCAGTGGCCTGAGAGCAGCGGTGTAAGTCAGTCTGAGGACGTGTGTGATGATGAAGCATGTGTGTGTAGCCTGGCTGGTGGTCCTGGCACTTGCCGCACCACTGGCCTCAGGCTTCACCACCCGGGGTCAGAGCCTAAGGGGCCGGGTCCAGCGGGACCGGCGGAACATCCGCCCCAACATCATCCTCATCATGACAGACGACCAGGATGTGGAGCTGGGTGCGTAAAACACTCATTATTATACAATTATAATACAATTAATATGCGATATATGGTGTAATTACTTTTCAACATATACTTTATTCATATTTACTATTTATGTGCTCTGATGTAAAGCACAGCTTTCCAGTTGAGGATTAAATGAAGAGATTTAAATTGAAATATTTTAATTTGTTTAATGAATCAAATAACCGATTAATTACAACAGTCCTGATTATGAAGTAAACATTACTTAAGTACAGACGTCCAGTTGGTGACTGAACGAAATAGCTACACTGATGGATATTTTTGTAATAGTTCATCTCTAATTGATTCATCTAATGATAGTCGCTAGATCAATCATCATCCAAATTGTTGTAATTATAAAACAATTACTTAATTACTTAAATCCAGACTTGTGGATATTTGTATACTGACTAACAACTAATCGAATTCAAATAACGCTGAATAGATTAGTCAATACAAGAATGGTCTCAAGTACTATTAAAGTACACTACCGGTCAAAAGTTTTAGAACACCCCAATGTTTCAAGCTTTATTTAATTGAATTTCAAACAGTTCAGGTC
>JBBPCW010000001.1:298858-321546 GCA_037974425.1 Phenacogrammus interruptus
TAAAATGTCAGCTTGACGCAAAGACTAGACTAAAACTAAAATGAAAATGGGCCGCCAAAAACAACACTAAATGAGAGTCACGCTATAGTCTTTACCTCACCCCCCACTGATCTTATCCAGAGATCTTATAAACCCAAAGCCAGCACTTCTAAACCTGATCATTACAGATGGTTCAAATCAGCAGTTCATTGGCAATTTCCTCCAGGGTCAAAAAGATCCTTCTGATTATGATTGAGCCACTTGCTGTTAAAATTGTTCCTTTTACTTTTGCCTGTGATTATCTTGAAAACATTTACATTCATGGCATTTATCTGACACTTTCTATCCAAGGCAACTTCCATTCCCTAACTGCGGGGGTGGTCTTCCTGGGGCAACTTGGGACTGGGGCTCTTGCTCATGGACGCAGTGGTGGTGCTGAAGGTAGGATTTTAACCCATGCGTTCTTGGTCTGCAGGCAAGTATCCTACCTACTGAGCTACTTCCACCCACCCACCTAACCCCACCCACCAACCCCACCCCCCCCCCCCACCCACCCACCCACCCACCTAACCCCCCCCCCACCCACCTAACCCCACCATCCACCTACTTATCCATCTTCTATCGCACTTCCACGCTTCGAGACAGACCCCCTAAAAAAGCGTGGTTAAAGTGTGACTGCCTTGGTAGAGTAGTGGAAAAGTCCTTGCCTCTAATGCAGGCTGGTCTTGGTTCAAATCTTGCAGAAAGATGATGGAAGGAACAAACTTAAACACTAGAACCCAAACAACTAGTTGCTGTTCGTTCCTTCTGTCTCAAAAGTTCGACGCCATTTTTTTGCAAAGTAAAACCCCCCTCCATCTCTGGTTTCAGGCTCTATAACCCCAGCTTTTCATTGCTCAGGATCCCGGGGGGGGCCGACACATATGTCCCCCCCCCCTTGTCAGGTATTGGTGTTTGTGAAGACCCCTGCCCAGGACTCGAACCCACAACCTCTGAATCTTGGAGGCATCACTCTTACCACTGAGCCACAGGATCCCACAACTATTGAGCCTTTTTTTGGAAATTTGACTTTCAGTTGAGATATTCAAGACGTAAAGCTAAAGGCTCAGATTAGAACCCACAAACTTTGAATCTTGGAGGAGTTGCTCTTACCACTGAGCCACAGGTTCCCCACAGGTCCCAATCTTTTTTTTGGAAATTTGACTTTCAGATGAGATGTTCAGGTCTTAAAGCTAAAAAGTTGGATTAGAACCCATGATCTCCAGGTCTTGGCAGCAATGCTCTAACCACTGAGCCACAGGGATTCACAACTGTTTTTTTTTTTTATTTTTATTTTTTTTTTTGTTGGACATTTCACTTTTAGATGTTCAAGGCTTGCAGCTAAAGGCTCCAATATAAACCCACACTCTTCATGTCTTGGGAACAGTGCCTTTACCATTAAGCTATAGGACCTCACAGCTTTTTTTTTGGGAATTTGACTTTCAGATGAGCTGTTAAAAACATAAAACTAAAGGCATGGATTAGAACCCACAGCCTATCGGTCTTGGCAGCAGTGCTCTTACACACTGAGCCACACAATATCTCTGCTCCCTGTGGCTTTTTCAGATATTTGACTTTCAGATGAGATGTTCAGGACATAAAGCTAAAGGGTTGGTTTAGAACCCACACTCTTCAGGTTTTGGAGGCAGTGCACTAACCACTGAGCCACAGGAATACACAACCTGCAAGCCTTTTTTTGGATTAGATGTTTAAGCCATCAAGCTAAAGGCGCAGGATTTGAGCCCATGACCGCCCAATCACAGCAGTGTCGTTCTTACCACTGAGCCACATCTCTTGAGCAGTTTTTTGGAAATTTAACTTTCAGGTGAAATCTGATATTGAGGAGATGAAGCTAAAGGCTTTGATTAGAACCCACAATCTCCAGGTCTCAGAGTCTGCGCTTGTACTACTAAGCCACAGAATTCTCACAATGCTCTTGCCTGTTTTTGGACATTTTACTTTCAGATGAGGTCTGACATTCAAGACGTAAGGCAAGACAAGAAATCACAAGACAAGAAATCACAATCTTCAGGTGTTGGAGGCAGAGCTCTTACCACTGAGGCACAAGACCTCACAATCTTCCTGCCTGTTTTTTTAAGGAATTTGACTTTCAGATGAGAGGTTGACATAAAGCTTAAGGATGAGACATAAAGCTTAAGGCTAAGGATTCAAACCCACTACCTCCCAGTCGCAGCTGCATCATTCTCCCCAATGAGCCACAGGATCCCAGATGAAGTGTGACATGCATGACGTAAGGCTAGAGACTGGGGTTTGATCCCACAACCTTCTGTGTTTGAGACTGCAACTTAAACAGTGGGCTACAGACCTAAGCTGGAGTCTTAGGTCTATTTTGGATATTTGAATTCAGATGAAGTCTGTAAGCAATAAAGCTAAAGACTCAGGGTGTCTCCCCTAAGCGCCTGTTTTTGAAGCCACAGCTTAAAGTGAGTTACATGACTTAACAAGCAATGACACTTTTTTCAAAACGTATCTTTCAGATACCTAAATCATCTCAGCCTGAAGACTGAAGTTTGAAATGAAGTGAGCCAATGGAGCAATGATAAACATCCGGTAGGGCAGGAAAACTGCAAGCCCATGACCTTCTGGCTCTCATGAACAATCTATGGGTCCATCAAAGTCCAAATCCAGGACTACCAAACCTGTGACACGTCCCTTTAAGACCACACTTCTACACATCTGTATTTTCTCTCCTCTAGCAAGGGCTTTACCAACTCTGCTGATCAAATTTTATCAATATATTATTAATATTGCTGATAAAATCCATTAATCCTTTACATCTCAGTTAAAAGAGTCTTTGGAATATATCAGTGTTTAGCTGCGATGTTTACATACAAAGATAAAAAGACTCAACCGGTTTGCACAGTTTGGTTCTTGTTAAAGTCCCTCAGACCTTTATGCACATTTATTTGTCCTGTTTACAACATATCAGCAACTGACTGTTCACTCTGTAATATTCCACCTCTTGTCCGGTGCGTCTGTAAGAGATCAGTGTTATTTACTTCTCCGGTCAGTGGCTTAAATGTTGTAACTGACTGACGTATATATACAACATTTGTGTCGATGCTGCCACCTAGTGTCCGAGATGTGAAAACGCTTTTTAGGGCTTTTAGAACAGAAATGCATAAATGCTAATAGAAATGTCCCATTTTTATTTATTCTGTGTTTCATTTAAAGATCTAAAAGTCCATCTAAAGGTTTTTAAGGTTTATTTAACAGAGTAAATGTTTTTAAAGGAAGAAAAAGGTGTTGCATAAAGGTGTTGCACATTCTATTCATGACCTACTGTAGTTGTTTATTTGTTCTACATTTAATGAGCTCGTCTTTTGCTCTTAATATATAAAACCACTCATTCTCCACTTCCCCTCACTCCTCCATAAAGAGCTGTGTGGATCTGTAGACCGTACTGAAGCTGGTTGAAAGATCACAGAAAGACAAAAGAAGCGATTAAGAAAAAAAAAGCTGAACTTTTATTTTTGAAAGGACAAACTACTGTCGAATGACTTGAATGAAATGAACAGCCTCAAACTGTTGAGCGTGAAAATATATATATATATATATATAAAAAAAAGCAGCTTTGTTTGCTCTGTAGTACCATTTAAGCAGAATATGTACAACATAAAAGGCAAAAAAATTAAGAAACACTTTCAAAAGCATCGAAGATCAAAACGTACAATAATTAGGACTAATAAATACCCATCATTTTCCATTTCTTCATAAGAAGTGATACATTATTGTATTTCTTTTTTTTTTTGTACAAGGAAATAAATGCAGAACTCGCAGTAGACGGTGCCCTCTTGAGAATGGAAACGAATCTTGTAAGCACACGAAGGCCAAACAAGAAAAGAAAAGAAAAAGAAAACGCAAATACATTTCTGATTGTGCATTTTTTTTCCCCCTCTGCACTGGAGACTGAAGGTATGAACGGATCTCGCATGCGGGTTTGCTTCTGAAGACTGAAACAGGCCGTGGAGACGAAGCGAGGGTGGCGTGGCGGGATATGTACATCATGTCCAGCTTTGATTTGGTCCTTCTGCAGACCTGACCACCTTCATGTGAAGACATTGGCAACACGAAAGCTTCTCATGTTTTTCTTCCTTGCATAATATTATACTTTTTCTCCTCTTTTTTTTTTGCATAATATATGCAGAATTTATAACCAAGACCATTTGAACTAATTCATCTACATCCACAGTAAATACATGTGGTCGGTCATTTCTACCGAAACATTCGGAATACAATCAATTAAATGGAGCTTCGAGAGGTCGGCCTCAGACACTCTTTAAGGTCTGAACGTCCTGTAGTCCAGGCCGGGACCATATTAATATATTACAAATGTTTCCATATTTGAAGGAAAAACCAAAAAAGTGGCTTTTTTTTTCTTAATAAAATACCATAGAGATTAGAATTCTCTCAAATCTACATAAATTAGTTACAAAATCGTTTTTAGTGTAATTCTCTATATATACGTCTTAGGCAGATTTTAGGAAATAGGTAGGTTAAACAGTTCTTCACTCCATCAGTTAGAAAAGAAGTCCTCTCTATACACTCCTCCCATAAACAGGCACATTGAGTAAACTCTTTTTTTTTTCTGCTTATTTTTCCGTTTTTCGTCTGTTTCCAAATACACACTGCTCCTTTTATTGCCCGACCGTTGAATAAATTAGAGAACGCTACTGAAATGATAAAGGTGTAATAATTTAAACTGAAAATAGTACTTCACACAGGTTAGTGAATGACTGGATTCCCTAAAAAAAAAACAAACAAAAAAAACAAATAAAATAAAATAAAAACAGTCTCAGAAAAAGCTGCTTCCTTTTCCCCTCGGGCCTGCAGCGGGGGCGGCTCGGGGCGGGGGAGGGGCGCTCAGTCGCCGATTCCAAGATCAATAAATAAGTCTGAACTTCAAAAGGAAATAAATAAAACGAGTCATAAAGTAGTTACGGTAAATAGATAAAATCACAGTTATGCCACGTTTCTATGCCAGCGGGTTTCCAACTGAGATCATTCTTGGTGTGTTTGAAAATAAATAACCGCTCGGCTTGACCCCGGTGACCCTGGCACCAGTCCACCTGCACCCCCCCCTTTAGACTTTCATTGATATTTTTCACAGATAAAGTGCTAATTGTGGAGCCTTTGGGGAGGGGGGGTGGTCATGTACCATTATAGATCCCAAAGAGCTGTTTCTTGTGGAACAGGAGGAGTCTTCCTCTAGCTTTGTGATTCAGTACAGACCCTACGAATGTGATAGAGATGGAGAGAGAGAGATAGAGAGCCCCGGACTATGGGGGGCTGCTTGGGTTTTGGTGGAAATTTGGTAGGTTTTGGGTTCTCTGAAAAAAAGAGCCAAATAGGGTCCATCACAGCAATGGTCACAATACATTGCTTCCAAAAGCTAGAAAAAGTCCCTGAGGTGCATAAATCAGCTTTTATTTCTCTTTTCCGCCCCAAAAGACTCCTGCTTGTGCCCCCCATTTAAAGTTTGTATAAATAATCTTATCAATAGTAATAATATTAATGATATTAACGACACCGTGGTGGGTGACAACCTTCCTGGCCAAATATGTACAAATATTCAAAAAACCAGAGACCTCTAAACCCAAATGTTAGCTGCCAGTTCGATGGCAATAATATTAATAATAACAATAATAATAATAATAATAATAATAATAATAATAATAATAATAAAATGCTCTGCTAACATTTTAAAAGGCAAATAATGCAAATCTCAGCCTTGGACAGAGGGCAAAATGGCCTCCAGAAACAACAAAATTACATCAAAAAAAATTGTGTTAATTTACAATCGCATATACTCTTTGTTTTTAATAGTGTTAACTATTAACAATAGCCTCCTCTTAGACTTTCACATACTCCATCACAGACAACTTAATGGCTTCTTCCAGCATCTGATTGTCTGTGAAGGTGGCAGGGGGCTCCGGGACAGACTCGGACAGGCCGATCAGGGACTCCAGGAGACATGTGCCCGAGTCATTAGCGGAGGGAAAGCTGGGGTAGCCAGGCAGCTGGAACTGAAAGAAGTTGTCCAAATGCTCGTACTCCTTGAGGGAGTTGTAGAGTGAGCTGGGTCCTAGACAGGGAAAACCGTCAAAGAACTCCAAATCGGACTCCGAGGACAGGCTAAGGTCCATGTAACTGGCCGAGCGGTCGACCGAGGGCGAGGGTGTGTTGGGGACAGATCCACTGTGGAAAAGAGCGTTGTCCTGATTTGCGTTTTCGTCTAAAAGTTCAGACATGGCTGCCGCTCTGCTGTCCGTATTAGAGTCCATTGATGGCGGGCAATTGTTATTGTCACCGCCTTCGTTTTCTGCTGTGCTGAAGATGCCGTATCCCACGGAAGATGCTTCAGTCCTTCTCTGCTCACGCCTGCAACTGTCGTTGCTCACCCTAGTGTCCTGGCCGTGGACCGAACAGTCCTCGTTATCCGTGTCGCTGAAGCTCAGAATTCGCGTAAGTCCATTCTCGTCTACATCGATGGACGACTGCTCGCTCTGAGGCCTCTCGCCCGCTTCGAAGTCCTCACTCTGACCCGAGGAACTGGAAGAGTCCGTCATGTCGCTACTGCAGCTGTTCTCTCCAGCCGCTGCTAACTCGGAGTTGAAATGGAAGCTGGAGCTGTTGGGCTCAGCATCTCCTTCTAATGGCCTCTGCTCGCCCTGAGCCACCTCGCTCTCGGCCGCGTGCTCCTCCAGGCGCTTCTCAAGCTCCAGCTTCATGATGGTGTGGATGTAGTGGGTCTGGACGCGGCTGGGGTTGAACTCAATGCGTCCCTCCGTGTTCCCACAGCCATCCTTGGTGCAGCCGCAGGGGAAGGACGAGTGATCCATCTGTAAAGTCAAAGAAATACATGAAATCAGCTTATCTTGCGATATCTTGCTTTACTAAATATGTCCTCTGAAGTCCCCTGGACTGTGCTGCATTCACAGGAGCATAAAGCAATCAAGTGCTGATCCACAATCAGCCTTTGGAGATGGTTATTTAGATCTGTTTTTGTTCTTGTGTTGCACCACAGTCCTGGAGGAATGCTGTTTTGTTCCTGCAGTTTCCTGCCATTTCAAGTGGTTGAAATGACAATAAACCTGCTTGATTTGAACTTATTCTTATATGAAACACTCCAGTGCTCACCTGACACTTGATGCCCGCCAGACTGCAGCTGCATGTTTCAGGCTCGCAGAAGCCCTGACAGTTGCAGCCGCAGTCCTCCCGTGACAGGCGCAGAGCGTGCAGCTGCCTCTTTTCCTCTTTGTCGATCTTCTTCACGCCGGCCGCTTTCAGGATGGCGTGCCGCTTCTTGGACGGGTATGGGTGCAGGAACGAGCCGCTGTCCAGGTTCACACTGCTTAGGTCTAGCTCATGCTCAGGGATGTCGTCCACAGTGAGCTGGTCGGCCTCTTCTGAGTCCTGGGTACCGTTTTTAGTCAGCTGTCAGAGAGAGAAGAAAACACGAGTTATGGATCTGCGCTCACTCATGCTTTGTTTCATACTGATGTCTCTTCAGGACATACTGTTTATATACTTGCTTATTATTATTATTATTATTAACGTTTTTTTTATATAGGTGTCTATAAAGACGCCCAAGTACATCCTTACAATACATAGTGGAGTTATGATATACATTAGTATGCAACAATATAACAAGACATCAATAGTCCCACATGACAAAATACACCACAAGTTCAAATAAAACAACATTATAAGCCATTAATGCTAGAGTCTGACAAAATAAGCAAGTTTAAAGAGGTGTGTGCTTTTTGTTTCATTTAAATTACTCATGTATACTGTGTATATACTGCCCATGTATAATAATAATAATAATAATAATAAATAATAATAATAAATATTATTACATATAATTATTTTATTTATAGTTGCCTGTGAATCCACTCAGACACTTAGTAAATTTATACATACCAGTTATCAGTAGTTGAACATAATCTAAAATGCAGCATAATAAGTTATAATAAACTAGTACTATGAGTCACTGACACTAAAATAAGGAGTAACACAGAATAAGCAGTTTAAAGAGGTGTTTCATATTAAAGGTCATTGTTTCACATACCTTTTGTTTGAGGGCCTCAAGTTTCTCTTCCCTCATCCTGTTCTTCAGTTTTTCGCGCCGCAGGTGGCGCTGTTCGATCGCGAACTCGGCCAGTGTGTAGTTTCTCTGGGTGCTGTGTCTCGGCATCATGCCCAGCGTGCAGCCGCCTCTGCTGGGCACGCTGGTGAAGCCCTGGCACCGCGGGAAGAAGAAGACCGTCACCTGATCGAACTGGACGTTCCCTCTCCGTGGACGTTTGGACTTCTTCAGGATGGAGGTGGCTAAGAGAGAAACACGGAATAATCAGAAAATGAAGCTACGACTGCACAGACACAGGCGCAGAGACAAAAACGATATGAAATAAATCTATTAAATAAAACTCAATATGAAATACACTAAACACAAATTCAGGGGTACAAATACTATAGATAAATAACTTAAGCGAATTACTAGTAATACAAACACGGTTAGAAGTCTGTTATTGCATATAATGGATGTCAGTAGCAGATCAGTAATACTAACATAAGTAGCGATGTTCACAAGACTTGCACATAATAATAATAATAATAACAATAATAATAATTTGCACATAATGAAATGATACATGAACTGATGGAACAGTAAAAAAATGTAGACGTCGTTATGTGTACAAATGAGTATCAAACTAAAATATATTTGGCTAAACAAGCAATTTTACTGTACTGGCATTCGCAGCACTGATATCACAGAAACTAAGATGCAAATGAGCCCCATAACTAATCACAATGTGTGCTGTGAGCTTACTGCCCAATCACAGTTCCAGATTCTACAATGTTTCAATAATTCATGGTTTAAAAAGTTTTGATTTTATGCAATATAACGCATTTGCTAGTGTTCTGTCTCTCTCCTGCAGCCCTCGTTGGTGTGTGTCTCATGTCTTGGAGGGAGAGACGTGGTGTTCTTTTCCGAGGAACTCATCAGGGAGTATTTAGGTAGGAAGTGTGCCAGGTCTAATGGGAAGGCTTGGAGTGGCTAAATCTCTAGTGTAAACATCAAGAGAAGGGATGCAATGCCTTCCACACACCACTAGAGAGCAGGCATGACAAAGCCAAAACCTCTACAGCTGAGACGCTTTACAAGAAACACTAAAAGCAGCATCAGAGGGAAACAAAGAGCTCTGTCCTTATTCAACACGAGAAACCTTGTTTCTCAAATTGCAGCTTTGTACAAGAAGGATAAAGGCATGGTGCAAAGTAATGTAAGGACAAGTTAAAGCAATGACACCTTCATCCAAGGAATTTCAGATCTACGCATTGCTAAATGGTGTAAAAAACATTATATGACGTTATACTATGAGCATCTGAATTCTTTGGAGATGATGCAGCTGCAAAGCCCTTTAGATGCCTGGGATTTCTCAGGCCTCCTCCCATTTGGATCAGAGAAAAGGAATCGCCTCAATATGCCTCCCTCTCCTCTCTCACAAACAAACAGTCCTCCCAGGAATTTCCCCTTGGCGGTGGCGGGTGCAGAATCGCAGTGGAGTGAGTAAATGTTTTGGAAGTCTGAGGCTTCCGGCCAGCAGGACAGTCGGAGTCACGCGGTTCTCAGGACACAGCGGCCCTCCAACAACATGTACATGCGCAAACACAGGGGTAAACTATGTCATGATACACTTTTCTGTACATATGACATGAACAGTGAAACCCTGCATGGCCCATAAAGATGTAGACCAATTTAGAGTGTGTAAACAATGATAACCTTTAGAACCTGTAAACAACAACCACCACCAATTGCCCAACAATCTCAGATCTGCACCAACTGTAGTGGGATGGATATTTTAAAGAATTTTTGCCCCACCGTTAATTCTTGAACGCACTTCCAAGCAGTGGAGTGTGCTAGAATCTTAACCCTTCAAATGTCCAACAGTTCTTCTCAAGCTGAGAGCATCAGAACGCAGGTAAGGTAGCATCCAGACAGCAGATACATGTGGGAACATGTTGAGAGAAGTTCAGCTAATGTTCTCAGGTCCACTTCCTTTGCACAAGAATACTTGGCACTGATTGTTAACCTCTTTTCCCCTCGCTAAGCCAGCAGCTCACTGATTAGCATCTGCCGTGGGGATAGGAGCACTGTCCCTCAGTCCACAGCTTGTCTCCATTAAGTACACAGCCTTCTGAGAACCGCACTGTGTACACATGCGCCGGCTATCGGACGCTTCAGCAAGCATGCTTTGCTCTTATCTCACAAACGCTCTTACATATAAAAGCGCCGGAGAGGGCTCTTTGGAGCCATGCCACAGAAGAAGCACTTCTGATTCCTGAAAGTACCTTTGGATGAATGGCTTTTGAAAGGACCACTACAGTAAATCTGAACGATTGTGACAGAAAGAACAACTTAATTGGGATTCATGTCCAGTTTCCAGTCCTGGATTTAAGAGATCGTACTTCACCTTGCAAAATTCAGGACCAGAATCTGAAGGTGTGGAGTTCTGAATGGTTCTTCTATGAAATGGTGCCTCAATAACTTTTTGGAACCATTATTTTAAACAAAACAATACCGAAATTGGTATGATTCCATTTTAACTGTTTAATCTTCAATTATGAGCATAAGATGAAGTGAAATGACAAGAAAAACGATCCAAAATCTTCAGCTTCTTTCAAGTTCCAATGTCTCCATTGAATAAAAAAAACCTGATGAGATCATTTCTTACGTCTTCCACTCTTCTCTATTCCATATCCTTCCTTTCTAATTCCTTCTTTATATCTCTCGCTCTCTCAGCACCTGTGCTGGGGGCGTGCCAGGTGCACACAAGGCTTGGTGTGTTCTCTCTCTCTCCTGGCATATTGCCACACCCCACTCATTGGCTCCTTGCCCTACCATCCTGGGAACCACACAACTGTTTGGCCTGCTTTTCTCACCCCTCCGAAGCCCGACTCCACAGTACGGCTGAACTGTACCGAGCTCTGAGCGGCTCTGTGAGGTAAAAGGTGACCTTGTCAAAGCGCCGAGACCAAATCAGTCTCCTGTTATAGGTTACCGCTTCAGGAGAATCTTAAAAAGGTGGATGATGAAGCTAAATATGACACAGGACCCTGCATAAGCAGTGCTGTACCTCGTCACATTCATTATCACCCAGGACATGGAATGCATTCCATGCTGAGATAAGCCGTCCATGGTCCAGCTAGCAGCTAAAAAAGCGGCTAGGGGTGTAAAAATACGTTGGATCGAAGGGTGGTAATTTAACCGTGCAAGTGAGAAGTCCTTAGATGGCCACAGCAAAAATTGTCAGGCCTAAAAACAGCTTGGTCTTATACCTCCAAACACATTTATTCGTATTGTTAAACATTGCATCCGAATTAAAGTGTGAACACTGAAATTCTCTCTCAGCATTTAACCCATTCACCAAGTGAAGCAGCGGGCTGTCACAACCGAGGGGCAGCCCTGGGATTTGAACCCACAACCTTCTGATCACAGGGCAACTGACCACTCGGCCACCAGCTGTCCCACTGTACCAAAATCGAACCAAAGCACATCAATTAATTTGAGATGTTCCAGTGAGGCGGGGGTGAAACTCACTGTTAATTGATGACGCCGGCGAGCACGGGTTGCTGGGGGTGGAGTCCAGGGTGTCCGAGTAGCAGCTCTCGCCATCCGAGTCCCAGCCGGAGTAGGCCGACGAGGAGAGAGACGAGGGGGAAGACGAAGAGTAGCATGGGTCTTCCTCCACCTCTTCAAACTTCCTCTTCAGAAGCCCGCTCATGGCGCCGGAGTGCTGATCTGCGGGACAGAAAAAAAAACAGACTTATTAGAATGTTAGCATAATGAGTTCTGCTGTTAGCGCGATTCCCCGCTACAACAAATATGGTAATTAACAGGAACACAAAGGGACGTCCTGAGGGTTAATTGTAAAGGCTGCAGCGTGTGCACATTCATTAACTTGCAGCGTGAGGATAATGCCAAGAGTTATGTCTGCTTCATGAAAAGTGTATCATATCTACACTCAAAATTAGAGGCTCTTCAGTGGTTCTTGGGTGAAAAGGCTTTAACCAGTGCAGAACTTCCAAAAGCTTCTCATATTTAATTAAAAAAACATGGTTATTTGAAGAACCACCCACAATCAAAAGCGGCACTGTGTACAAACCCCTGTCGAAAACACTGCTACTGCTCGGTGGTGCACTTTCCAGAGGGTTTTTCAATTTGTTCCAATATGCTACCTCTGCCTGGCCTTTAAAACAAGCAGCTGACCGCACTTTACACTGGCCCTCAGCAGAGAAGCGAGCAGGAAGCAATCAATCATGTCCCTCCAGCACAAGTCAACAATTACCAGACCCTTCAACCTCGTCCAAATCCAATCAGCCAGGCAAATACATTGATCAGCAGATGAGTGCAGGGAAAGAGAAAGAAGAAGGAGAAAAAAAAAAACCACCACCAAGTACACAGTAGAGGCAATTTAACAACACTCTGGAATATGAATATAGCCTACTAAACGCACACTAAGAGGCTCTGTAGTAAATATGTGCTCACTTGGGTGTAGTAAACATGTTTGTTATGGAACCCGAGCCCAGAATGCCTTCCTTCCTGCAGAGAGGACTGCTTGTGTAGCAATGAAAACAATCAGTCCTTTGGAGGGGAGAGAAAAAAGGGCCGGGCCGAACCAGGCCAGGTCAGGCCGGGCCATGTTGTGCTGTGTTGCTGGCTTTAAGGAGCTCTGCGTGGGAAGAATGCAGCAAACTCTGCTGGCTCGTGTGATCGTCTGCCCCAAAGACATTCCCCGGCAGCTTGCTCACCTCAGGCCCTGCGCTGGGCTTTCACTCCTCAGCTGCTGACACATGTGCGGAGGGAGGCAGGGAGGGAGGGAGGAAGGAAGGAAGGAAGCGCCTCCAGTCAAGCGTGAAAGAAATGTACCCGCGTCACTGACGTTACAAAACTTTCAATTCGCCCAGCTTAATCGTAATTAAGGAAGCATCCACAAGGGCTGCCGCCAAACCACTTTACGTAAGACTCGTAAGCCCACATCATGAGGTCCACTCGTGATATATATTGGTTTTATGTACCAAAGAGAGTCATAATTTGTTTAAAAGTTACCATGTTACAACCAATCTTAATCCCTGAAGCTCATTCTGTCACTGAGCCTTTAAGACTGAAGTATGTAAAGGAGTCCGATTGGTTCCTCGCTGCAAGCCGTTCTAGGCTGACTGGACTGATTTGGTCACGTCTACATATATGACACATTCAAAACAGGCTTGGTTTCTATATATGAACAGTATGGGCAAGAACAGCATGCTTTGAAACTTTAACAAGATGTTATATAAATACTAATACTAATCAATTTATAAACTTACAACTATATTAATTCATTTGAAAAAGAACACAGTCTAATCCATGAAATTGGTCCTTTAAGGCTTTTATATGACTTTTGTATTGGCCCATTTATCATGGAAGGCTTCCAGCAGGTCATATTTTAGCCTAAGTCCAACCATTCAAATAAAGACCAATGTAAAAAACAAAGCAGAACAAAAATGTTTCCATCATCGGGCAGTTGTGTTTTTTTTCCCTCCCCTGCTCGTGTTCCTGGCAGACTACGCATTGTGGTGAGTACAGTGTAAGTATTGCAAAATGAGGTCTGTTCACACTAACTGAGCTGCTTCTGAGAAGTGACAGACAGGCGTGACTGGAAGATGATACAGGTCAGAAGCACAGTCTGGGCCGTGTTAAAAACAAGTCTGGGTACATCGGAATAACACCGAGTCATCTCTTCCATGGAGATCAGCCAGTCTTACTTCATGTAGTCTGCATTCCATTTGATACTGAATGTATGATCAGGATATTCTAAAAGCCACTAGTGCTAATACAATGAATGAAAATCAAAAGCAACCGATTAATGGTATTCAAGTAGCGATAACCAGTGACTACTTCTAATGCTTCTAAGGGCCCATATATAGGTCTAATAATCTAGAAAGTTACTGTTAAATCATTGATTCATCTTTGATGTTTGCAGTCTTTGATGGTCTTTGACATTCAACACTTTTTTTGCACCCAAATGTCATGAATAGATTAATAAAGAATCGTTTTCACGAATCTATTTCTAGTTTTGGAGCTAAGAGGTTCTGCTCTGACAGCTACAATAAGTTCCATAGTCATTGTGGACTCATTTATTACTAAACACAAAGTCTTGAGGTAATATCTCTTTCATTAGCATGCGGTTGATGAATAATTGAGAACTATTCTGATAACGATCAAGGCCTTTTACAAGCTTATCAAACTGATAAGGCAACGAAGTGTGATGAAAGCGATTCGGATCAATGAATGAACTGTTTACTGTAGGACAAGTGCTGGCGTCATGAAGAACGTCAGACGGCAGACACCGCCGGCGCGCTAAGCTGCATCCTGGTCTGTGACGGCTTCTGCTGCCAAAACACTCGCCGCGTGCCTCAAGGAGCCTCCACATGCGACTGCATGCTTAGCCAGCTTTATCTACTCCAGTTACGCAAGCCTGAGCAGGGTAAACAATAAAAGATCTGTGTGCGTCCGAGGCTGCTCTGCAAGGCAAAGGCTTTTGCGGAGCAGTTACACAACTAGTGCACGAACAGGGCAACAACGATACGGCAAAAAAAGGGTGCCCTGGTCTCGACAACCAGGCTGTAGTTAGGCCATGCATAGATGTACCTTCATTTGCATGCAAAGCACAGACAGACAGCACAGCTGGGCCTTGGAGTAACCCCGGCATGTTCCGTCCTGCAGCAGCGCAAGTAATACTTTGTGCTGGCACGCCTGCACACAAAGTCTGCAACTGCATACAGGCCTCTGCAACACAAACCCTGAGGAGTTTGTGGATGCAGATGCCTAGAGGAATAGTTTGACCAAGCATGTTAATGTGGCATGTGCATACAAGCCACTGGTAGTCAATGGTTTGCATTTCGACACCAAGCTAATGGCTATTCTCTTTCATTCATTAGCAACGTGCATTTTCAACTGAGCTAAAAATAACAAGCCGGGTTTGCATCCTAAAGGAACAGTCCGACCAATGAGTTAATGGGGCCAGCGAGCCCCGACATCGTTTGTCCGATGCCAAAAGATGGCCATTAACGGATATTCATATCG
This sequence comes from Phenacogrammus interruptus, assembly GCA_037974425.1. Classification (NCBI taxonomy): domain Eukaryota; kingdom Metazoa; phylum Chordata; class Actinopteri; order Characiformes; family Alestidae; genus Phenacogrammus; species Phenacogrammus interruptus. The sequence goes on from JBBPCW010000001.1 coordinate 314,031, forward strand.
TTAGCAGTGCTGACTTTCAAACAATGAGCAAATTTGACTTTCTCTTCACTCTTGGCAAAATAGACCCAGCTGAAAACAATGCGTTATGATCCATCTCCTCATTTGACTAGAAAATGTCCTTTCTTTGTGTCCCAGTGTGAACCAGCAGCACCTGGACTCTGCATCTGTTGCTCGTCTGGCCCTCTGCGTCTGCACACATCAGTCAGATACGCGAATACGCAAGGCTGTCGGAGGCCCAAAGGCTCACCTTACACCTTCTCAGGGTCTCCCTGTGTGGCTGAAAACAAAAGTAGGAGCAATTCCCTGAGGAGGCTCACAGTGGCAACAAGGCAGAGGTGCTTTAATTAAGGACTGTGGACAGTGTGTGTGTATGTGCACTTTTCTGAAAGAGCAGCAAAGATTCTTATTAGACATAATATACTACATTTACGTATTACATGTGAGACGTGTTATAAATTATGGGACATATCTGTATTTCGTTTCAGGAAAGAGCAAAGGTTTAGGATTCGGCTCAAAAGACTCTTATTACACTGGAGCCATATTACACATGGAACATATTATAAGCTGTGGGACATGTGTATTTGTGTGTGTACCCCAGAGGGGGGGAGGGGGAAAGGGCCCGGGTGTTAGAAATGGGTCATCGTCTCTTGACTGCGGCCTACCTGACACAATGATTTGTTAATCCTGTTCAATGGGCAGAAACAATGAAGACAAGCTAATCCCAGGAAGGAGTGTGTGTGTGTGCATGTGTGTGTGTGTGTGTCCCTGGGGGTGATCGCTTCCTCCTGCGCTCCCAAAAATGCCAACAAAGACGACCTTGTATGAAACTCGACATCTGTAGTTTACAACTAAGTCCAATCTCAATGCTGATTATGAAATAGCTGACATGCTGTTTAATTAAAACGATCTCAGCTCTTTAAATGCTCGTATGAGGTCCTTCCTCCAGAGTGCGCTGCTCTAAAGGACACATGGGCCGATATGCATTCAGTTTTGTCGCAAACAAGCAAATTCTTATTAACGGAATTGATGGCAGTGACATCACAAGAACAAAGTGGCTGGAAACGCCCAATGGCAAGATGGTTTTGTTATTCGATTCAATTAATACTCCATGACTCTATTGTCAGGTTTCGTTTTTAAGCCCAGGGAAACGAGCGCCTGTACTAATTGACTGTACAATGCAGATTATTCAGAAATGCTCTCTCTGCCCACAGCGATGGGATCAGACAGGCGAGATAAAGTACACCGGCATGTTCTAGCAGTGCCATCAATTATGCAATGCTGTCGTTCCATCAGCGGGACGGGCAGGAGGAGAAAGGCAGCGCCCCCCTGAGGTATTCCCCATGCACTTGTCATTTGGTGTCTGAGAAATAAATCTTGTGCAGCAGGGAAAGAGACCTGCTGGAGCAACTCTTTGCTGAAACCGGATCTACTGCCACAGTCAGCGCTGAGTGCTGATAAGATGTTGCTGATACGCTCCACCACAGTGGCCCAGCTCAGTCTGCTTTATGGGCAGGGATGGAAGCTTTGTCCAAGTGACGGTATATAAAGATAGAGACAATAAAACACAGACAGGACAAAGGAAATTGTAAACAGTGATCATCCAGGGCCGATTTAAAGCTCAGTAAATGGGCCCCAGTGAAGCGACTGTTGAAATGTAGAGAAAGTCACTAAGAAAACATCGTTTTGACTAAACAGGCACAGAAAAACTCAATAAAGGGGATTTTAACCCTCGTTTCTGACAGCTGTTAAAGAACAGCTAAGAGCGGCCTATCTGAACTCTACACGAACACACACACACACACACACACACACACACCTGGTTGTGCAGAATTGACTTTGCCCTGCCACTTTCCAGTGCAGCACGTCCGCGGGAGATAACGCCGAGCACAGCACACATGCGGTGTGGGCCGACCGCAGCCAGGGCGCAAAAACGCATGTGGGTCTGACACCTGTGCATGTGAGCGAGAGGGAGAGGGAGTGTGGGGGCATGTTGGCTCATGCAGCGCTGTTGTTCTGCCATGCTTAGTCACAGACATTAAAAATGACTGGAAATACAACTGGGATCCACCCAGATATAAAAAAAAAAGATTTAACTGATAATCAGCTGCTGAAATCCCACCAAGACAACACAATAAGGGTAAACCTGCAACGCCCCAGTGATTAGATTCAGTTAGGATTCCTCACGTAATACATGCCCTAAGAGCCCGCAAACTGGATTTGACGATTTTATTTAAAAACATGATTGTCATCTGAAATGTCCTCACGATTCGATTTAATTAGGACTCAGTTCATAGATTTAAAGGTTTCACTACAAGTTCATTCTGTTCCATTTTGATTTCAGAAGTATGGTCAACAAAATCACTACAAGCTGTTTCTGGATATGATCTTAGAGTTTATATTAACTTTTCTGGTTCAGAAATAAGCTCATTCTCCTGATTATTATGGCATTTGATCATAATTGGCTGCACAAATCCATCCGGTTGAGTAGCCACCCCCAGACTGGTAAACGATTTACTCCACCATAACCCCAGGCACGAGAAAAGAAGAAGAAGAAGAAAAAAAAAAACAGCACTCCACCTGCTGGAGCGCCAAACAAGAAGTGCCGTTGTTCGGGGCTCGTCTCTAGTCAGGCAGAACAGCGAGCGGTCAGCTGCCAGAGACATTCTGTTCCTGTGGCACAGGCTGTGCACGGTACACAGCCATTCCAAAGAGAAGCTCGTGCTGATGTGGGAGGAGGGAGGAAGACTTCAAACAAATAAATAAAGCGATGGCTCCAGGCCGCAGGAATCCTTCCCTGGCAGGGCCACGCGCTTCTGCAGCGAAGGAGAGCGGCCGGGGCCTATCGAACCCAGATGTTCTCGCATTTTCGCCACATCTCCGGAGAGACTACGCCTAGGACAAACACGCATCCTCGCAAATACCACCTGGCCAAATGACCTCCGGGGACTTCACAGGCATTTCCATATGACTGAGCAAAAAGTTATGTCATGGGCTTATTCGCGTAAGCTTTGCGGAAAAAGCTTTGCTGCAGAGCTCCAAAGCACACAGTTTCAGCTTAAGACTTTCGGTAACCCTTTACTGCTACATGACACCTACATAAGCATGACATTTGCATGTTTATAAAGGCTTATTCCACCATGCATCATTTGCCATAACACTTTCTAGGGTGCCACTGAACACCAACATTTGCTTCAGGGCTTTCTAGAAGTTACGTTTATAGTTAATAAATATGTCAGTTGCAATAAAAGGCATATGTTATCATAGGGAAACATACATAAGACCACATGATTTTTAGCCTGACATCGGTAACATTTATAAAGGCTTATTTTACCAAGCGTCAGTGAAACTGACTATATCAGACGATAGCTAATGTTTGCTGCAGGCAGGAAGTTAAAATAGGTTTAAGTGAACTATGTATCCTCACGAATGCTGCCCTTCAGTAAAGTTTTCCAGGTTTTGAAACTCAACCGTCTGCCAGTTGCAGTCCCCAACAGCCTGGGGGTTGTTACAGCAAGCTGGGTTCCATATTTAGCTCAACCCCCACAATATATCCCACACTACCTGGAAAAACAAAGTGGAAAAGCAGCCCGCGTCGGTATAAGGTGTACTCGAGCAGTAACACGGCAGGATATTTTCATTGTTCAGAGAACAATTTGCATCGATATCTGAAATGCAAAGTTAGGGTGAAGTATGGCTTCCATATTATCGCTGCGGTGTTGCCCCTACACTTGCTCGCTCACTCTAACCAGGCCAATAAAAGCTAATAAAAACACAGACAGTAGCTTTCCATCCCCACTGCTATAAGTGTCTCCCCAGGGAGTGGGTCAGGCTGTGTGCTTGTGTGTGTGTGTGTGTGGACGCTGTGGTCTGGGACACTTGCTGGTACCTCAAATGCTGGGAGGAATGCTCAAGACTGACAAAACAGATGGGACCCCATGGGTTACAGCCTTAGAGGCGGCAGCAGCCTCCCCACCCCCTCTGTCCTGGGACACAAAAGCCCCAGCACTGTGTGAACTGCTTGAGAACAGGGACATCCAGGCTGTCTGAGGAGACCAGCTGATTAACAATGTGGCCTCTGCTTTCGCACAAGAGAGAGAGAGAGAGAGAGAGATATGAACTCTAATAGCACAGCTGAGCTTTCTGCACTTGTGTAATACCCTCCATGCTGTGAAGCACGGGAAGTCTCCACTGTAAAGCATCAACAGTGTCTCACACGTTTGTGTATATCAGGCTCAAACGAGAGGAAATGAGCGAGACGGAGCTCATCTGCGACACTCATCTGCAATTCCTCTCGGCAAAAGCTGCCTCGCTGGGGGGTCCCCAAAAGTAGACCTTACTAACAAGCCCACGACACGCAACAATAAAAAGTCCATGCCAGACATTGTGACACATCAGTGAAGTCCATTGTGAAGTCCAATCGAATTACAATGTATTTGTGCAGAACTTTGTGTAGAACACAGCGTCCCCAAGCACCTTCTCCAGGTGCAGGTTCCGTCCCTTAATAAGGTTATAGAAGATGGAAGGGAAAACACAACAAGAACATAAAAAGAAATACAGACCAAGAGTCAGGCGCTCTCAAGAGCGTGAAGAGCCACTGAGTGGAACCAAGATCAACAAGAGCAAACCTTTCAAGAGCATGATGAAGCATGAAAGGAACAGAGTTGCAAAATGACAAACCCCCCTCAAGAGCATGGAGAACCACTAAGGAACCAAGACTCAAAAGGAAAAACTCAAAGATCATAAGCATTGAGGAACAGAACCGAGATTTTTTAAAAAGGTCATGAGCATAAAGAACCACTGATGCGAACGGAGAAGCAAAGGCAAAACTCTCCAAAAGCATGAGCGGAAGAAAACACAGAGAGGAACCCATCCTCTGAAGAACAGGATCTAAAACTAAGGCTAAACTCAGATCAGACCGCTCCAAGAAACCAACCAAGGAGAAATGATGCGATGTGTCCAACATCTCTTAGATGATGATAGAAAGTTCTGGATAAGTTTAAGGAAGGTTCTGGAAAACCATCCTTCTTCTTGTTCAGAGAGAACATGCTTGAGTGGCCAGGAGAGGAAAGCCCAAGCTCAGGGAGTTTCACAGCCTAGTTTCACTCTCGTATTCAAACCTGCAGCCTTCTGATAGCAGTGGCAACCACTCTAACCCAGAGCGTATTTACAGTTGCAGCACATACTTTTTCTTTTAAGTTGTGACAAAGCAGCTCTAAAGTATCTCCACAATTTATCTCTAGTTTATTCAATCCAAACGGTTGTAAAACAGCCAATAATAAACACATCACTTCATTACAATCCTCAAGAACAACCCTGTTCTCCTGATGCACTTGAAATGTTTACCATGGCAATCATCAGACACTCGTATACACATCAAAATGTGTATTTTCAGTTAAATAAGATAAGATAACCCTTTATAAGTCATGCAAGAGGACACTTAAACTGTTTAAAAAGTGAACAGAACAAGAGAAGAATAAACATAATAGAACAGAACAGAATAGTGAGATTATATATTTATTATACACACACACATATACATGCGGTGTACTCGGTTGCTTGATATTCACATAAACAGCAATAATGCGCCAGAAAAGTTACAGAAAGGTTCTTTCTTATCTTATCTCATCTAACCAAATGATCCAAGGGCCGGTTCTGGTCCCGGATTAAAGGACCCGAAGTGGCCAGTAGTGGGTGCCCGTGGAAATGAGAGGATTTTACTGAATGAGTCTGCTTTGCTGCCCCTTCTGTTTAATATCAGTCTCAGCAGGCTGAGGTTTTACTTACCTTAAGGAGTCGCTCTCGTTTCACTAACTCCCCATCTAACCTCCTCAAACACGCATTTCATTATCTCTCTCTCTCACACACACACGTTCTGAGACACACGGAGCGGCCGCGGTCTTAGAATAACCCTTAGAATAATAATAAAATATAAACAACACTCATTAACAACTCCGCCTGATTCTGTTGGGCTCTCTCTACAGGGCACCGTGTTCCAGTTTATTCTCTCGCTCTCTCGCACACACGCTGTCGTAACAGCTCGGCTGGCACACTTCAAGAGTAACTCGAAGCAACAAATTTAACAAACGTCCTGAGCTACAAACGAGCTTCCATTACTCCAGACTCATTCACCTCTTCTGTGACAACAACCAAACAACCCGATTTCCCCTTTTCGACGTTTTTATTCTCACTTTAAATGGACTTTCCGACCGCAATTCAACCTAAACAACAACCAAAAGCTCACACCGAGAATCCCTAAGCTCGCATTAAAGCCCCATATTGTACGTTAAGGGTAAATCTGATAAATATACCCAGATAAGTCCGTTAGATAAATAAACAAATATATATTTTTAATTAACTTTATTAATCACAATCAAACCAAAAGAAACCGTCTGGCGATCCACTGAGCATAAATCTGTTGAGCATACATCTGTACATCTGTGCCATATAGATACATATATATATACATACACAAATATATTAAACCACCCTACATAATTTCCCTGTTTTTATGTTTTATTGTCACTTTAAATTGACTTTCCTAATCACAACTAAACAACCAAAACAATCTGGATTCCTCACACAATTTATATATATATATATATACATACATATATATATATATATATATATATATACATATATAAATAGTCACAAATAAAGCTTTATAGGTATAAAACAGGCTTACCAAGGCTTGGGTCCGATCACCATTAGTGAGAGCCCCAGGTGAAGGTGTTAATCCAGAGAGAGAGAGAGAAAAAAGTCCTCGGTTTTTATGTTTCTGAGTGATTTTGTGTGTGGAGGTCCGTCTGTGATGGAGCGTGTCTCTTGTCTGAACCAGGCTGTCTCTGTCTCCACTGGAAAACTCCCTCCCGGTCCGTGACGCAGGGCTCTGACGTCATTTGTTCCCCACCTGTTTTCCGCATGACCCCGCCCCTTCCTGAGACGCGATTGGCCAGCGCCGCCAAAGCCGCGCCCCCTCCCTTTCCGCTATTGGCTAATGCGCTCCACACGCCTTTCCGAAACGCTTCGCCTTTTTAGTATTTATGTGTATTTTAAAACGATTTCGTGTTCTAGATCACACGACAGCGTTCTAAAGCTCGAGATCACTAAAAACATCATCAGAACCTCAAATCAACAGGGTGGGACTTGTGCCCTCTAAACCCGGATTGGTCGTGATGTATGAATAACTGTCCAATCGTAGAGACGTAGGGGGCGGGGCTTCCCTCAATACGCGTGGGGGGAAAATAATAAGGCGAGGTAATAGAGGAGATTCAGCCCACGCCTTTTCCTGCCTTCCGAGCATCCTGACATCAAAATTAGTGTTTATGTCATACGAGTGTAATGACGAGTGTGAAATTTGATTGTAGTAAATCTTTTTTTTTAATACTCTTGTTTCAGAACGGGTTGGAAGGGGTGGGAAAGTTCTGTCTCTCTCTCTTTCTCTCTCTCTCTCTTTCTCTCTCTATGTATATGTATATATATATACTGTATATGTGTGTGTATATATATTAGAGGT
>JBBPCW010000001.1:330827-344700 GCA_037974425.1 Phenacogrammus interruptus
AATGTGTGTGCGTGTGTGTGTGTGTATTTATATTTATATTATAAACATAAGTATAAAGAGAGAGGGATACAGAGAGAGAATGAAATATTATATATAGCAGTAGCCTTTGATATAGAGATGTTTAAGCATACTTTAAATTCACATTTGTGATTTTATGAACAATTGTGAACAATCTGTAGCCTGATTAAACCATAAACTGAACCTTACAGTTAAAAACGATTGTACTTGCAAAGAGAAGAGAATACATACAATGCAATGCAACACACCATTCTAACGGTGCATATGAGAGTTCTTGGCTGGGGTAAATACAGTAGCAGCCTCCAGAGACAGAAAGAAAAAACAACTCTGAATTACAGCAGCATTTAACCATTTAGCACACACACACTCGCGCGCGCGCGCACACACACACACACACACACACACACACACACACACACACACACACATATGTGTATATATATATAAAACCGAACACACCTATTTCACGATCCCATCTGGTGAGGTCCGGAACAGAAAAACTGAGCTCCAGTTAGTGGAGCGCGCGCTGGTGAGTGTGGCTCGTGGCTCCCGCGTGCGTCCACATTCCTGCGGTGTGATGGAGATGAAGACCGCGGGACAGGTCTGGTCCGGGCGCGCGCATCCTTCCACCAGCTCCTGCTCGCCCGTTCAGAACTGCTCGTTTTCTTTTGCTCTCCAGAGTCCCGCACGCTCTGGGGTGGGGGTGGTGTGTGTGTGTGGGGGGGTGGGGTGGTAAAGGAGGGGTAAAGGCGAGAGGGGGGCTTTGTTTCCACACCTATGACGTAATCACACCTATGCACGAGCGTGCAGCGGCAGGAATCGATCAGAATGCACTGCACCTCTTCCTATAGCGCGCACTTGATCCCCCCTCAGTTCCATTTGTGTGAACAGAAGAAGGCGCAGCTCCGAGCGAGCGCCGCCGAGGGAGCAAAAACTGTAGAAGAGCAGGAGGAAACAAGAGGGTCCCAAGTGAGGGTCTTACCTGTGTAGTGACACTTCAATCTGTTTATCCATCCATCCATTTTTCTATCCATTCAATCATCCATCCACCCGCCCATTATATTGGGGGGAGTGATAAAGGTCAGGGGGCAGTTAATACTCTGGACAGGTCTCCAGGAAAATGTTGCATTACTCAATCAATCAATAAATCAAATTCATCAAATTCGTCTATCAGTCAATCAGTCAGTCTATCCAGACCTTACAAGAAAAAAAAAAGTGGCTGAAGAAATGATAAATAAGATATTCACAATAAATATATTAAACCAATAAAAGACAAATAATTACTGATTATGAAATTATGATTAATAATACAATTATAATGGGTAATGCTCTCTTAGATTTCCATAGATGGCTTGCAGTCTCACAGTGAAAGGACCAACATGGACAGTGCACAGAGCCTGTTTTACTCATGAATTTTTTATCTTGATTGTAAGCAAAAACACAGCTTAGGCACTCAAAAAAAAATAGACGGTATGTAAATTGTGATTTTATATTCAGTATATCAGTGTGTTTCTGGTTGAAGCTTAGTATTGTAGTTTCCATCAGAAACCTGTTTTGACTCAATCAGTCCTTCAATAATTAAATTAGGAGCTGCTGATGGAATTTCACAAATCCAAACAACGACTGGAGGAGAAATGTAGAACTGAAGCAATTTTGATGGCATAAAGATACTATAACACGCTGAGAAACATTTATCTTTTAATTTAAACAATTTGCATAGGGGCCTTAGACCTAATATCCAAATATGGACGAAATGGAAGGGATGAAACTAACACCAAACTCTTTTTCATCAGAAAAAAATAGGAAAATGTTATTTGTGCCCTTTATTATGGTTAAAGAAAGATATTGCCTCAAATCCTCAGATGCAGCACAGTTAGCACTAAGAACTGTGATATCATGTCTTGGCCTGTGCTGCTTGTAGTTTTATGGGTGCTGAAGTCTTCTGGTCATTTATTTTTGCCTCATCAACTTTGCTTTGCTGCCTGCGAGCTATCACTTTTTGGAAGATGTCACTCCCTACAAATCAATATCATATCTGTGCCTGCTCTGCGGTTAGGATTTGGTTGGTGGCACACGGAGATGGATCCGGGGATCGGAGGGTTAAACCGAGCAAAAGCAGAATGTGGACCTGCTCAATTTAAAGTTCCAGACATCTACTGAACTTCTCCTGATAATGCCACCAATTAGGAGAAGTTTACACTGAATTTAAAGCCACGGGGATTTTCCCCCTTTTGGGCCAAATAATGAGGACACATGAATCAGCTGAGCTGCCTGACATTTAGCTTCTGCACAGTCAGCAAGCCACATTGATCGCGACATTGGGTCGTCCTCATCAACGGCCTGCAAAACGAGCGCATTAGGAGTCGCGTTCCGAAATCAAAATATACAAGGGATTAACATGGGACACTGCGTTTAGTCTGAAATGTTATTATACAATATGCAACATTACCAATCGACTCAGCTTCATTTCAGTCATATAATAACGATTATCTACAGAGAAACATTGAATTAGCATCAAAAAGAAATTCTAATCATTTTACAATTAAAGAGAATTACAGAGGAATTCTACTAATTTTAGGATTATTGAGGAATTTTTCTGACTGTATTGCTGGGACTCTTCCTTATAACAGATTTAACTTGTGGGATGTTAAACAACTATTCTGTTGCGTTAACAGCAGTTTGAGAAGGTGTGGTGGAGCTTCACATGAGGAAGCACATGCTCACCTTCATGTGACTGGGTGAATCCTAGCAAGTGGGTAGAATTAGAGATTGGGCAACAAAACCGTAACAGATATGAATAAAATGAAAATAAAAGTATTTAGTTACATGTGATGGCCTTTGTTAAGTGGTGTTGTTGAAGACACAGCATGGAAATGAAGGGAAACAAACAGCTCACTACAGCATCAGTAATTGTGCTTTACTTCATTTCTCCTTTTTATATTTATTTAAATGTTATATCATGTTTTACAGGCAAAAACACCCTCAGTGCCCAGATGAATAGTGGCTGTCCTCAACTAAACCCTGCTGAGCTGACCTCCAGAGGTGCTGCCTTGGCCTTCGGAGGAACCACACAACTGAGATGTCAGTTCCTCAGCCAGGGCGCTTCATTTTCCAGGTGAATAAACAAGCGTTAATTGAGGTTGAACTTTGAGGAAATTACCTCATTCCAAGGGGGAAGAGTCAATCAAAGTGCCAAAAAGACCTACCAGCGAAGATGTGCACTCTGGAGGACCCTATGGGTAATTATAGACGAGTGCTTATCTTGTTCTTCTGAACGCTCTCTGAAACTGTGTTAATTAACTCTACACTTTTAGCATTCTCACCTTCTTTCAGGCTGTTTTTGTAAATGAGATGTATCAGTGTGAAGAACCCTCAGTCATACTCCTCTTTTAAAGGTTCCTTCACATTTCTTTAAATGTTTGGAACGTTCTTCAAACTCAGACAACACAAAAAATGGTTTTGTAGGAAGATTAAATGTTTCTTCTACAGAAAATGCTCAAAGAACTTTTTCTAGCACCTAGATAGATCAATTGATTGAATGATATACATATGCACATTACATTTTGTATCAACATTTATTTATTCATCTATTAATTGGATTTTCTTACAAACACCAGCCTTTTCTCACTTTATCTGAACATTTCTTGATAGGTACACCAGTCCAAGAACACAAAACCAAAAACATATTATTATTGTTTGTAAAATGAACAGAACCAGCACAATATAAATGTACTGATCTAAAAGTTCCACAAACACTCACCTCATCACCACTTTGTTCATGCAGAACCTTTATTTATTTCACAAATAAAGCCCAGTTCATTATATCCATTAGCATCGTTTACTTGAGAGATGGGGAAACAGAATCGGCAAACCGTGATTACATCTGACAAGGAACCAATTAATTCATTCACAGAGCATGTTAAAGGATTAATCTCTGGAAAACAACACTCGTGCAGTCATTGGTAAACGTTTTGTCTTACAGTTGACTGAAACGTGGTCTAAATTGCCAAAAAGGTTCGAAAGGGAAAAGCGCAGTACTCACACACTCTCAGAGCCAATGTACTTTTGCTGGAGAGGTAAGGTGATCAGTTTAATGGACGTGTGGATTTTGAGGTTTCTCATTTGAAATGCATGAAGGTGAGGCAATTTTCGTTCCGTGAAGGGTCTGGAAGATGAGCGTCTACCTTTTAAGCACCTTTCAGTGCGATTCTCTCATTCAAGCTACCATTAAATTCAATAGACGGGGTTGCAATTACTTTGAAACAGGCTGACTTTCATGCTGTACTATAATTTAGGAGAGACCTGTATGACCCATTTCTATATAAGGCGGAAGAGCCAATGGCCTGGCTGTGAAATGCTGAAGGTTGGTAGGTGTTCCTGTGGGAAGCAAAGGTTAAGAGTAAAGGTTATTGATTGAAAGGGTAGTATTAAAAATTAAAGGAGCAATTAATCTGAATGACTCAGCGGTTTCAGGTTGACATGCTATCACAGGAGCAGCAAGACATCAGTTTCTCCTATAGCTGCTGAGCTATATAAACTTCAAAACACTCTGCAACTTTTACAGATTCTACCACTGAGAGCATCCTGTTTGGCTGCATCACAGGCTGGAATGTAATGCTCTGGGCCTCAAAGCTCTACAGAGGGTGGTCAGATCAGTGCAATGCATCACCAGGACTTAGGTGTTAGCAACCGAGGACCTCTACAGGATTCTCTTTGATCCCAGTCACAGATTCCTCACACTCCTGGCATTGGGGAGGCAGTACAGGAGCATCCAGTCATGCACCAGCAGGTTCAGGAATAGTTTCTACTCACAAGCCATCAGGCTACTGAACTGCTGAATGGTGAATACTGAACACTTTTCACAACCCCCTTTGAACTTTGTTCCTTCTACTCTCGCTTTTAAACTACAGTCACTAATAAGTTACCTTCTGTATATATGACATAAAATAGATGTATGTATTTATGCAAATCTGTATGCATATGTACACTCTCTTGCACTACAGACATTTTAGAAGTACTTGCAAAAGCAAAACACTGTTTGTCTATTGTGCACGTTATTATTTTACTAGTCGCTAAACTTACTATTTTACTACTGTTATTTTATTCTTCTTGTCAAGTGTTATTTTACTGTGTAAACCTGGAAGGGGCTCTGGGAGTTCAAGAATTTAATTACTGGTAGTGATACACAGGTGTTAACTGTATATGACTGTTATCTTTAAACTTGGTGTACCAAGAAATTAGACAGACCAAAAGGGAAAACCTGAAAGAAAGGTAAGAAAAAAGTATGGTGTGGAACAGTGATGTTTCAAGTATAATATAAGAGTTCCAATACATTTAATAGTTCCTCTTTCTGTAACCGCTTATTCATCACTGAGGTTGCGGATACCCGGAGCCTATCCCAGGACATGAAGTAGGGATTTTCTTTGGGTTGGGTGCCAGCCTACAGCAGTGTACATACACCCTTGACTCACACATACGCTCAATTTAGGAACTGCTATTCATCTGCCAGGCATGTCTTTGAACTGTCTTTGAAACCAGACACCCTGGAGGAAGCCCACACCACCACATGAGCCTCGGATACTATTAATTTGTTACAAAATGAGCGCTCATGCATTATGATGAGTTTTGTTGTTTGCTACATTTGATTGTATATTATTGGTGTTTCTCAATATGTCAAGTATGGACTTTCATTCTTGGGAGTCTGGTCTTGGCCAGTTTGCCTGGGCAGTCAAGACTCCTGAGGATGCAGTTGCTCAATTTGCATTTGAAACAGCAGAACATTCTTGGCTCCAGACTCTCACCTTAAGGCTTGAGACCCTGTATTTTGACTTATGCAAAATAATAAAAAAATGATATCCTCAGGATGTGTTTCTATAAAAGAACAGATGACAACTCAATGGAGAAATAATTGTGGAAGTTGGTAATTCTGGTTGAAGAAATGTGTGTTTGCTAAGTGAGGAGAACAAAACAGTAGAATTAAACCTGACAGTATGTAGGATAGGCTGGGTGGAGAAATTGTGGGACAGCTTTATTTGCTTTCACTTCATACAGGCGGGTCCAGGGTACCCTTTGCTTTTTTGAAGGTCAAAGAGGAACCTCAGCATTTAGAGAATTCCACCATTTCTTATCATGGGTGCTATTTAGATTCTTCTGGGCTATTTCGGTTAAGAAAAATAGACTTGGTATTTATACAGTTGTCAGAAAACAAAAATTAATATCCCAGTGGTAATTTTTCATGATAAATTAAGATTTTAAATCTACGATTGACATAAAAAATAAAAAGCATTTTCTAATTATGTGAAAAGGAAACAAGTAAATGAAGAGGTTTATTATGCCACATGTGAACAGTCTTATTGGTCACCGCCTAGCTCATTTGCAGTGAGTGTATCAGAGTCATTTGTGTTTGTACTGTTGTCACCTCACCACCGCATGTTATAAGACATTCTTATTGATATAAATGGTCCAAAAAAAAAAAAAAACAGCAAATAATTTTGCATGATTTCATATTCTACACAGCATACTATAAATGCTCCTTAACATTTCAGCAGCTCAGCTCAAAATCCCTTCCTGCTTTCCTGCATAATACAGTAAGAAATGGAGTGGAGAGAGATACAGAAGATATGAGATTCAGTCCGCTACCGCTGTGGCAGCAACTGTGCAGTTCTGTGCCAGTAGAGAACATAAAGGGCAAACCATTGTTCACCCACTGAGGTGCACAGGTAGCACATGGAAATGGACTCTTTGCTTGTCTTGAGTAAGCACTGAATCAGCCGAGATTATTATTAGCTTTAGTGCACTAGCTTGGACAGTTCTCCATTGAGTTGTGCAGTTTTTTATTGCTAGGTCGCCTGTTTATTTATTATACACTAGTATGTGCTAGTCTGCACCAGTTAACACTAGTGCATAATAAACAACTGGCAATAAAAAACAACAACTTCACAAAGAAGCGTTCACTTGAAGATGTTGCACTGAATATTTGCAGTCACCTCTGTAATGCGACGCAGTCCTGAGGCGAACCTTAAGCAGTCCCCATTAACAAATACCTTGGCACCATTTGCTTTATTTACTCTTCAAATGGCCTCCAGTCCCTGAGACAAAGCCCACAGTCTCCTCTCAGATTAAACTGCAGCAGTGAAACGTTGATAAAAGCCTTCGCCTCTAATCCTTCGCCCATTGCTTCCACTGCGCTCATTGGATCTCTCTTCTCATTAGCAGCTGATGAGGCCTTTTAGAAGTTATATTGAAGGAATCAATTAGTTTCAAGCACTCCAGGGGTGCCACACATACGCATCGCGTGGCAGCATCTGCAGGGGAATCTCAGAGATAGCAGGGCTCCCTACAGTATGCCCCAGTGCTGGACGGATCCGGCTAAAGGCTGCCGGAATCAGAGAAGTGCTGATAAAGTGAAACTATCACCATGATAATACCCTGTGGTAATATGCTATTCAGGACTTTTCGTCTCTCTTCCCCTCATTTCGTCTCGGTCTGTTTCTCTTTCTCCTTGCGCTGTCGTAGGTCCAGGTTCCAGAGAAGAAGTGATGACAAATTGCAATAGCATAGCTTCAAACAAGGCAGTCAGACTCCAGAACATTTAACAGAAGAGACCGTGAGTCAGCTGTTTCCCGCTGGAGCCCAACAGAAAGGAACAAAGAAGATTAGGCCCTGGCCAGACTTACTGTTATCACGCTTTTTATTTCGGACATCTCAGCTGGTACCCTGCTTGGGCTTTGGTGGTAAAGGGGCTAGTTTGGATTATACAGGATCACTTTTGGTCTTAACAATGCCACCAGCCACAAGATTGTAGCCATAAAATGCCACTGGAACCCATATAAAGCTCCAGGTTTTTGTATTCAACACTCTAAATAGCCTCCAGACAGAGATAATAGTGAACAAATTCTGGGGATTGGGCTTTGAAAAACACACTTTGAAAAACGTACATTGGTAAACATTAGTTTTGCTTGTGGCTTTGGTTGTACTGTACTAAGGAAGGCAATAGCAATGAACCCAGCACTAGAAGTGTAATGACTTGTCATTAGATTTTCAGTGCTGGACACGCATATCCTCAGACACGGATCCATTATGAAGTCCATCATATGGCCCCGTAAGACTACATAAACACTTGCCACAGTGATAACCTGCAGTACTGATATTTATACTTACTTTATCTGGTCTAGAAACATACATGCTTTTAAATCAACATCATTGATAATAATGGGGAAAAGATGTAGATTTACACAATCTTTGTTTGGGAGACAATACTGGAATTGGGTTACTATTACAGTCTGTAGCAGCTGCAATGCCAGGGATTATTGGCTTGATGTGGTAATCCAGTACAGAGACTGGGCAACATCCGATGCAGCTGACCAATAGCGACAGACAGCACCGCAGCAGGGTGAGGGAGAAAAGTAGTGTGGCTAACAGGCTTCTAGGGAATCTAAAGCTAAATGAAATCCCAACCAAGTGATACATGTTCCTTACATCTCTCTCCCTAATGTTCACTCCCTCAATAACAACCTACACAGCAGGAAAATTACAGCAAGATGCTTCACTCAAACATTCAGATTAGGGGCTAACGAGTGGTGTTTTGTGCTTTATGTATGCTACATCTGCCCATATTTGTGACATATCTGCTTAAGGGTTAGATCAGGAAGAATTTCATTTAGTATTTTCTCATTTACTGGAGCCAGAAATGTGCACCAAGTAATTTTGCAGCTGTTTATCTCAAACTGAAACAACCTTAACATCTTCAGCTATGATCCATCTACTGTTGTGTATGAAGTAGGAGTGTGACGAGATCTCGTGGCACGAGATCTCGCGAGATCAGGTTTATCTCGTGAGATGCGTCTGGTCTCGCGAGAACGTGACGATATCCTTGCGTTACTAAAAGCTGCGTCTGTGAAGAAAACTGAAAGAAATTCAGTTCGCATGAAAGGGCAAACAACCCTCTCTCTCTCTGTATCTCTCTCTCTCGCGCGCGCTCTCTCTCGTTCGTGACTTTTCCGGGTCTAAGGGGAGTCTGGAGAGGTGAGGTGAGGGGGTGAGGGCAATCTGGAGAGAGGCTGAGCACAACAAGCAAAAGAGAAGCAAACGGTGAGTGTATAGGAGAGCAAACACCGGTTGCCGGTAGACTCTCACCAATGTAGGGTATTAGCATCAGTGCAATACTAGCAAATAACACATGCTAAAGGAACACACTAGCAAATTCAGTCTAATCACTAACTGCTTTATGCGTACTGTATTGTATGGTTGTGATGCCTCCATTTGTGTTCACAAAAACACACTTAATATAAAAGCCAATAGGCCGATGCTCCCGTATGAGAATCTCCTCCTCTCTCTCTCTCTCTCTCTCTCTCCCTCTCTCTCTCTCTCTTTTTCTTTCTCTCATCATAGTGAAAAGGTCAGGCTGTTTCGCGTCCATGCGTTCTTCTCTCCGCATTTATGGCCTGTAATTAAAATGCAATGTTTTTAAACAGCCTGTTGCCATTTGCACGCCTAATGCAGTGTAATGTGACGGCCGGAGCCTGATTGCTCTTTGAAGGCAAGGAAAAAGAGCAAGAGGAGGAGGAGATGGATGAAGAGCAGACAATAGTTTCCTTCAAGATTATACCACAACTGAAGGTGGTAAAAAAGAAGACAAAGCAATTTTTGAACAGTGGTAGGTATATAGCCAAACTTCATTACAAAGAAATCATACAATTGTACATTTTCGTATGTGTGGCACATCATCAGTCCTTAACCATCACAGTTTTGGTGCTGTGATTGAGCTGTAGAGTCACAAACGTGAAACGGGTGTTTACAGCCTTGTGCTGTGGTGCTTATTACTGTAGTCATGCGCTCTTGCTTCTGTTAGAATGAATATTCACATCTCGAGCAGCCTTGCTTTCAGGCACTCGCACCTCCAAAGACGCTGATACACGGCAACAAAGCGTAATGAATAATAACATTCCCTGTCAGAAGCGCAGCCATGACAGATAGACGGAAACCACAACAGTGTGATTTAGAAAGACTCCTAGCAGAACCATCTTCTGCTTTCATTCAAAAAAAGGATGAAAGGACGTCTGTTGTGAAGGTTTTTTTTTCTAAAGCCGCAAGGTTTCAAATTAAAGGCTGTGAGATCTTGCGCGCTACACTGTCCTGGTTGCAAATGCTGATAGAAGGTTAGGAAGAGTTCCTGTGCACCTCTGTCTCAGTTTCTTTTCATGCCTCATTAGCCATCCTGGCTCACAGTGATGGGCAGCAGCGGGGGGTTCTGTCACTGTATTGAAAAGTGTGTGTGTGTGTGTGTGTGTGTCTGAGGTCCTGAACAAACATGCATAGCTACAGGTGCAAATGTTTCCCAAGATTAGCCTAGCTAGTGCAAAACTCTCTTTAAGGTGGCAATTTCTGAAGAACCCCTTAAGATTTAGTTTTTAACTCAACAGCCCATTTTATGACTCAGAACTAGGTTTCAATGTACTTTATGACACCATGACATAATCATAACTACCAAGATTATTTTTAAAGCAAAATTATGTTTGCTGTCATGACTTATGGCCCATGCTAATTTTGCTAACTTTTTTTAATCTGTCTAGCTAAAATTCAGATGCAACTGAATGCTAAGTTGAATGCAGGATAATTGAAACTATTACATTTTACCCTAAACCCAACAAGCTCCTTAATTTAAACCTACTCCTAGACCAAGATCCTAATCCTAACATGGCTGATAATAAGTCTCAAATTTTGTCTGTCATGAATATATTTACTTGTATATCTATATCTATATCTTTCAAAATAAAGTGTGAACCAAATTGCTTAATCCCAGCATCATTAAATAAACATGAAACTTGAAATAATATAGAAGCACTGATCTGATCAAACTCCCAGAGACACTCAACTACCAGACAGGACCCAATTGTCCATGTTTAAGAAGATCTGATCTTTGCACCTCTAAAATGATATACATTTGAATCCAGCATAAACTCCCATTGTATCAGGATCAGCCAAGAGTTTTACCCCCTAGGCTACTACACTACCACCCTCTTTATGTAACAAACCTCTTCACATGTAGTTTCACATGTAATAGGACTCTATATTTTCCCCTTTATTGTCATATGTTCACACAAAATAGAGGTCAGCAGAAAAGTATTTTGAAGAGGTTTTGGTATGACAGTAAGTTGATGAACATCCTGGTACTTTCCTAATGAGCTTATAGCACATTCCTGTATCTCATGCAGAGCTCCGCTGGGCAGTTCTTCGGGGAACACAGCAGAATGCCTGGAGAAGTGCACAGTAATGAACCAGAGCAATATTGCACTTGCCTTTTCAGAGGAACTGATTACTGCAGCCCCATTTTACACACTCATACTTCTATAAAGCCTTCATTTACACAAGGCACTTTGTCAGGCTGGTCCAGAAAAAAACTATTTACTATGAACCAGTTTGAGAAATATTAGTGTTATAGTGGACTATAAACCAGTTTAAGAAGTGATCACTGATGTGGGAGTCACTTGGGGAAGAGTTTTTTTGTTTGCTATAATAAACTGGTAATGTGCTTGAAGGTTGCATAGAGGAGTCCAGATCTGGAAAAATGTGACTGCTTTATGGATCAACACACACACACACACACACACACGCACAAACACACACACACACACCCTTTCCCAAAATCTGGGCCCTCCTCCCCTCCTTCTCGCCCAGGCAGCTGACAAAACACAAAAGGGGGAGAAGAGTGCAACTGGTGAGATAAAGGCAGGAACATCTTGCGTTTAGGCCCTCAGCATAATAAACTGCAGCTCAACAAAACCACCCAGCCATTAAAGGCTGCTGGACACACTCCCGGCTGGAACACATGTAAAACACCAGTCCTGCACTGCCCCTTGGGTTAGAGATTCACACCACAACCCATTAAAGCTTACGGTTTCATATGTGGGCCCACATCAATCACTCACTTATTAGTTTCAGAGTAGTTTTCCAATAATTAACTGTGGTTAGTGAATAATGCGTCTTAAGATTAAAGGGGAACTGCGCCTAGTTTTTTCAAATTTTCTGCACAATTAAACCATTAAGATGTAAACAAAGTCATCTGGAGATCTAAAGAAATTGAGTCTGTTTATTTCAAAATGTCCCACAAAGCTATTACATGAACATGAACATGCTGCTCGGCGCCTGAGACAATATTTTATTATAGTTATGAAAAGGTTTAGGCCTTATTCTTTTTTCCTATTCTATTCTACAGAAGGGTGTTAGAAGGTAAACTTACCATCAGTAACACTGTTTGGCCATCATAAACGTTCCACCTATAATATTCAGACATTTATATTAATATAAATTATTGAGATATTTATATTAATGTTGTGCAACGATTAAATCGTTTTTAAAAAATCACAATTAATCGCATGAATTTCTGAAATTAATCACGATTAATCGCACTGTATATGCAAAATTCAATACTTAATTCCAAAGTACTGCTATATGAACCAAAGCACAAAAGCATTTGGTTTGCAAACTCTTTAAACTAATAACAGCAGTTTTCTCTTTAACACAGTTTCACAGGTACAGTTCAAACATTTCTGTAAATCTCAATTTAAACATTAATGTAATCAAATCAAATATAAAACCAAAGCTATCTGCCACTGCAGGGCATTCAGGTTTTATCTAGTTTGTTATAGAAACACAAGTTCCCCTCAGAGTCCAGAGCCACAATCAGAATATTATAACAGGCACCTTCCGAGCAACAGCAACAAACAAACACACACAATATCAACATTTAATTCAGTTCTGTTTGATTCAGTCTGTGCATGTGACGAAACGTTTCTGGACGATGCTCTGGAATAGACCTAAACCAAATTAAACAAAGCATCCAGAACCTTGGTGTCAACAAGACACTTGTAGGCTTGTGAGTGTATTTAGTGAGCAGAGCCGATAAAAAAATGAGGATTCTTCAGTATCAGAAGTTCTGCATACAAGAAATTCCAGTCATTCCAGACACTAATCAGTGCATCTCAGGTATGTAAGGCCTCTCACACCAACCCAATACAAGATGGCAAATGAGATTGATTTGAAGGAAATGCCCCAAAACAGCAAAGGTTGAAACTTGCCAAGAGGCTCCACCCGACTTCTGCAGCAATATGTACAGTCTGTAATGACAATCAAACTATTCAATGCATTCCATGCCTTTAAGACCGTGAAAAGGGCGAGGCAACAGCCTCCTCTACACAGGAGTTAAAAAAATGAATGTCAGTGAATGCTTTGATTGCTGATGGATATGGGGACCTATTCACATTTAATCTACACTATATGGCCAATAGTCCACCAGCAGGCGTGATAATATCACTGCATTCAAATGCATTTTGAATGTATTTTAAGTGTTTCTGTGGGAACATGTATGAGGCCTGGATCACAATCTCTGTTCCAGTTCATCTCAAAGGTGTTGGATGGGGTTGAGGGCTCTGTGTAGCCAGTCAAGTTCTTCCACACCGAACTCACCCAGCCATGTCTTTATGGAGCTTGCTTTGTCCACTGGGATACAGTCATGCTGGAGTAGAAAAGGTTCTTCCCCAAACTGGGTCCACCAAGTTGGAAGCTAATTTGATCCACATAAAATGACAATCATGAAATAATCTTGATTTCTTTGGTCACGACTCCTAAACATCACGGTGACCAAAGACAGACACGGTGACCAACACACACACCATCAGAAACCTACACTCCTTCACACACACACACACACACACCTTCACGCGCAACATCGCACATCTACACACCTTCACACACACCATCATACATCTACACACCTTCATACACACCATCATACATCTACACACCATCACACACACCATCATACATCTACACACCTTCACACACACCATCATACATC
>JBBPCW010000001.1:347371-358442 GCA_037974425.1 Phenacogrammus interruptus
CTTGAACTGTTTGAATTTCGATTAAATAAAGCTTGAAACATTGTGGTGTTCTAAAACTTTTGACCGGTAGTGTATATAAACACATTCTTATATGAAACGTTCGTTTAAATGCTGAAACATATTACTGCATCATATCATGTTATATTGCAATATGATGTTTACATGTGTGTATCAAAATACCAGACTTCGTACAACCGTTCCACATACTAATGCTTTCAACTGACAAAACTGAAAGAAAAACCTGCTGGAACATTTAACCTGGTCTGCTGTTTTCAATGGCACGTGGTTTTGCATCCTAACAACTATGGTACGTGTGCAACTTTCTCAGTGTGGGTTTAAGAGGGAACCAGTATACTGAATACGTTTACCAATAAAGCAACAAGCTAATGCATAGTCTATCCTTTTCTTTCATCTTAAGATGGCTGATTTGCCACAAAAAGACTCAGAGCTACATGAAAATACACACTCAGCACAGCCAGATTTAGATTTTGCCGTCCTGCCATCCAGTTCTGAGACTGAAAGCAAGTCCCCCGTTCCAAAAGAGGTCATCTCCACACTGTACCAACAACGTCAGAAATGTGAACTGAGGCGACTTCTGAAACACACATGTCCAGAGATGAAGGGCCTGGGCAATATAGTGGATGAGGAGTTTGCTGACATAATAAACTATGGCAAAGCCACAGATCTTACATATGGGGGTGAGGTGCAGTCAAGGCGCTGGATATTTGAGAATGGTGCTGCTGCTGCTGCTGCTGCTTCCGCCGCCAACACCGGGGAATCAAATTGCATGCAGGAAGCAGGCTCAATACATGGAACAGCACATTCTGTTGAAACAAAGGAGCAAACATCTCTCCAAGAGCTTGATGTGAGCCCAAATGAATGTGAAGCACTTTCTCAAGAAGAGAACTTCAAGGTAGATGTT
The DNA here is from genome assembly GCA_037974425.1 of Phenacogrammus interruptus. Lineage (NCBI taxonomy): Eukaryota > Metazoa > Chordata > Actinopteri > Characiformes > Alestidae > Phenacogrammus > Phenacogrammus interruptus. The sequence continues at coordinate 348,294 of JBBPCW010000001.1, forward strand.
AAAGCAGCAAGGAAAAGGTTTGAAGGTCAATCGAGGGATGCTTCAAACAATAATCCAGATGATGTGTTTCCAGGGAAGGTTGTTGTGTCCGAGGAGGAGAAGGGAACAGTCCAAAAACAAAAGAGAGGATTTGAGATGACTTACCAAAATGAAAGTGTCAAAAGAGCCAGCCCTCTTAACATCACCGATATTACAAACACGGATCAAGAATGTGGTGAAGTGTATCTAGGTATATCTAGATCCAAGGAAATATTTGAAAAGGGATCGCAAGGCAAAGAAAACAGCTCATCAGCAAGTGAGAGTGGTAGCATAGAAGATGAAATTCTGAAGACAAATGTACGGAACAGAGCCCAGATGTTCGAGTCAATGCCCTTGGACCAGATAAACTGGCAAAATGAAGCAGAATTAGATACCATGGAGGAGAGCATGAGTAAGACCTTGGCTTCTCTTCATGGCTTCAATGTCATTCATTCTCATGGAACCCTCATTGAAGCCAGTGAGGCTGCTCACGTGAGAAAGGCAAAGTACAGCTTTATCCAGGATAAAGGTCCAGAAATTCAGCACGAAGACACAGTTATGGGAAGCATGAAAAGCATTTTACTTCAACATTTGGCAAGAGCAAACCTGAACTCACTCATAGCCTTCCTCAAAGAGGACGATCAGGGGAATGTTGAAATTATGAATGTAGAAGTTCCAACTCATCAACTTCCATTCACAGTTAACCAAGACAAAGAATATCGAACCACAATAATGGTTCAGGTCATTGAAGATCTACTTGGTCAAGAGACAAGGCCAGGAAAAGGGGTTTTAATACAAGAATGTGAGATGGGATTAGTGGATACACTAGTGTATGTTCTTTTTAGACACAATGCCCATGATAGACCAGAAGAAACAGCAAATTTTCTGTTTGGTTCCATTGTGACCGACAAAGAGCAAGTTTCTCAATCACAGCTTGATACGACCCCACAGAACGAATCTGAAGCATTTGCCCAAGAGGAGAATTTCAGGGTAGATGTTAAAGCCACCCGGAAAATGTTTGAAGGTCAATCAACTGACACCTTGAGAGACAACCTTGAGCATGTGTTTCCAGATAGAGCTGTATCTGAGCAAGAAAATAATGTTCTGAAGATTAGACAAGGTGATGATACACCAGACATGCACACCCCTCCACCTCCCATCCATGAAGACGAGCCAACCTTACCTGGAATTGACGAAAACAGAACAAGTAATGTAAAATTGTTTCGAACTTGCATTGAGAAGGGAGAACTGGATTACTTAAGAAGTCTGCAGAAAAGTCCATCAGAGGAAGATCTAAGTGTCACTTGTGAAGAGAAGGAGCAAAATGTTGTAATTGCAGGTAATGTTAAGACAATGAAGGCTTTATTTGCAAACAAAGACAAAGCTGAGCCTTCTCAGCAGTCTTATACATCTGACCAAAAAGAGTTAATACAACCATCCAAAGGAGATATCCTGGCCTACAGAGACAATGATCTTCCAAGCCCTGGTAGGACTGAAAAAAATATCACTGAAAATGAAAGAGTTGAACCTGGCAGATTTCAAAATTGTCAAGACGTGTGGAGTGAAAACACAGACAAAGATATCATAATTCAAGCAGAACTGGTTGACGTCGCAGAAGATGATGAGTTGTTAAACCTGCAAGCAGCCATCTTGAGTCTTCAGCAGGCCACCGAAGAGGCAAAAGCTCTTCAACGAAGTATCCAGTATAAGCAACAAGATACCTCAAAGTCAACATTTGTTCTTGACTCAGAGAACCAAGACATCACAGATGCGAAAATGGAGACCAAGCCCTCACAGAACCCTGAAACTGAAAACCAACAAGAAGAAACAGAGGATGCCTTGAAAGGTAGTGTACAGGCAGCTCTTGATTCTCTAGGAAAGTCCAGTTTCAATGTCACTAAAGGGGATTTTAAAGCTGCAATGATTTACAGAAACTCAGGAAAAGCAGATGCTGGGCAGAAGACAATAATAGAAGTAAAGACTGCCATCAAACAGTCCACTGAAATTATTGCTACCTCAGAAGAAAACAAAACATGCCTTTCCTCCCCCATGTCTGAACAGGTGACTCTAGAGGAACAGCATGAGGGAGCAGAAACAGGCTCAGGTCAAGGGCAGCCTGCAAATAAACCAACAGCAAATGCAACTCTGACAGACCAAACACCCCCAAAGGCTTCTCTGCAGAGAAACAAAAAACTTGGACCGAAGCCAGTCATTCCACCTAAACCAGACCATTTAAAGGTAAACTTGAACTCTAACACAGTGGCCAGGTGTGCAACAAATGCAGGGAACCTAAATAAAACCCAAGGTGAACCAAACTCTGTCAGTCCAAAACATGAACAGCAATGTGCAGACAATGAGACGGTCACACAGCAGAGCGATGTTCAGAGTCTTGAGGAAAATACAGGCTTTAAAATGAAAAAGGACCAAATGCGTGAAGAAAACCAAGGGATCTGTTCATCAACACAAAGCCCAAATGAACCTGCCCCGGGATTTCAAAGTGCTCTGCAGAACTTCGGGATGAAAACAGGACGAGTAACCCCACCCGTGAAACCCAAAAGAATCAAAATGGCCACAAGCAGTGCTGCTGAAATTCCAGCTGTTTTACAGAACAACTTAAATGACAAACAATGTGAACCAAGTAATGAGAACCGACCGGATAGCAATGTGATAATGAGGAAGAAGAAAGTCAGGAAAGAAAGTGAAGAAGAGCGCAGACAGCGGCTGTCGGTGCACATGGATGAAATCATGAGGGGCAATGCAAGTGCGGCAATGGAAATCTTCGACCAGCTGAGGAAGCAAGAAGAGCTGAAAAACATCCTCTCCAAAGTTGAAGAGATTGAGGAAGATACGAGCCAGGAACATTCAAGTGACCTTCAAAAGATATTCGAGAGCGTACCGGACTGGGCTGTGCCTGAAGAACACCTTAGTCCCAAAATGGTGTTGACGGAGAAGAAAGAGGGGAGATCAGAGATGGTCAGTGAACGTGAGATGATGTCATCAATGCAGGTGGCGTATGGAGACCTTGAAAAAGCAAGTGCTGCCATTATTACGTTAAAAGAGCAAACACTGTCAAGGCTTATGGACATAGAAGAAACGATCAGGAAAGCTCTTTACTCTGTCTCTACACTTAAATCTGACTCGGACATCGCAGGGCTCTCCGGGCTGTTCAAAGAGTCCATGATGGCTGTGAGTAGTCCTCCCATTTCAGGAAATATTCGAAAAATTAGCATTGGGTCAAGCAAATCTCCAAAAGCACAGAGTGGGAGTAACCTTGAAGTTCCTGGGAAGAGTTTTGCTGAAGCATTGCAAGTAGAGAGACAGAAACCAGAACTTAGTCCTCCAGTAGCTAAACCAAGATCAGTATCTCCTTCTTCGCCTTCTTTCATTTCCATCCAGTCCGCTGCCAGAAAGAGCACAGAGCCTCCAGCCCCTCCAAAACCACAGATCCCAAAGGCAGAGACCTTCCAGTCTACAACGTGTTACAACGTGACCGCTGATCGCAAGCTCTGCTGCAGCCCTGCCAGCGACAGACGGCAGGTCAGCACACTGGAAGTGCAAACGATTCCAGAGAGAGAGAAAATCACAGGCACCAAGACCATCAAAGAGAAGTATGAAGAAACAGACTGTTTTGGCAACAAGTTCTACTCCTCCAAAACCTCCACTGTCATGACCACCCAACCTGAAACAAGTGTGTGTTTCAAAAGACAGATCACGAGCAATCCAGCCACATCACTTCTCACCTTTCAAAGAATCAACATAGCCTCTGGGAAAGGAGATCAAGCCTCCACATAAGGGAAGTCTGAGGTTCGAGACAGGTTCTAGTGTCTCGTGCACCTGTGTGGTTTCCATTTGACTTGAAGATATCGTGTTGAAGTAATGCAAATGTTTCTTTGGTCAAGTGTTTTTGTTTGAAAAGATAATTAAGCCAACAAATGGAAAATGTCATTTGTCAGGTATATTTAGTACTTCTGTATCGCGAGTGGGTTTGTGAGTAATGTTTACGATGTTCATTTTTTAGGCATTATGTGTTTTATTTAATCCCATTATAGATGGTCTTCACTTCAAGCTGATTTTACAGTTGACTGTCAAGGAAAACAGGCATATATGATTCATAAGAAATGTAAAAATGAATAAACAAATAAACTGTATTCCATTCATTGCTTGGTAGTGCGCTAAATACAAACAGCTTTGAATCCACATGTCAGTCAAATGCAGTCATAAGTCAGAAATAGGGTTCCAGAGTAACCCAGTCATCTAAGCTTTGGCCTTTATAGCCAGGAGACTGCATGTTTGATGACCATTGTCCCTAACTGTGAATCAGCATATTTGGCCTCATTCTCTCTGGGTGGCCTCCCCCTGCCCCCATCAAGCAGCATGACGCTAGCCAACCTTAGCATCTGTTAGCTGACAGATTTAGCAAATCATTCACCAACAGTGACAGCAGTTTTAAAAAGATGCAATGGCTTCATGTCTATCGGAGGGAGACCATGCTAGTGTTGTCTTTGTTGTGTGAAATCCATAAACTTGGCTAGCTAAACTATATTTCACCAAAACAATCATTAAATAAATAAATACATGCATACAGACAGACTCCCAGAGTCGTCACGGCAATCTGTCTGGCATGCTGTCTGTTCAATATTGTTTGATCGTATTTTTATTATTTCTGTTGTCTTATTATCATTTATTTTTTCTTGTTGCACTCGGCATATTAATGACACAAGAATTTCCCTAAAAAAGGTTCTTTATCTCATACATACACACACCAACTAACTAGAGAACATTTCCATATAAGAATGTACTGCCACTTTATCTCAAAATAATACGAACTAAAATGAAGTTTCAGAAGTTCCTGATGTCCTGATGATTGTTAGTAGCAACATTATTTCAATTTTAATACAATTTAGATGCTATTGTTGTGTATAATAGATGAGAGTAAAAAACGCATTGCAAAAATATTACACATGCTAAAGTCTCGAGTGACTCCGAGCCAAATGCTCTATGACAGCTGTTCATGTGACCCTGATGTGACTGCAGTTTCGGCCGGTGGCTCAGGATACATGCTCGGCGTGTCTCAAACCTGTGTACCCCATGGAGAAAATGGCAGCGGATAAATTCATTTTCCACAAAAGCTGTTTCTGCTGTAAGCACTGCAAACAGAAACTCAGGTGAGCCAAAAACAACCATGTGTGAATACAAAGTGCAAGGCCTTCCTGCATCTGTGGAACGATAACGGCACCGCAGGGCAGTTTAATACCACCTGTTGGTCGAGGGCTGCCAATGGAGTGTCGAGGGTTAAGCTTTCTCCACCAGGAATCAGATTCAGATGCTTTTAAAAATGCAATTCTGATTACAGCAAAGTAATAAAGGCATACATTACTGAACTGAAATAATGTATCATAATATATTTTGTTTAGCTATCGTTTTATATTGTATAGTAATATATAATATAGTAATATAGTAATATATTAAAGTACTGTTCTCTTTTTCTTAATTGTAGAAAAGTATTTATATTACTATATTGTTTATTTATGTTAGATAGTAGTATACAAATACAGTACAAATGATACTGATCTATTTTCTTAATTGGACAAATGTTTTAATACGATACAAAATTTAGCATAATTTCTGTTTTTGTATTCATATATAAATGGATAAACCATCAGCACTACTGTAATGAAAACATCTGTCTCACTGAACGATATATCTTTCTTGGTTCCAGTATTCGTAACTACGCCCCGCTGTATGGAGAGTTCTACTGTGGGTTCCACTACCAGCAGCTGTTTAGAAAGAAGGGCAACTATGATGAGGGCTTTGGCCACCAGCAGCATAAGAGCCGCTGGCTGCTGAGCAAGAGTAATGGCACTGACGGCGTATAAGGAGAAAGTGCACAAGGATCCTGTATATGAGTGCACGTACATTCAAGTATATGTTTGTTAAATCTTTTATATTGTTAACGAGAAGCTTCTACCTGCGCAATGGACGTCACGCATAAATGCTCACTATATCTTGCCTTTATTATTAACTTTCTCTGCTCAGATTGAGTTTTCAGCTTTAGAGATGATGGACTGTGAAGAAAATATCTGAGACTGATATCAGATTTCTGGAGTTCAGCCCTCAATTTTGGGGTCAAATCTCAAAACCTGCTGTTTCCATTTAAGCTTGTGTTTAGACAATCTGTTTAGAAATCAATTGTTTATTAAATAAAGTAATGAGGTATAATAAAAGAATAATGTCAGTTTTATTGTATTAAAGTACAGCCGTGTGCAAAAGGTCGGCCACCCCTGGTCAAATTTGGCTAAGTTTTGAAGCAAAAGTGAGTATAGGTCCTTGGTAGAGGTCCCACTTCTGTTCATTTTAATAAATACTTACTGTTTTTAATTACCGTACTGAATGTAATATATCTGATAAAAAATTAAGTTTTGGGTACAGTAAGTTTGACATTTTTGAAACTCATGCATAGTTTAGATATTAAGATAACGATTAAGATATTGAAAAGCAAAAGTCATTTAAAGTTTATAAATGTGAAATGGTGTTTTCTAGAGAAATTGACTGGGTCCGAATTAAGATGAGAATACAGATTGGTGGTGAGTAACAGATGTTTCTCATGGAATGCAAAGCTCTTTCATCGAATGTTTTTATATGAAAAGGTTATAAATCCACTGACGGATGCCTGAGACATTGTTTTATATACATTTATATACAAAGCTTTTCACCTAAAATGAATTATTTTTCATGGTGGAGGGCAGGCAGGGTTGTCGTGAGGCAAAATAGTCCCAAAAGAAAATGTCATATGTTGCACTACCTTACCATCATCGATATGGGCTTGGATAGTAAGTACAATTATTATATATTGACTTTGCACTTGTTCCATTCACCACAACTTCAAACATTTCACTCCAATCCACTCTAAATGACTTTGTTTACATCTTGAAGATGTAGAAATTTGAAACATTGGTTGAAATTCCAGCAAAGAATTCAGGAAAGAAAAAGAAATTGGGAGGTAAATGTAGCACAAATATCCCAGAGCACGTAAAGCATGTGCTTACGTGTTCACTATTAGAAATGCAACCATTCTGGGGGTGACCATTCTTTTCCATAAAACTATACATAAGCAATAAACAAAATCTGAATAAACAAATAATGCAAATATAATCGATCACAGTATATGAGTTCACTGAAATAGAGGCTGCTGTCGAATGTAATTCACCTTTGTAAAATATCATGACGATTAAACTGCATGTCTAAAACACTGGCTACTGTGACTCTGCAGTTCATCAGTACATATGACAATCAAATATGTAATACAATACTCATTGAACTGGAAATTTTAAATTGAAGGTTTTGCTCTTCAAAGGTGAAAAGGTGAAAGTGACAATCTGGTCATACGTGAACACACCACTGCACACAGTGTGAACAGCACGAAGTACTTCTTCTGCATTTAACCCATTCACCAAGTGAAACAGGGGGCAGCTACGAACACAGCGCCCGAGGAGCAGTGTGTGGGGACGGTACCTTGCTCAGGGTACCTCGGCGGTGCCTAGCGGTCTTGGGAATCGAACCTGGACTTTCTAATCTCAGGTCGAATGCCTTAACCACTAGGCTACCAACTACCCCCCTGCTCTTGTGTCTGGATGTGGTGTTGTTGCTGAGAAGCTCAAATCCCAACATGAGTCCATGCTAGGGTAACTGGTCCAGTTTAATTGGATCCATTCATGTGTGCGGATTGTATTCATTTTAAATGTATAAGCGTGTAAAAAAAAAACACAAGTACTACTGTTTAGCTAGTGCCTGTTTTTATTCTTGGCCACGGGTTATTTCTTTAAGATTAAAAAACTATGATTCTCTCCAAGCAGAATGTGCACCACATCCAATGCAGGACTTTTTTTCTTTTTACAAATATCTTGCAGGTAGCTGAATGTGCTAAAAAACATAACTGTGTAAAGGGTTACATTTTTATAGTGGCGTCTGCAGGTCACTCAGATATGGATTTGAAATAAAAAGCTGTAAACAATTATCCTGAATGAGAAAAGCTGCCTCTTAATTCATCCTCATCATAATAGTCATTGGTTTTCACTAGAAATGCTTTGGTCCTGTTCAACAATATCTGACACAATAAGGCTACGGTTTTATGAAATAAATTTAACACAGAAATGTCTCATAATTTAGTGCTCTTGACTTTTTCTTCAGGTGATATTTGCTGACTTGCTGATCCACTTTCAACACATCCTTTCTTTGGTGACCTACAAATAAAAAAAAGAGGATAAAAATATAAGTGTGTTTCAGTAGGAATGGTAAGCTTTGCTGCCTGAAAAATGCTCCAGGTATTTATTGGTCTAAAGGTTGAAATCACTTGCCATATTAACAATTACTGTTATTTTATTGGCCTGGGACCACTTCTCAATTTATCAGTACTGACCAGTTACAACTGAAATCAATTTGTAGATTTTTCTTTGTGTTTTACACATGTCTGGAGTAAGTGGCTCGTACTGGAGTGACTGGTAAACAGAAAACCCTGGTATTTTTTTGCCTAATTTGTGTGATTATGGATCACAGAGGGGCGAGTCGTCTTAAAAGTGTGTGGGAGAGTGAGAGAGTCTGATGTTGCTCTCTGGCCATTTTTATAGAGCAAAAGACGCAGCAGACTTCAAGACATTATAGCTTAGGTCAGTTATAATGTGTCACTCTTTGTTGTGGTTTAATTAAAATAATCAGGCTTCTTCATACACGGCTATGTGCACCTTTCACTTCTGTTTTTGGGAGAGAGTGGTTTGCTCCACCCGTTTTCAGCCATCCTTGACCATAAATGGAGACAGTAAGTTCTTGTAGTGGTTCAGTGGTAAAATGCAGCACTAAATGAGGAAATTCAGAGGTGCTGATTTGATACCACGCTGTGAGCAGAATTTTTTTAAACGCAAATTTAAAAAATATATACTTTGTACCCATATATGCAATTCTTGGGTGTCTCACAACCACACAATCAAACTTTGCATTTTCTTTTGAAATGCCATCTAGTTTCAGAAACCTTTTTTCCTTCTCTTGTAACGTTAGGACATTCTGGAGATAAAGTGTGTATAAGAACATGATGTTCTGATAAGGACAGGTGTTTAAACTCACATGCTGTGACCCTTCAGAGAATCAGTGTGATCCAGAAGCTCAGTGTTCAGCGTCTCCGGGAGCATAAAACACAGCGCTCCGCCCAAGAAGGGCAGAGAGCCGTAGATGATCATGGGAATGGCGTGGTGATAAACATCCAGCAGGCCGATGAGAGGAGCCAGAATACCGCCCACGCGTGCACACGTGGAGTTCAGCCCAACTCCGTTCTGTCTGAAATACACGGGTTAACAGGTTAAAAACACATAGCGAGCAACAAAACTAACAACTACACAAAATACTGAGTCGCTATATGTTACCACTAAATACAGTGTGCTGCAACACTACATACAATATGCTGCACCAGTATATACAGTGTTCTGAACCAATATATTCAGTACCCTGCCCACTGTACCAGTATATACTTATGCTGTACCAGTATTTACAGTGTACTGTACCTATATACACAGTATACTACATACTGGACCAGTATATACTACATGCTTTGTCACTACCCGATTTAGACAGGAAACCAGATTTTGACTAGGCAGTGCAGAAATACGTCATTTCCGCTCGCTACTGCTTTACAGCAGCGGCTTCTTAATTTTACGGCGGCTCAGCACGTTTGGGTTATTACAGTTTACAGTTTTAAGTTTAAAAGTTTCATTCTAATGTTTTTCCTCATTCCTGTTCTAATCGTGCATTTTGGGGAAGTTCACTTTTACTCTCTTCCTTTTATTGATTCGTAATCGTCGTTCCCAGGACCTGAGCTTGAGACCCCTGTACTAAAGGATGACTGGAGCCTAGGCTGGGTTGCCAGATCTCACAAATCTGGCATAACACTCACCCTTTCACTCTCTTTCTTCTTACATCAAATCAGTATTATTTCATTTAAACCTAAAATTAGCCACACCCAAAGCATTGGTGCAGTTTGTGAACCTTATTTACAGGGTAATAAAACTTGCATTCGTGTGTGTGTGTGTGTGTGTGTGTGTGTGTGTGTGTGTGTGTGTGTGTGTGTGTGTGTGTGTGTGTGTGTGT
>JBBPCW010000001.1:468805-482969 GCA_037974425.1 Phenacogrammus interruptus
CCATCTGCCGGAATCAAATTCCTTGTATGTGCTCGCTCACATACTTGGCCAATAAAAGCGATTCTGATTCTGATTCTTTGGACGTCTGGTTCCATTCACATCACAGCACACAATTCAAATTCAGGCCATTTCTATAAAAACAGATTTCACTCCAAACCACTCTGAATGGCTTGTTTACAACATTACCACTTAATTATGCAGACATCTGGAAAAAACTTTAGGTACAATTATAATGACTTTGTACTGATTCGTTTTAAAGTAGGTTTTATTTCCATTGCATTTGTAAAGAAATTCAATATCTTTTTAAAAATAAGGTCCATCAAACATCTTCAGAGACCTAAATAACATTATAAAAATTACAGTCATGACTGTTTTTAAATTCTAGATATAAAAAATACATTTGTGACCAAATGTCCCTAACAGAAGCTAATAGTAAGTAAGTCACATTAAGATGCTACTTTAAATTTACTGTTAACAGACCAGTTTAACCAAGGTTGCACGTATGATGACATACTGTGGCACTTAAAAATCCTACCTAAACTCCAAGGGCTGGTGAACTATCCAAAATGAATGAAATCATAGAGGAAAAAATGGACCACGGGGAATGCGATTGTGGTTTAGTGGATGCTCAGCCTATTACATGAGTTTACATCATCCGTAGTGAGCAACAGTGCTGAACACAGTCTGCTGCAGACAGTCTGTACTCTTTAACATGGTTTCTATAAAACCCATTTAAGAGCACAGACTCTTTGTAGCTGTTGTTTATTCAAGCTCACAGTAAAGAGCCTCCCGATTGGGTTAATGCAGATAAGTCCATCATCCTGAGGCCGAGCGATGATTATGCAGACTTATCAGATAATGCGGTGATTATGCAATGTATGATACATCCAGACTGATCAAGTTTTAAGGCCCATTTTTGCTCTTTCTTTGCAACACAGAATTGCTGGGTCATCTTTAAAAGTGTGTCACCAAAAGTATGGCAAGAGGGAACAAAACACACAGTAACTGAGGACCATTAGGACCACTGTTTATCAAGGTTTGGGAAAGGCCCCATACTACCAGGACAATCTTAATGCTTCATCATACCAAGACATTTTGAACAATGCCATAATTTCCACAAGGAAATATACTTGCCTCTGGACCAAGGGGTCATGGGTTCGAATCCTACCTTCGGCACCACCACTGGGTTCCTGAGCAAGACCCTGAACCCCGAGTAGCTCCAGGGAGACTGGCCCCTTTAGATAGAGAATGGAAGTTGCTTTGAAAAAAGGTGTCTACTAAATGCCGTAAATGTCTTTCAACTTTGTGGACAGTTTGGGGAAGAACCTTTTCTATTCCAGCATGACCATGTCTCACTACACAAAACAATATCAATAAAGACATGGATGGAGGAGTTCAGCGTGGAAGAACTTGCCACACAGAGCTCTGCCCTCAACCCCAGTGAACTGAACGGAGACTGTGGTCCAGACCTTCTTGTCCAACATTAGTGTCTAACATCATAAATGTTCTACAGAACGAATGGGCACAAATTTCCCACAGAAACTGTGGTAACTGTGGTAAGACTTCCAAGAAGAGTGGAAGCTGCAAAGAGGGTCCATCTCCTCATTAAAGTCTATGTATTTGAATGCCAATACTTTTGTCCATATAGTGATTTTTTTAAATATATAATGTTAAAGGCCAAAACCTTTCCAAATACATCAAAGAAACATTCAACATTCATGCAACAACTTTCGGTAAAGAGGCTTTTTAAAAAATTAGTCATCTGGTTCCATTCACCACCACTCTGAACAACTCATGACTCTGCAAGTTTCAGAATCAGAATCCCAGAGAAAACTGCTTTGTTACGACTGCACAGCACACAGAGAAATCATCATAAATTTGAATAAATCCAATAAAAACTCAATATGAAACACTATGCTATATATACAATGCTGGGTATAAATACTACAGATCCTATTATTTCACACCCAGCCACTCTGTATGACTCACGTCTCGGTGATTTAATTACGATGAATTTTGTAAAAATTGGTGGAAGTCATATTGTTGTAAAGGCTCCAGTCAGAAACATAAATGTTTGAATTGCACCCATGATTCTTTTGGAACGGCTCTCGACAGATTAGAAAAGTACTCGGATTGCTCACATTACTGTTCAGAGTAAATAGCTGATCATCATCAAGTGCTGTGGGCTCCACTATTGTTTCTCCTCATATAATTCTGCCACCAGCATGAGGCCTGCGCTGGATATTCCGCCCAGGCCGAGTTTCCCTGTTTGATCACAAACATAACGGCACCATAACTCTGGAGTCCGGCCCAGACTCTCTCTTTTGTTGTGGGCATAAAGGCTGAAGCTGTGAGGACGCCGATGCCCGTGGATTTCCACTTTGATCTGCTCTGGCTTTGGCTGGCTGGTCCTCACCCTCAGTGGAAAAAAGCCTGAAAAATCAGGCCGCTCTGAGTACAGAGCTGCCGCTCTGCACAGAATTACGTGTATGGATGGAGAATTTGTGAAAGCATGCAGAGGTTTGAAATACCATATGAAAGACTAGAACTTTCTGGGTGTTTCCACAGCTCCCATAGACTCCCTTTCCTTACTGCAGTGAAATAGACAGAGTGGAGAGTCAAGTAAAAGTGCAAGGGACAATTTAAGTAAACGGGAACATGGACTTCAATACAGAGTATAAAAGAATTACTAATCAGTATGTATGATGTTGGATATCTTCTTGACCTCCTATAAATGACTCAAAAACAAGTTTGTCTACTTTATTGACATCTTAAATTCACTCTTATGAATCAGTTTTAAATCATCTGTTATGTTGCTAACTTTTTGGCCATTGCTTAGATTTGATTTGAACATTTTCCTCAAATCTGTGCCAAAGCAAGCTTGGGGAACATACAAACCACAAGAAATGGATCTTATAAGGGGTCAAATAAAGGGAAAGTGACATGAATATACACTGCAACATACCTTGACTTCACTTTTCAGAGCTTTACTGTAAGGTAATTAGAGGTTTTCTTAATTCATTCATGTCCAACAATAAAAAAGCCAGACTTATATTCATACTTTTAGTCCCAATCCTTTAATACTAACAATTTCATTCATTATTTTATTCATCAAATTTGATCGAGGTATTTGCAAAACTTAGTAATCCCATGTTAATAAAAGACTGACTTTAATATACCAAATTAAGATAGAACTTCTTGGTCATACAATTGATTTGAATGCTTTCTTTAAATTTGTGCCAAGGCAACATCAGAGAACACTTGGACCAAGGGAAACGGATGTAATTAGGAGAGCGGAGAGTCACATTAAAGTGAAAGCGACAAAACAATAGATAACATGGCAACATACAATGACTTGGGGGCAGCTGGTAGCCTAGTGGTTAGGGCATTCGCCCTGCGATCAGAAAGTCCAGGTTCGCTTCCCAAGACCGCTAGGCACAGCTGAGGTACCCTGAGCAAGGTACCGTCCCACACACTGCTCCCCGGGCGCCATGTTCATGGCTGCCCCCTGCTTCACTTGGTGAATGTGTTAAATGCAGAGGGTGAATTTCGTGCTGTTCACACTATGTGCAGTGGTGTGATCATGTATGACCGAATGATCACTTTCACTTTAATGTGGAGTATAACATATAAAGCACAAAAATATCAGAGTAGCAATATACCATAATTTAACAACTAACAATGCCACAGAACTAGTCTGACCACCATAACTGCATCTTATATTTTCAATCCTTTTGTATTGTCATATTTTCATTCATTTGAAATACCACCATGTGATAAAATGTGATCAAATATGACAAATTTAGAGACTTTTTGGCCATTTTGTTGAACTGAATATTTTCTTCAAATCTGTGCTGAGGCAAGAACGTATGATTATGGGAAATGGACATTACTTGGCTAATGCTGCAGCAAGCTTTTCTCTATTGCTTTAGACGGACTTATTCACACATTTATTGTTGTCATGTGCCATAACTACCATATAAACAACAGGGCATCAGCAGGAGAGGCTATAAACAATCAGTTTATTCAGATATTATATACCGAGACACTGCATAAATTCATGTAAACCTACAGTGCTTCAATAGACCAAGAGATTTTGGACAACGCCATGCTTCCAACTTTGTGGACATATTCCAGCATGACTGTGTCTCAGTGCACAAAACAAGCTCCATAAAGACATGGCTGGATGAGAAGAACTTGACTGGTCCACACAGTGCACTAACCTCAACCCCATCCAGCACCTTTAGGATGAACTGGAACGGAGATTGTGAGCCAGACCTTCTCGTCCAACATCAGTGCCAGACCTTGCGAATGCTCTACAGAATGGATGGACACAAATTCCAACAGAAACATCTTGTGTAAAGCCTTCCAAGAAGAGTGGAAGCAGTTGTAGCTGCAAAGGGGGACCAAAGTCTATGGATTTACATACAATGTAATTAAAGTCCCAATACTTTTGTCCACATAGCATGGCAATTAAATGCATGGCTTTTGTGCTAATGGTATAAATTACAGTTCTAATCAAGTCCCTGTTGCCTATTCAGGTTCTGATCCCATGATAGAGCACACAAAGCCTCCTGTGCTTCCAGCTGTCCTGAAATCCTTTAGCTAAGTTAAGTGGGATGGAAACTGAATGTTTTATGAAGGTGGGTGTTTGGTCTCAGACTTTAAAAGGAAAGAGGCGTAGTTCTCACTGGGACTAATTTATCAGCCTGGGAGAGGCTCAGGTGGGAGAGAATTTCTTTGTCATATTTCCTATTTTGTTTAGCAATAAAGTGACATGTTATTCCTAAATTCTGACACTGAATTCTTTTTCACCATGTAGACAATCTTTCACCCAAACAGGATTTTCCAGACTTTGGAGTCTTATTATTATTGTTTTTTAATGCAGCTGTTCATTGGTCAGCTACAGAATGACAGAATGAATAAAACCTCTCTTTTCTCCATCAGGTGCAACAGAAGCCAGAGGATTTTTAGTGTAAGCACAATAAACACGCTGCTAAAAACTGAGTGAGCAAGCAGAACATGGAAACTACACCCACATCTCACATTTCCCTGTTTTTGTGAACATTTTCAACAGGCTGATTGTGTAAATGTGAGCTCATACTGCCATCTACTGGCTTAACAGCCAAACAGTGTTTTACAGTAATTTACAGTAGTGTAAAATAGCACAAAGTCACGGCAAATGCAATCAGTAACGTAGTATGTACATTTTAACACTTAAAATTACCTTAATTTCCAGAAAATTAAGGGGAAAATCGCACGGATTAAGGCTAATTAAGGGGTAAAACTACTGAATTTTCCCCTTTTTCAAATTTGCTCCTTAAAAAATATAAACTCCTGAATGAATCGTTTATGTTTAAGGGTTTCACAATCTTGCCTTAAATCTACTTTTAATGTAAAATTAAGTGGTGGCCGTTTAATTCAAATTAAGGGGTTTGGTGTATTTTCAGGGGTAAATTAAGGTAGAGTTAAGCACATTTTCAGTACCTAGTGTTTGGTGGTGTGTGAAGGATAGAAGGGTGTGGTTTGGGATGCAGATAAGTATGTCAAAACAGTGAAAAAATATTTTAAAACTAAATACATAAATGCATACATAAATAAATAACCTAATGTCCAGCTAAGAATTTAACCATAATTATCAGAATCAGCTCCTGGAGCAAACTGCTTCCATAACAACTGCATGGTCACAAAGACAATAATATAAATACATATATTATAATACTTATTAGATCTTTATTATAATTATAATTGAGTAGGCTTAAAAATGAAGATGCCTTGCTGAGTCTACCTTTAATAGGTTTCATTCACAAAAACATCCAGGTTTGACTTACGCATCATATTTCAACATAATGCATATTTTAAGAGCCCATATCTCATAGTTGTCATATTTTAATATGTTTTTCCCTAATCGTAAACAGTTGTTGTACATTTTGTATGTTAATGACCTCTGCTTCAGTTGGCTGCACTGTACTGAGCGTCACCCAAAAAGTTTCTTGTAACTTCAATATAAGAATTCACTGGAGGCTGCCTAGGTGGTTGTTTTTGTGACACCAGAAAGACAACTGATTCAAGTGTGGCTTTACAACTTTAACTCTGTATGGGCCTTAAGGAGTGAATAGTGAAACTTGATCAGCATTTACATACTACACAACATACTACTTTAATTTCTAAAATGAAGAATCCGACTACCACAGAAACTCTATTCCCTATAATGACATCTACAGTACTGAGCAAAAGTCTTGAGCCACACCTCATTTTTTCATATTTTGCTTCCAAAGTTCCAGACTATTTTGAAGAACAGTTCTCCAGGCCAGGCATCATGAAAGACTAATTTTCAGTCCATTGCCTGAACTTTACCAGTTTCCGAGGAATGTTTTTGTTTGTTAAGACACACAGTGACCTACGTATGAATCATTTAAGCAGAACAAAGATCATCTAACTGAAGTCCTGGACCAATGAAGAAACAGGAGCAGATGATTCCAGATGATCAGGCAGTGATCAGTATACTGGTGGTGCTGAATGCTGTGTGGTTGGAACTCCTTTATCTAGGCTCCTTGCATCTTTAGGCACTTGTGTTCCTAAAGATGTGTAAAACATGTGTTCCCATTTCTTTCATGTAATCTACTTAATATAACAAAGATAATACAGTTTGAGAGAAAGAAAATTGTATTTTGCACCAGAAAGGTGATTTAAAGCAAAAAAAAAATACTTTTTGTATAGTACTGCAGATTACATGAGACTTTTGAAGCTAAAAGTAATAAAAGTGAATAATTTTAATACGGCTATCAAGATTGTAAACAAAAAGAAAACACTAAGAGAGCCCTAACTTCCGGTTGGTTGCCATGGCGACAGTGTTCCGCCTCTTCCAAACAGACAGGGAGAAAGGTAGAGTGGAAAGAAAAATCCGTTTCTGATTGATTTCGGGGTATTTACACAATTATGACTCAACGACAGGTTTTGCAAGGTAAGTAAACTTTTAGAGGCATATTTGAAATATTTGAACTGAATTTCATTTTATTTTTTCACTTGTTCACATGTAACCTACAAATACAAATACATCTGTAAAAATGATCAGAAAATGTGTATAAATCAGCTCAACATTATGATTTCTCATTCACTGGCAATTTTTTTTCAGAAGCATGGGTGTAAATAGTCTTAAATTGTCATTAATTCACGAGGAGGGTGAATTGAGCTTTTGTACTGCAAATACACATAGGCTATATAGACAAAGGCATTGGGACGCCCAGCAGGGACTTAATTACCTTGAATTCAAATACATAGACTTTAAATCTACTTTTCTTTCCACAAGAGTTTTGAATTTTTGTGGGACTTTGACCTCATAAATGCTCTACAGAATGAACGGACATAGACACTGATGTTGGACGACAACCAGTTCATACCAAAGGTGTTGGATGGGTTTGAGGTCAGGACTCTGTGTGGCCGGTCAAGTTCTTCCAAGCAAAAGTCATCCAGCCATGTCTTCATGGAGCTTGTTTTGTGCACTGGGATACAGTCATGCTGGAATAGAAAAGGTTTTTCCTCAAACTGTGTCCACAAAGTTGGAAGCATGGCGTTGTCCAAAACGTCTTTATCTGCTGAAGCATTAGGATTGTCCTTCACTGGAAGTAAGGGGCCAAGCCCAAACCCTGAAAATATGTCCCAATACTTTTGTCCATATAGTATGTGTAACCCATCTGTAAAAATGTCAGATATGATAAAATAAGCTCTACAATATGATTTTCCATTTACTTGGAATGTTCTTTCAGAAACAGGGCTGTAAACAGTCATATTGTCCTTACATTATGCAAATTTCAGATATTTATTCTTGTTAACTGTTTTTGGTTCAACAAGAAGAATCTTCTAGTGGAGACTGACAAATAACATGTTAATCATAAGACTGAAACATCAGCTATCACCAAAGCACAATAAATCACCTAAAAGTGTCAATTTTGCCCACTTCCACTTAAAAATATCAGATTTTTGTCCCTTTTAGTGTTTGAGCAGTACCAGAAGGCCAGGACACAATTTGTGCAAACAGTTGCCGAACTCGCAACAAGGCCACAAAATGTCGAAACTCTCCAAAATGCAGGTAAGCTTGCAGGCAACGTATGAAACCTTCATGATGAACGATGGACAGAAGAATCAGATTATATTGCCTTTGATACAATACTGTAATTCTTTCACTGTCACTGGCCCTCATTACTAATCTACAAAAGCACTTAATTGTACAGACATATTTACATGATGTACATAGACTTGATATATCAGGATATCAAGTAGTTCAATATCCACACAAAGTTCTCCTTAGAGCCAGATTCCTTGTAGGTTCTCTTGTTCTGAATGGGCCTTATATACAGAAAAAGTGCACCCTGAACACTCTTTGATCTGCTCGCCATTGTACACTCCTTGTCTCCTCCATTTACAAATGTCATCTCTCTGTCACAGGTGTGATGTCCCTTCTGAGGCCTCTCCTGCTGGACGCGGTCCCAACTGTCCAGCAGACAGCAGCACTGGCTCTTGGAAGGCTTGCCAACTATAATGACGACCTGGCTGAGGCGGTAGTAAAGGCAGACATTCTCCCTCAGCTTGTCTATTCACTGGCTGAGCAAAATGTGAGACTTGCAGCTTTTTGTTCAAAGGACCAGTTTGCAGCAGAGTTGAATAGAACAGAAACGTAGAATATAGAAAAGTAGTGAGAAGCCATGCTGGTGAAAAGTTCAATGTTTTATAATTCTTGATAGCAATTTTACTCTATTTACTCTCTATTTTCCCCTCACAGTTGTTGGTTCTCCTTCATTTTGCTAATGGTATCATACCAGGGTGGCTGGTAGTCTAGAGAGTGAAAAATCCCAGGACTGACTGGCTATTTTTGATTGTGGCCTTAAGCAAGGCACCTAATCCCCCACTGCTCTAGGAGTTGGACATTGATGGGCAGCAAAATAATCCATTAAACTTGTAGGATCAATAAAGGAACACATATTTGGGGCAACGCAGTTTGAAACACAGGACTGCTAGTGGCACCACTGAGGTACCCTTGAGCAAGAGACCACTTCTGGACATAGATAAATCAAACACCAGGACTTTTTATGCTTCAACTCAGATTAATTAATACTAAATGGTTTTGATGTAGTCTTATAAAAAAGGATTCTACAGTGAAGGTTTCTGCTGTCATGTTTCTCTCTAATCCTGACATAACTGCTTGTCCTGCAGCGTTTCTATAAGAAGGCGGCTGCGTTTGTCCTTCGAGCCGTTGCTAAGCACTCAGCAGAGCTGGCCCAGGCGGTGGTGGACTGTGGTGCTCTTGATGCTCTTGTCATTTCCTTGGAGGAGTTTGACCCTGCAGTGAAAGAGGCTGCGGCCTGGGCACTGGGCTACATCGCTAGGCATAATGGACGCAAGTCAAGAGCTTTTATTACTGTTGTTTAGCTGCACATTTGATTATCATTTAACTATATGTTCATACAGCAATATCAGTGTTAGTTATCTGTTACATTATTGTCCATGTCATAGTGTTGCACTGATGTTTATTGTCTTTCTATTGTCTTATATTTTATTCTCTTGCACTGAGCAAGCTAAGGACAAGAATTTATTTCTTCTTATAAATACATAGGAAAGTTTTTTTTCATAATGATTTCATAAAGATAACACTACCCTTTTGTCCAATGGGTGGAAATCTGCAATATTTTTGCCCATAAAAATACTGGAAACAGCACAACACAAATGATGTAATGCTTTTTCTGTCTGAACTGCAGAATTGGCCCAGGCGGTTGTGGACTCTGGGGCAGTTCCGCTGCTTGTGCTGTGCATCCAGGAGCCTGAGATTGCCCTGAAGAGGATCGCTGCCTCTACTTTGAGTGATATTGCCAAACACTCCCCAGAACTGGCTCAGACAGTGGTGGACACAGGAGCCATCGCTCACCTGGCACAGATGACCCTCAACCCAGATGCCAAACTGAAGGTCAGAGAAACAGTATGATATCCTGTATCTAAGCCTACTTAAACCCAACATCAGCCCTTAGAGGTCTAGTATTATTGTATGCCACCTTTAAAGCAGATTGCACAATTACTTTTATGTAATCAAATAATGACATTTAATACACAAACGTGCCACAGCACACATTGTGATAAAACCCATTCACCAAGTGAGGTGGGGGGGCTGCCACCAATGAGGGGACCCCAGGGAGCAGTGTGTGGGGCGAGTACCCTGCTGAAAGGAACCTTAGTGAGGACACTAGCAGTCCTGGGATTCAAACCCACAACCTTATGACAACTAGGCAACTCCTTAACCACTAGGCCTCCAGCTTTGCCATATAAAGAGTTCAGGGTATATCTGACATAAAAGTAAGAATATATTACATGGTAAAAAAAAATCATCTAACTGAAGTCCTGTCATTTTCAGAGACAAGTGTTCTCCGCCCTCGGCCAAATCGCCAAACACTCAGTGGACCTGGCGGAGATGGTGGTGGAGGCTGAGATTTTTCCTGGTGTGCTTGTCTGTGTGAGAGACTCGGATGAGTATGTGAAGAAGAACGTCACCACAATGATGAGGGAAATCACAAAACATACACCTGAGGTACCGGCCATACATACCCCCACTGAATCAGTTCAGACTACAGAAATAAGTGTTTGAGACATCCTTGTGATGCATGTCTGTACACAAAACGGGTTGACACTCATCAAAAATGCAGTTCACAAATATCTGAATCCATTTGTTTAATTTCATACATTTGCAGAGCAAAAATGTATGGACTTGGTAGCTAAAAAGACATCTTATAGAACCAACAACATGCTCTGGTACCGGTACCCCACATTCAGACACTGTTTGAAAATAAGTGTGTGTTTACCTTTAGCTGTCCCAACTGATTGTGAACTCTGGCGGTGTAGCAGCTGTGATTGACTACCTCGGGGACTCCAGGGGCAACGTGCGCCTGCCTGGGATCATGATGCTGGGCTACGTGGCTGCACACTCTGAGAATCTCGCCATGGCCGTCATTGTGTCTAAGGTGTGCTACTATGGTCTAGTATGAGCTGTTGTGTCACATATGTGTAATCATAACTATATCATATAGTCTATTCATGTTGCGGTTGTTTTCTTTCTACAGATTTTTATTTAGATTTTAGACTTATTATATTATATATAGGTCTTGTGTCTCTGTGTGTTGTGGCAGTCATCACATAAGCAATTTCCTCCGGGATTAATAATGTTTTATGATTCGGATTCTTTTGTTAATATGTCAATTTTGTGATCACGCTTCAAAAACCTCTGTGCTCCTCTCACTGTTTACATAAAAATCTCTCCTCTAGGGGGTGCCACAGCTGGCTATATGCCTGGCAGAGGAACAGGAGGACCACATCAAGGCAGCCATAGCATGGGCGCTTGGGCAGATCGGGCACCACACCCCTGAACATGCTCGAGCTGTAGCAGCAGCTAACGTGCTCCCCAAACTCCTCAATCTATATCTGGACACACAAAACTCAGAGGACCTGCAAGTCAAGGTGCACAAGTTCTTCAGGAAAACCTGAATAAGAGTAAACCCAGGTTTCTA
Source organism: Phenacogrammus interruptus (assembly GCA_037974425.1). Classification (NCBI taxonomy): domain Eukaryota; kingdom Metazoa; phylum Chordata; class Actinopteri; order Characiformes; family Alestidae; genus Phenacogrammus; species Phenacogrammus interruptus. The sequence continues at coordinate 480,352 of JBBPCW010000001.1, forward strand.
TATGTACTGATGGACTTTTTCTTTGTATTCAAGTGTACTTCATATGCATCCTGAAGTCCATACAATCAATAAAACAGCACTGCATAATTTAGTTGCTCTGAGGGGCTCGTACTATGATTTATAATGATATGATAAATCATTCATTATTTTGCTGTTTTATTTACATATATATATATTTACCATTTCTTAATGAATAATAAAATGACTTATTGTAAACATAGATTCTGAACGTTTCAACTGTAATTTACGGACAGTAGTGCACATTAGATGATGTCTTCTGACTGTAATATGAACAATGATCTCTACTCTGCTTATCTCTTCACTGTAGGCAAAGAAGGCCATTAAAAGCATCCTTCAGAAGTGCACCTACCTGCCTGCACTGGAGCCGCTTTTGTACGAAGCTCCCAGCAACATCCTCAAGCATGTCATATGCCAGTTCAGCAAGGTGAGTGACTGGGACTCCAAATCATGCAAATACTACAGCACCTCCAAAAAGAAACACACAGTTTTTCCCAATGTTATTGTAACATCCCATCCTGTTTTGCCCCCTTTTGCCATACCATGCCCTGATTTTCCCCTGTCCCATGTGGTTTTTAGGTTTTATAGCTCCGCCCTTGTCCTGCCTACCTGATTAGTGTACACACCTGTGTATTTGTAACCCCGCCTTTCCCAGCTGTTCCCACAGAAATAATTGTCCCCGTCTTTGAGCCCTTATTTGGAGGTTCACCCTGACGCTATCTGGTCTCCTGCCCTGTCCCTACTCATAAGATAATCTGTTTTATATTACCTCAGTGTCCTGCTTAGAGTACTGTTTTGCTTTGCTGGAGATCCAGCATGTTTGTTTTATTAAATAAAGTCCTTGCATGCACCTGCATCTGAATCTAGCGCTCCAGACTACGAGCAAATATCAGGGTTTTTTTTAAATATATATTTAAGGCATATATAAAAATATAATATATATATAAAAGACATTTTCTTTGTTCAAATGAAATCTTTGGATCTTTCTAAAAACTGCGAAATGTTGTATCTTTTTGTGATGCCAGCTATTATCAGCACACTCACGTTTTATATATATACTCATTGTGTACATACATACTTTTAGTTTACATATAGTTTACATATACATATGTACAGTAAGCCCTGTTATTCGCTGTGGTTATGTTACACGAGCTCCCGCGTATAATGAAAAACCGCGTGTGACTGGATCCGTGAGTCCCAATCCGTGTAAAACAGGGGGTTTAACTGTATATATTTTATAATACAGATGTCCATATTTTATGTTTGTGGAACTAATAACGTTTGATCTTATCTCTTATCTTCTAAATGTAACAGTAAAAAATGTAATTTTCAAAAGAAGACAATATGTTCAAATGAGCAGTGTGGTTGTTCCAGTGGAATGTAACTGCATTACTGTGTTCTTCATGTGCTGAAGGTTCTTCCTCATGACAGTAAAGCACGACGTTTGTTCGTGACCAGCGGAGGCCTAAAGAAGGTGCAGGAGATTAAAGCAGAACCCGGTTCTACTCTGCTGGAGTACATCAACGCCATCAACAACTGCTACCCTGAGGAGATAGTCAGGTTCTTACACTGAAACACTAGTAACAAACATTACAGATGAATGCGATTCAGTGAGATAAAGAAGAAAATATTTAATTATTGATTCTGATATATTGTCAATGGATCTGATTGTTATGGCAGAGTTTCCTCATTTGTCCTTCTTTAACAGGTATTACTCCCCTGGATACTCAGAGGCCCTGCTGGAAAGGGTAGACAACTATCAGCCAGCTTGAGGTGCCCTAGGAACCGTCCAACCACCCAGGATAAGCTTCATATATATACATGCACATTTGTATTAAAAATTGTTACATCTGCTAAGATACTAGGCATTTTGTGTTTGATTGTGTTCCTGTACATGGTATATTTGTGTCTTTAAAATGAGTGTTGTGTGTTAGTCAACCATTTATTTCCCTGCTGATTCTGTTAGATAGTTCAACAAGAAATTTTTCATAAGTTTACTGATTAAATGGTTAAATGGTTTGAAGAATATTTAAGGAGACTGGGCACAAACCTGTATTATGAATGGCTTTTACTGACCTAGTCTTCACGTCTCTTTAAAGCAGGTCAATAATAAATAAATAAATATTACTTGTAATATTTGTTTATGTCCCATATAATATGGAAAAATAACAGATCTTAAAAGCTGCAAGTCAAGTCAAGTATACTGGAATTAAACAATGTTTCTCCAGGACAATGAGGCAACACAAGATTCAAAACCAAACACCACAAAAAAACAAAAAAGAAACCAGACAAACATACTGTGTTCAGACAAACCGCACACTGTGTGGCACCACTGACGTCCCCTTGAGTAAGGTACCGTCCCCACACACTGCTCCCTGGGCACTGTGTTTCTGGCTGCCCACTGCTTCATTTGGTGAATGGATTAAACGCAGAGAGGGAATTTTACACTGTTCACACTGTGTGACATGTTCACATTTGACAGAATGGTCAGTTTATACTTTAAGTACAGCTCTCTTTCATCAGACTATCTATCTATCTATCTATCTATCTATCTATCTATCTATCTATCTATCTATCTATCTATCTATCTATCTATCTAT
>JBBPCW010000001.1:513355-525103 GCA_037974425.1 Phenacogrammus interruptus
CCTTCTATGTAAAATTGATGACTTGGTGTGTTCATTATATATTATATATTGGGATGACACAGAATTGCGATTAATCGAGATTAATTTTTTCCCAGATTTGCGATTAACTAGTTAATTTTAATTAATCGCATTACAGCCCTAATTAAAAGATATTGGACAATACCTGACGTAATTATTAGGGTTGTCAAACAATTAAAATAATAAATCACAATTAGTTTGGGTAGCTAATCATAATCACATTTGCTACATTTTGACCCCCAAAAAAAAGATTTTCTCTCTTTAGCAAGGAGCACATTGTGTTACAGCTACATGAGTGGCTTTACCTGAGCGTGTTTATTATCTTCAGTAGTACAATAACGTTAACTTAATCGTGGAAATGCTTGAACCGGACTTCATACATGTTATACATAGAGACAATGAGTGTATGTATATATGGTTCCAATTCCTCTATGAATGATTCTTGTCATAGTGGAAGCTCTCATGGGGAGAACAGCTTTGCGGTTGCTTTTGTTAGTTTGCTGCTCGTTGATTTATATATACGTCTCCTGAGAACACCGCCCAGCATAGTCTGCTGAAGATGTTATCATTTTAAAATCCATATTAACAGACTGTTATATCTACATAAACAAGCTTCAGCCTACACTAATATGGGTGGTACAAAGCATCAAACCAATGATGCGTTAGCAGCACTCAAAATGTGTCAATTTGAAAATCTGACACCTCTATTTTTTATGACAAATTTTAGACATTACCTTCACTTGTCAAAAAGACTATAGAAAAATGCATGTATAACTTTAATTGGTAACGCACACTTCACACTTGGTTAGTGGACCATTAGCATAATGTGACCTGTTGCAATACCGGTATTACAAAGGCCAATATCGCGATAATAAATGCCACATGATATATTGTGCAGCCCTAGTCCCAGTAAACATCAGATCCCACAAATACTTTCAAACTCATTCCAGTAACACAATGCAGTCAAATTTAAAGATTGTGAATTGTAATCACACTTCACACACGTGATGCCACAGTACAGTGTTGGGTTTTGTTTAATTTCAGGTATTTTTTTTTAATGAATGTTTATTTCTGAGCAGTTGATCTAATGTGCAATGGTGGTTATTGTCTTTACCCCCCTAACCTCTTAATAAATACAAGAAAAACAGTTTGATATAATGTTTAATTTACTTTACGATTGAAATGAACCTTTTTTTTGTTCCGTTACAGACAGTAAACACTAACTGATACGATAAATGACATAAAATACAGTCTGTTATTAGCACCTCTAGACACTAACGTCTTTGTATTGTTTTAGTATTGTGTTAAAAATAAAAAGAATTGACATGACTACTGCATACATGTGTTCTTTGTACACACAGGCTGACTAAGACATTGGGTTTACACTGGAAAAAAGTTCAGTAAATAATGCAGGAACACTCTCCAGACTGGTTTAATACATGAGAATGAGGAGTAGGTTATTAGGTACTGAATGCTTGTTTAAAAAAAAGAAAAGAAAACAGTGATACCATCTTTCATTTGGTTGGAACACAGTCCAGCCCTCGGAAACTGAATGGCCAGTGGGGATCTACTCTAGGACACTGCTAGGACACTGATAAGACATGATTACCTTATCTTTTATGTGCAAATCCTTCTACGCTTCTCTTTCACTCGTAAATTCAACAGAGGAACAAGATCAACGAAACAGAACAAGATAAATGAGATTGAACTTTTCAATGTAAACGCTTCTCTTTTGCCATTTCAACTGTCCTTCCATGTAATTGTAGCTTGTTAATTAATTAATCGACGCAGGTAATAGCAGAAGGCCACAAAACGATAACTCTACCCGACTGATACTCCACAGTGTCATACCTAATAACAGAGAGGGAGAACACACTGCATTTTCCAGCAATTTTTCACCGTATAATTAAAGTGAAATTCTCTCATAAAATCAGATTTCGCCACTCGTTTTTAAAACTGTACCTAACCAACATAAAAAAACCCCCTCTTTATTGGACTTATTATTCATTTAGTTTTATTATTAACAAGCTAGACTTTCTCAACATCACGCAAAGTGCTTAGAAAAAAAAAGGCTTGCAAAAAGAGACGTTTATCTCACTTTAAGACCATTAATGAAGGTGCCTTGTTTGTTTAAAAAAAGGAAAACTCTCAGTTTTAGGTCTGTGCAATTGTAACACACGAATCAACACCAGGGCTCAAAGCAAGTATGTAATAAATTAAAAAATATATTAGGGTAGATTTGGCAATATGCAAAAGTTATGAACACCCCTGTTCAAATGATGTCTGGAAATAAGGACACATCCTCTAAAGTGAACAAATGTAAACATTTATACTAAGCTTTGAGCATGGTTTCTATTTATTTGCCCAGAACTAAACATAAATGTGTGCCATAACTTTTGCACAGGTATGTTAAACTCAGCAAAGAAACTGCATTAAAACATGCAGAAGTGTGTTTCTGTTGATGGGCTTTTCACCAGGGGTGCTAAAACTTTTGTACTGACACTATATTGAGTTATAGAATAGTGCTGCTAGAAACAGTTACATTTAAACCAATGGTAGTAAACCAACATGCTACATTTCTTTCCATTTATGTTTGGCCATTTGACAGTTTTTAAAACACTCCCACACATTCAAACACAAAATGCCAACACAATACAATCTGAAGAAACAAGAATTTCTTGGTGTTCTAATGAAAAGAACAAGGAAAATAGGAAAATTCAGTCTAGCATCAAAAAGGCTGGCAAATCAGATTCATCTGGCATAAAACATTATTGCAAGAATTATTCTCCACAATTTTACATACATCTCAAACCTCTTTTTACTCTTCTTCTCCCAGCCTTCACCAAAGTGCACAGATCAGTAGCATCGCTCTTTGATTATCAAGCCACTGTGAACACATTCACTACCATTGCAGCTCCTATCCTGTTAACACTTAAGGCATGTTCAATACAGCACCATTTCACTACACAACAGAACAGAACCTCCACAGCACCTTCTAGGTTTATGGTATACCAAGGTTAGAGTTGCAAAACAGTCCATCATATAAGACTGATATAAGACTGGATTTGTTTTCATTGCTGGGCAACAGTAATTGGGAACCGATAATTGGGAATACATTGCTTGAAGCAAGGGGTGGGCAATGTGGCAATATATTATACACAGCGTGATTACATATATATGTAAACATATATCCATAATGTGCACTATGTATGTGTAGAAAGTGGAACACTCTAGAGGAAGTCAGGAGATTTAGATTCTGTGTCCACCAGGAGAATTAGTTTGTTATTTAAGAGAGGGAAAAAGATCGCATTGCTATTGGTTGATACTCAAGATTGCAATATCAGTACCAGCATGACTATCAGAGGTAAAAAACGTAGTACTGCCGATTTCCTAATGTGTATTGTACATTTGGCGTATTTTGTTTTATTTGACATATTTTCAGCTCCTTTCTAGGTTTTGACAAAAATAAAAATCTGCAGTGGTTAAGCTGTAAAAACATGTGGCGTGCCAAAAGCTTTGATGCACAATCAATAGTAAAGTAGTACAATAGAACCACGCGGACACAAGGAGAGGTTTAAAATGGTTCCATGGAGTATCAAGAAAAGTCACTGTGCTGATTAGAGCTACTGAAACTCCGTATCAGTGTCCTCCCATTACGGCCCAAAATCACTGGATCAGAACTCCATAATGCACACTATATAGGTGTAGATAGTGGAATTGTATAACATAAATAGCGCCCTCTAGAAGAAGTCAAGAGATTTAGTTTCCATAACCACCAGACGGATGTATTAACTGGTATTGGCTTTGATACTCAACATTGCGATCTTCGTAACACATAAAAAAATTGAGCCGTGTTTCAGCCAATCCTGTTAGTGTTGTACTAATGGACTAGGTGTGCGAGGCAGAAGAATATGCCGAATACACGGCATATGTAAAGCGCCGTGTGAATGAGGGAGTTGACATTCCTGGGTACTCTTACCTCTGCTATTCTGCACTGTTAAGTGTTTTTGCACTCATTATTTGTCATTTTTTCTGTTACTACAATACAGTGTACAAGAACAGTGTTTTTGTCATTTCCTTTTTTGATGGCTTCGTTTTGTTTTAATGTTCTAGATCAGGATTTTACAGTGTTTACAGGTGACTGAGGCTAGAGTGTGTTTCCACTTACACCAAAATTCGGGTTACATTTCTGTCGCAGGAACAGATCTGTGTCGGAACTTGAGGACTCCCTGTATATGCATGCACACAAACTGTAAAATCTCCCAGTTACATGTTTACCATATCGACCACCCCCTACGAGCAGCTTGCATTTCCCATTTGCTTCCAAGCTTTGTTCCAATCAACACCTACATCACCTACACCTACAACTAATTAAAAATGTGGGTGTTCATTCGTTTAGCCATGCAGGGACAAAAGCTTGGACCTAGAAGAGCTTTACGGATAACATTAGGAAAGCACTAATATACAGTTCAGGCTGAACTCAACTAATCAATGCGGATGGATGCACTGTGATTACATTCACACACACATTGTCACGTCAACAAGCACACAGCTTCTTATCAATCAAAGTGAAAATGATTGAGCTCACTCCCAGCAGAGGCTGCAATTACAGCCGATTGATCAAACCGCTCTGTGAAAAGCCACAATCTGGGAAAATCATATTAGCAACAGTTTTGTGGTCTGTTTCCATTCATTACTAAGGAGGGGGCTGCACAATACACTGTCTGATAATTGCTGCTGTGTTTTGAAGACTGTAATCCAGTGAAAGGGAAGAATTCATTTTGGTCAAAAAGAAGGAAGGGCAGTTTTTAACTCGTCATTGATTCACCAATGAGTTTTTAATGTATTGTAGGGTAGATTGCAACTGGAATATGTAGCAATATATTTGCAATATTAGTAATCTGTCTATATCTGCTCACTACTTATGTCAATAGTTTTTACTACTACTGGATTCTCTACCAAGTGCAACAACTTACTCTACACTACCATTCGTATCGGTAGGTTTCACTCAACTGTGTTACTTATCTGTAGTATTTATATCCAGCATTTCTGTATATAGCCTGGTGTTTTTTCAAATTGAGTTGCTTTTTTCCCCACATAATTTCGACTTTATACTGTTCTTGTCTCTGTGTGTCATGCAGTTATTGCACAAGCAACTTCCTCCAGGAAGCTTTTTCTGATTCTGATATTGTGCAGCCCTAACCCATATATGTCTTGCTGATGTACACAAAAGTTTTGGCACCCCCAGTCAGTGCGTATTTAATTGATTTTCTAAGCTAAAATAAACCAACCCTCGCCTTCTGGACGTTTTAATGCACAATTAATGGCTTCTGGATTTAACACGCTTCAGGAGAAATGTAAAACGTGGCCTGTGCAAAAGTTATGGCACCTTTAATGTTTTATGTTTCGTTTTTTCCCCTCGATATGTTAAATGCAGCAAATACAAAGAAAAAATGCATTCATTTTCACTTAGTAAATCAAGTAAATGTGACTGGTGGTGCTCAAACTATTGCATACAACTGTAGCTCTTCAGGTTATTGATATCTGGTTCAGTTATGGAATTTGTTATGAAGTGTTAAAAGCTGCCACTTTGTTGCTCTACTTCCGAAATTGTGGCTTTAAGACACATAAAAAAACAAACAAAAACCAAAAAACGTACCAACATAAAATCCATTTGGTATTAACCAAAAATTCATATCATCTCACATATTGTCTCACAAATTCACCATTTGCACATTAATGGGCAATACGAGCGACTATAAAAATTTAAGGTGCTTAAGGTATTGTTTTCTCATTTTTTTTTAAGAAAAGAAACATTTTGGAGCTCATCACATATACAAAAGCTTATCGACAACTTCCAAAGTCTTTCAATGGTACTGACTCCCCACTGCCACATTCATCTGACGCTCAGGACAATGTAAACAAAGGAAAAACAGCCTATACAGAAAATGAGTACACGGCATATTTACAGACTACAGATACTGTTCTGTATATCTTAATATGATCTATATAGTTTGTAATACCTGTTATTGGGACTATAGTATACTGCAGGAAGGTTAAAGTTTTCTCTTTATAACATCTATATCTATCTCTAGAAACTTTCTCATATCTGACCTTTCATGACCTCTCCACAGACTCTTTAAAGGTCCACTAAGTGATACCACTACAAATTCACTACGCTACTATTTGAGGAAGCTCTTTCCACAGACATCGGTCTGGCTTAACTGCGTATGTTCATGAGGAGGTAGATGAAGGGGAGTTTGGTACACTACTGTTCAAAAGTTAGAAATCATCGTTTTCAATCATATCAAGCCATTTTTGGTGCAGCTACAGGTAAATGTAATGATCTTATGATATAAGCAACTGTGACAATGTACATGAGTCAAGTATGAACATAAATAAGATTAACATCATAAGTGCCAAATCTCACAATTCTATAACCACTACATGTGGACATTATTCATTTATTTTACTATAAACTGACATTATTTATCATCTGATTCTTCTTGATGTTCTCAAACAATCTGAAATATTTGAAAACTTAAAAATATCTCATGGTTGGATCCCTGGTGATGCCACAGCTGTTTGTGGTCCAAGGGATCATAATGGTCTTGACTCTCTCTGAGTTGAAAGGATGATCCTCTGTTTTCACCCAAGCAAGATGCAGCTTACAACAAGCGTCTATCACCTGACATAACAGAATGAGCAGTTAGTGTTCTCCTCCAAGCATGATGATGCTGCATTAGCGACAGTTTGAAAAGATGCAGGGCAACATCTGCTAACCTTCACTCTCTCAGCTTGGTGGTGTGGAGGGAAGAAAATCCTAGCTAGTGGGTTCTGGATCCAACAAAATTTGGCTAATCTGGAGAATTGGGTTATTTTTTTCCAGTGCGGAGTTATTAATCAAAAGTTATAGAATTAAAGTAACAAATATGATGACAGATTTCAAACTTCTGAACACTAGCGTATGTTTGGAAAAGCAGATCATGTCCTGGAAGTTTTTCTGACTATAATTTCTCGGAAGGTTTTTAATGTATATGGGTTCATTTTTTATTGGCCAAACTGAGTTTTTTGGTCCTCTTGTTATCTGCCACTGATAATGAAGGCAGCTTTCTGACATGAATTACATTCCTTTGCCTATAGTGTGGCTTTCCAAACCCATTAAGATTCTACACTAAGATCAGGTGGAGGTAGAGAATTCTTAGTATGTTGTTAAACAGCATTTATAAAACATTATTATATTGCAATCACTTTGTGAGAAAAACTAAACAGAACTCTATGCAGATTTCTATATAACATGGTTCATAAAATCTAATTCAATATGGTTTTAGGACAAAAGTCAACTTAGTGAACCTTTAAAGCGTTCATGAATCTCAGTGTGACAAGAGTCAAAAGTGCACAGCAGGCCTGTCGACGGGAAAAGAAGGGCGCGTACTGAATAAGTGGCTCTGAATGAGGTCAAACTATTTCTATGAGCTATTAAAGTGTAAATGATATTAAATATATGAATAAGCTTGCAGTGATCAATAGTTTGATCTACTTAATTTCTGTGAATCAGTTTAAGCCCCAAAATCAGTAATCCCAAAGAAATCAATGGAATGAAACTGACTGAATGAATGACCTACACAAACAATAGTACATGAAGCACCTTCAAAACATGGTGCACCACAAACTATGGACAAAACTGAGTGCGCAATTTAATGTTGTGCAAGTACAAATTACAATTTTTCGTAATTGGATATATTTATGCTCTATTGCTGTGCTAAGAACTATCCTTCTCAGAGATAAAAATAAATGAATTTTCTGATTATGTCACATTGATGGCCAATACACAGACCAATGTTCATAAAGTGCTCTTCTTCTTGGAAAATGACACATAACGCATGTTTGCAAGCTTTCTACCTTTGTTTTCTCGACTTTTCCACTGTCTAACCTATGCACAGCACAGGAAACCCACAAAACTCCTTCGGAATACAATACACAGGGCATGAGCTGGGCCATCAGATCAACCCCGGGCTAGAAGACATTAAAGAATACAACATAAAGATCTCTATGGTCAAAAATAAGGTGCAGGAGTGATTATAAATGCATCATATCTAATGACGGCATGTATGAGCGAACAGGATTTGGTTACTGCGATGTGATATGCAAAGAGTCCAGGGATGCTGGGATTTGGTTATCGCTCCTATGCAAACAATATTTGTACACAAGTTTTTGCAAGAATCTTTTATCGCATGGCACCCTCTGTTGGCTGGAGAGCAGAAGGCATTTAGCGGTGCCTCTGCCATTACGTCACTGTTTCACATAATGATGTTTTATGCCAACAGGCCACTCTATCAATAAAGACAGTCTTGATGCAGAAAACGTCATTGGTACAACCAGGATAAACAAGCTATCGTACCACTGTCCACATCCCTGAACCTCTATAACTTCTGTCGGCTTTATGTGGTGAAACATGCATGCAATTTCAGTGCAAATTTAACCAAAACTAATGCGATGCCTAATGCAACTCACTGCAAACTTACTCAAACCAACAGCTGCAGCTTTGCAAAACTACCACATGATCAGATTAACTGATGCCATTTCAGTTGATTTCACATGGACAAAACTGGAATCTCTTGGAATAACATTGCTTACTTGCTGACTACCAGTGGGTTTAAAATGTAAAGGTACTGGGAATTCATTGAAAGTAAGTGTGTATTAAGTATCTGTTTTAAGTACAGCATGTTATATTGTGTTATTTTATATTGTTGTCATTCAAATGAATAATGAATAATGACTGCAGTCTAAATGTATTTCAAATTAATTCATTCTAAATGTATTGTGAATACTTCCATTAATGAAACGTTACTAAATACATTTAGAACAGTACACAGTACTCAGTATTTAGCAAAACACTGCTTTTACTAAATATACTACCAAACACTGGTAACAAGTTGCTTTATCTAGGTTATGTAGGTCATGTACATACATAGTTATTAATATGTACATACATATGGTATTAATGTAGGCTAATAGAACAATATGATATTTGTGAAATGCTAGCAACTAATCTTGCTCGCTAATGGAATAACTGAATAGTTGCAACTCGCAACCTGCAGCCACTTGCATGAAAGTTTCACCATATAAAGACCCCAGGCCCCTCAGCTGAACTTGAGAACCTAACCAGCACGGTGCTAGTCCCTTAGCTCTTAAAAACAAGCATATATGAACAAAAATGAGAACATATTTCTTTGAATAATATAAGTAGCTAATCTTGACAATATATAAAATATCTCTACGAGAATGCCAAGTCATCATTTGCACAGCATCAAAGGATCATACAGTGTCGCACACTGTTAAAAACGCCCGCTACATGTCTCAGACTCCATTCAGCAGGTCAGAAACGCCTCTCGTCTTTAATCATTCGCCCATCGTTCAATTCGCACTGCTCGTACAAAGTCAAGTGACCTACTGCTTTGGGTTCAAAAACAAATTTCTACAGAATTTCTACAGAAGGCCGTTAGTTGTTGTTTGAGCTGAGCCTTCCGGTGGAGAAGAGGGGAGGGGGCGGGGGAAGCCCCCCAATGGAGTGGAGGAGGGGTAGGGACATGGGGCTGGACGCTTCAGTGGGAGGGGATGCGGAGCGGCCGGCCAGCGGGCCGGGGGATGCGGGGTCCAGGCCCAGGGGGTTGGCGTCCGTTTCTAAAGGGTTGCTGACTCGGAAGCACTTCTCCTTGTGGGCCTTGAGCATGTTGGAGAAGCGGAAGCGCTGGCCGCACACGTCGCAGGGGTACGGCTTCTCCCCGGTGTGCGTGCGCCGGTGACGTTTCATGTTGGGCCTGCTGGTGAAGCTCTTCCCACAGATCTCACAGATATACGGCTTCTCTCCTACAGCAGACAGGGAGCATAAGGCATTTACACACACAATCTTTTGACAACTCTGGTCAAATGATGCCCTCGACTTTTCAAGTGGCCTTGACACATTGTCTACAGAGTTTTTGTGCACTACCGCTACTTAGTTTCTGACCTCAATAAAAAACAAATGATGGTGGGCTGGTGGGTAGGATCCTTGCCTCTGGACCAAGAGGTCATGGGTTTGAATCCTACCTTCAGCACAGTAGCACCACCACTGGGTTCCTGAGCAAGACCCTTAACCCCAAGTTGCTCCAGGGAGACCGTCCCCTGTAGGTAGGGAATGCTAACTGCTAAATGCAGTAAATAAATGAAAGCCATATTTAGGTGTGTACAGTTAGACAGGGGCGCTAACATTTTTGCACAAGACTGACAGCCTATTCACACTCGTGAGGTGCAGGGTTTTAATAGGTCCAGTATCATACAGTTATTTAATCTGATTCAGTGCATTTCAGAAGGAATAAAGGGAGAAACCAGCACAATCTTGATCACACTCATGATGTAAAAGCCAACAGATGTTACTGAATGCAGCTTTTGATTTGACGTTTGTGATTCAATACACAAAATGAGTGATTCTACAAGTGAGTGGCTCCATCATCAAGAGATTTCAAGCTGGACGTATGCTTGATCACCAGTGACCAACTCTGCCATCCCTACTCACAAGGTAAACCCAGTCCAGACTGGCCTCATTCTGGTTCCCCACTGGTGGAATGAGCGGATTAAGCCGACCAGAGCAGGAGAATCCCTCTCTACCTGTTCAGAGAGACTCATCTCCTGATGCACTACTCTTACACACATTTCGCACTTAATATTTGGCTCTGGTTCTCACACAGCGCTGAAGCTTGATTGCATCCTCATATTGCATCCTCGTAGTAGTAGTAATAGTAGTAGTAGTAGTAGTAATAGTAGTAGTAGTAGTAGTAGTTGTAGTAGTAATAGTAGTAGTAGTAATAGTAGTAGTAGTAGTAATAGTAGTAGTAGTAGTAATAGTAGTAGTAGTAGTCGTGGTGCAGCAGTCATTCATACTTGTCTATAACTTCCTAGTTTTGGTTGAATCATGCGACTGGAAGGCGCTAGCTAATGGGTGGGATTGGAGATGACTAAACTGGGCAGGAAAAAAGGAGAAATTACATTTGTCTCATCTCACCTGTGGACAAATGAAATGGACCTTAGCTTGCAGCCCATTTTAGCAATGGCTAATGCTTATGCATGAAACAGATATGCTTATACTTAACACAGCTGCTTCTCCAATGAAACTCAATCCTGAAGCATCTGAGCAGTCACATATGAATCAATATTTATTGGCTGCATTTACACCAGGCTGTTTCATGATCAGTGGATTGAACAGGGTTTTATACTTATTGTTAGTTTCACTGCAGTTACTGCATGATTTGAAGCAGTAGGTGAACTTTAAGCCGTTTATGCAGTTTATGCAGGTTCATATACATTAAAGGACCCATATACATATACATTGGACCCACCCTGCGATTTAAAATAATAAAAATACTACCACTACTACTAACAATAATAATAATAATGATAATAATAATAATAAATAGTTGTTGTTGTTATTATTAACAACAACAACAACAACTATTATTTATTATTATTATTATCATTATTATTATTAACAGCAATAACCATGTTCACAATAATAATAACAAAAACAAGAACAATAATAAACAATATGCTGCTCTTTCAAAACATTAGAAATGCTTATACAGGTGTATTAATGTAAATAACTGGTTTTACATACACTCCGGTCAAAAGTTTTAGAACACCCCATGTTTTCTGTTTGTTTGTATTGAAATTCAAGCGGTTCAGTGTCTCAATGTT
>JBBPCW010000001.1:541539-554986 GCA_037974425.1 Phenacogrammus interruptus
CTCCTCAACATCCTCCTCCCAACACACTCAGTCTCTCCTCAGCATTCTCCTCCCAACACACTCAGTCTCTCCTCAGCGTCCTCCTCCCAACACTCAGTCTCTCCTCAGCATCCTCCTCCCAACACACTCAAGAGTCTCTCCTCAATGTGAATGTCCCACTAAAGGTACACGATACTTAAATGGGTTTAAAAGAAGAACAGAATCTCTTTCCCAAAGCAGACATTTGTGCCTTTTATAACACAGGTATGCATGTGTGTGTGTTAATCACATGTCCCGCCCCCTCCCTGCCCACATGTTTTTTGACAGCAATCATGCATTTTATATGCATTTTCATTCATTTTAATCAGAATTTAACACATTGCTGATGCCTTGGCACTGTAATTTGCTTAGAAATATGGGATTGCCATCTAATGTGAATTTAAAGAACTAGAAATGGAATACTCGATATATTACATTCTAGAAGTTTGGTGTGTTGTGAATCCTAAAAACTGAACACCGATAAGTCACTCATGGGTGGGGACAAACAGGATGCCGCGTTGCAGCTTTCAGAGCAGCCTGCGGCCAAAAGATGGTCCGAGAACTCGCAGTGGACCAGGACGAGGTCACATGACTCTGTGTCCACTCAGGTATGAAGCCAGGGGCCCTCCAGGTCTGCTTTGTCCCAGTTCCTGGTGTGAAGACCACAGCAAACTGAGCCTCTGCTGCTACAAAGACTGTTAAAATAGTGTTAAAACATGCATTTTACTTTATGTCTGAAGCACATCAGGCTATTTCAGCAGTAGATAGGGCCCCAGAGACTTGTGGACTTTCTCTTTCAAACCAATATATAATAAAGACTTCATATAACACTCAGCAGCAAAGTAATTTGGCAACTTTTATTACTCTGTACCAATAAGCAGCATATAAGAACCATTTTTATTAGGAGAGAGCAGGATGAGCTGAACTCGTTATACCATTTTTTATTTATTGTGCCCAAAAACAGATATGCCAATGTTTCATATAAAAAGAAAGAGGACGTTACCATAAGAAATAAACAAAATACACATAACTGTTCCAAACTGACCAATTAAAAGTTATTTTCACTTTTACTTAAACATATGATGGTGGCCGGTCAAAGTTATCCTGTACCCCTCCACAAGAAAATGGGAGACATAAAGAAAGTTCACATTCAAAAGAGAAAAGAGCCAGTGAAGTAATTTTTCAAATCACGTCCCACTGCTCCACAACAGAACTCCTCTTGGTGTGTGATAGGCAGAGTGTTTTAGTGGAAGGGGTACATCTATCCCTGGACTATGCTCACATGTGCAAAATCACAATGGCAGGGCGGCATAAAATGCTTTTACTCCACATCCGGCATTGTCTGTAAATGTATTTGTTAAAAAAGAAAAAGAAATAAACAGTATATAAATCATATACTCAAGTATTTACAGGTCAAAATGGATCAAACAACAATACAGAATCTCAGCTGTATCGACTGCTTCGACTTCCACGTCTTGAGCTGTGACTGTAGGAGCGGTAAGATCTGTGTGACAAATATTTAAAACAAAAACAAAATTAAAATTAGACAGTCTTAGGCAAATAGGCAAACTGTTTTAAGCCGTTGTTTTAGAATGTTATAAAGTGTTTGTCTGTCTGTAAAGTTAACATTAGAATAAATACAAACAAAGAAGGAAGCAGTAAAAAGCATCAGTATTGGTTTTGTTTGTAAAAGTAGTTGATATTGTAAGCTGGTGAGGAGAACAGAGGTTCGGTTCCAGATTCCTCCTCGGTTCCTCCATCCGTTGTTTGGATTTGTGAAACTCCATCAGCAGCTGCTGATTTAATTTAATGAAGGACTGATTGAGTCAAACCAGGTTTCTGATGAAACTACAAGCCTGGACTTCCACAAAGAACACACTGATACTGTACATAAAATCAGTGTATAATGTATTTGCATTGTATTTCTTTCTATTCTAATTTTATTTAGTATATGTTCTCATTTAATGTGAAAAATATCACCGAAATACCAAACAGTTTTTAAATATTGTCCTATGTACCAAAGACTTTTGCATTGATGATCAAAACTAAACAAGCACTAATCATGTGTGGCCAACTCACCCGGACCTGCGGCCTGAACTCGCGCTTCTTCTGTTTCGCCGGCGTCTGCTGCGACTGCGGCTGCGGCTGGAGTAGCTGTCGTAAGTGTAGGATCTAAATTGGTTAAATAAATAAATAAATAAGCCATGTCCCATAAATTGGCACAAGTTCAAATTGTTTTCATGGGATTGAAAACAGAAGCATACAGTTAATTACTAACCTTGACCTCCGGCGCCCCCTGGATTGACTTCTAGAACGACTTCTGCTGTATGTGTGACTGAAGGACATGAAAAATAGAAGGAATAGAATACCACCAGCACAGATTAGTGTATGCCATAAAACAAAGAATGAGAGGACATACTGACTGCAGTAACGACAGAGTTATCTACTTTACATCTGGCAAACAACAGTGCCTGTGTCCATACCATGTACATATTTTAGCATCTACATAAGTTTAACAGTGTAAGAAGGCATGCATGGTGTTTGCATTATTTATTTGCATTATTTTATTTGACAGTACAGCTGATGTCCTTCTTAAACATCTTGTGGTTCAGTTTAAAACAGGTTTTACAGAAATAATGAGACTATGAAAAGCACCTGTAAGTGTGGTGTGTTCCAGGATGCCTTGACTAGAACTGTGGAAAATGTGTTTTATTTAAATGATTTGAATGCACATGAAATGGTGTATTACCAAAACATGTTGATTTCAGTAACAAAGCGGTGATAGAATCGCTTTTCAATTTTTTAAATCAGAAAATATGTGGTCATCATAAGGCCCAGGCATAGCACCTATAGCCCAAGAACCAATTCTTGGCCCTCTTGCTTTCACCCATTGCTGGCATTTTTCTACTTTCTATTTCATGGGATTGCTGTCTCCAATAACACTTCCAAGGTAATGTCTAACAGTCACCGACATAATTCACACTCACCTGCGATAGCTATGGTAGCTACTACTTCGAGAATGTGAACGTTCTCTACTGTATCTCCTTCTGCTTCTGCTTCTACTGTAGCTCCTGTAAGTACAAAGATTTAAACAGGTTCAGAAACAGCTCACCATTTACTGCGGGATCGAGCGAACACATGCTTTACTCATATACCTGGAAGAATAGCTGGAGCTCCTAGATCTACTCCTGGAGCAGGTGTAGGAGTGAGACCTGCCTCTACGTCGGGACCTGGGACTGGACACAGAACGGGACTTGCTCCGAGAATGCTTGTGGGACGCAGCTGGCTCTCCTTTAGCAGTAGGAGTGTCCTCTTCGCTGGAACTGTCCTGATTTCTGGGCCGCTGGTTCAACCGAGCGGTCTTCCGCACCTCATCAAAAAGGGACCCTGGTCGGACTCTGCTTTTGTTCTTGATCTCAATCTTGAGGCCCTGAGTTTTACCATCGGCCAGTTCCTGTGGCCTGTTAAACTTCATAACCAGAGGTGCTGCACTGACTGTTTGTATCGCAGTCATTCCTTTTAACGGTTTCCATTTGGTATCAACTGGTAGGCCAGTGCTGCCAGGTTCTCCCATGTCTCCCGCTGGGTTGGAAAGAGGCACAGCAGAGGGAGCAGTAACTGAAGCTTTCTGATCTGTGTGAGGTGGATTGCCATTCTTAGAAATAGCGCTTAATGATGGCAAGTCAACCCCTTCTTTTTCTGTGCTGGTCTCTGGTGTCAATATTTCACTTTTCTCTTTATCTTTTGGCTGGTGTTGGACATGCTGGACATTAGTATTTGACTGACCTGAACTGATCTGGAAATGGTCACTCTGTGCTGTTTTTTTGGCTACTTGAATATTTAGCCTCAGTCGCTGGTTTTTAGTCATGTTCCCAGAATCAGATGATATGTCTTTAGATAAATCGAGACTCACTTTTTCATGATCCTTGTTTTCGAGATCTAGCGACTTCTCCTGTGTTACTGAAGCTGACGATTCCTTCTTGATGGTACTGTGCGTCTGCCTCACCTGAGAACGCGAATCATCCTCTTCCACTTCATCACCGAACTCCAGAGGTGGCTGCCAGTGGAACGTCTCCTTTGGCTTTTGGTGCTTCTTCTTGGACTTTTTTGATTTAGTCTTAAATCGGTGAGAGCCAGATCTATCAGAGTTTTTCCTCTTGTGCTTGTGTTTCCTCTTCGCCTTTTTGCTCTTGTGCTTCTCAGCCTTTGTGTGTTCACCAGAATGCTCCTCGGTACTCTTTAATTCTCCTGATACCCTCGAGACTTGGTTTGATTTGTTGAGCGCAGCAGGTTCTACACTTTCGGATTCTGAACTTGCTTCCCCCTCCTCCTTGTCTGACCTTGTATGTTTAGTTTCACCAGCTTTAGTATTGGATACTGGCATTTCAGAATCACTTTCAGACTCCCAACAGCGAGTCAAAACCTCCTTTTTTTGCACTTCAGAAAGTCCACCTTCCTCCTTAGGATGAATTTGGGTTGTGTTAAGCTCAACCCCAGTGCCCACTTTGTTCAAATTATCACCATCGCTCTCCCATCCAGATCCCATTTTACAATTCATTAAAACCTTGTGTGAGGCTTTGTTTCCACTTTTGGGATTCTTTGCACTTTCTGTCTTATAGCCAAGATCTGACATAGGGCCAAGGGCATTTTCCTTTGCCTCAGTAGTACTGCGTTGGTGGATGGGACTGTGTGTACTATCAGTTTCTTTGTCTGTGTAGGGAGAAGATATATGTTTTGCATGCCTACTTTTTGAATTCCTGGTTCTCTTTTGGCTCCTTCTATGAGATTTGTGATGCTTTCGCCACTTTTCTGAAGACTTTCTACTATATGAATCATAAGAGTCTGACCTGCTGGAAGAAGTGGGGGAAGTGGATGATCTGTTGTGGTCCTGACCAGGTGACATGGACCGATATCTTGAGCGACTCCTGCTTCTCGACTGACTAGACGAAGGACTTCTGGATGAGCCTCTCTGCAGGAGATCACCACGTTGCATGCTATTAGCTCTATGCTGCCTAATGCTATTGGGGTCCCTTGGATTCTGCAACTGGGTCTGCAAACTAGACCCCGGTTCCCTTGCCAGATCCGCACCTGGTGTTCGGTTCAAAAGATCATGAGATGTTGAGTCGGTCTTTGTCTTGATTTCTTGGATGCGGACATAAGAGGGTTTCCAGGGTTTCTGTCCTGGTTTCCATCGAGATGGCGGTGGGCTATCACTCAAAGGCAGCACAGGGACACCCTCCAAAGTTGATGCTGGAGGTGCTTTGGGTTCTGTAGCTTGAGTCGTGGAGGGTAAAGGATTGTTAATCTTCTGTGTGGTGCTCTCACTCTGCTTTACTCGTTTAGGAGATATTGACCTATTCTTGTAATGTGAGGAAGGTGACCTGTACATGGACCTAGATCTGGTCCTGGATCTTGTCCCATATCTGGATCCTGAGTGAGAATGTGTCCTGGTAATAGACCGACTCCTCGACCTAGACCCTGAAGAAGATCTAAACCTTCGATCGGATCTTGAGCGACTTCTGGAATAGGATCGGCCTCTTGACCTAGAATACGATCGGCTACCTCTAGATGAACGTGATGAGGAATGTCTCCTGTTTGAGCCTGATCTGTAAGTTCTACGAGAGTGATGTGAAGTGGAAGGAGAGCGAGAGCGTGAATGAGATCTCTCATGATAGCTGGAGTTTCTGGACCTCCTACTAGATGAAGCAGACCTCTCTCCCTCTAAAAGAGGGGGCTCTCTGAATATGTTCTTTTTATGTTTCTTTGAATGTTTACGTTTCTTTGCCTTCTTTTTTCGCTTGGCTTTTTTCTTTTCTTTCCTGTGTCGGCGGTGCTGGGCAGAGTAATCTGAGGTCTGATCCGAAGAATGCTCCCGGGACCTTGATCGTGACCTTGACCATGGGGTGTCACTTCCATCGTCCCATCTGTTAAACAACAATTTCGTCATCCTTCCGTCCAACAAAATAAACAACTATATAAATGGCAAAGCTTGTATTTACAGTACATTTACAGTGATTTTATTTTCTCTCTCATGTAGCTTTCAATTATTTTGTCAATTTATTGAGTACTGTATGAATCTTTGTGTAAAATAAAGCCTTGCCTTTCTCCTTTACTCCATTTCTCTACACTGGGAGGCTGGTAAGTCTTCGTTCTCTGCATCTCCTCTTTCCAGTGTGGGGGAGTCTCACTGCTCCCGCTTTCTTCCTCAGACTCGGAACGGGACCTTGACCGAGGAGGGGTATGGTATCTCTGCAGTGAAAAACAATCATGCTTGCTCACTGACTTATCTTTTACTTGCTGTACAGACTGTGACTCCCTTTATTCTCACACTTTCTCCACATAGCTGAAATTGTTCCGATTACCTTGGATCCAAAGAGTCAACATCAAAGGTTTGCGTTTGTGGAAGTAGAAAATGAATCTCACAGTTCAAAATCAGACGGAAGCAGTAACAGTGAGAAATAATAGGTAAATATAGAGACTCAGAAAGAGGGATTACACAGAGAGAGTTCAAAGAGGAAGAAAGAAAATAACAGGTTTTACAGTGTGTCTATAGTCTATTTTTGGTGAAACTCAATAAAACAGCCTTGTTCTATATATTTTCAGTCGTTACTGTTTGTGAGGGGTCATACCATTGTGCCGCGGCCCTTGAGCTTCCGTCCAGATTTTGTGACAGCTGGCTTGGGGTCATTGGGGGCTGAAGCTTTCTCCTGTTCGATCCTAAAATAAAGACAAGGCAAAAGTGATGAGAGTTAGAACAAGAGATGTTTTATCACTTTATCATCAAGAGAAACAATACGCCCTTATTCTATTTCAAAACACCACCACTTTATAGCCCTGCTGAGTGTTTTATGCTCAAGTTGCACTAAAAGAGACTCACGTGACTGCTATCTCTTCCTGAGCTGGCATGTCTCGACGGAGCAGGAAGCGGTTCTCTGGCACAGGCGGGATCTCCTCTGGTCGAACCACGGGTTTCTCTCTCTTCATATTCTGCTCTTTCTCTCTATCCCCTTCCTCTGCCTTCGCTCGCTCAGCAGGGCTGTGGACGGTCCAGTAAAGCATGTGTGAATTCAGGGCACTGAACCATCTCCACTGAGGATAAAAAGCAAAATGCAAACACCAACCTCCTTTGACCTGCCGTTTTTTCATTCCTTCTCTCCTTCCTCTCTACATCTTTCCTTCTCCTCTTTGCGTGTCTGCTCTTGGAGGGGTTTTTCTTTTTTTGGCGCACGTACTTTTCATCGGATTCCTCTCCAGACTCGAACGAGGAATAGTGTGACTCTGAAGAACTTGGCGAGTCATCTTCAGAATGGAAAACCTTCCTCTTCTTGCCTTCGAGCACTTTAAAAAACATCACCACAATTAACAAGCACACTCTCAACAACAATTCTAGTTCAACATTATGTTGAGACTGCACACAACACAAGTAGGCTTAATTAAATCTGTTTTCTGTCCATAACGTTCCCCCTGTTGACAGCACTAAATTATGTACTATAACAAAAGACATCCATTTGTTTCATTATGACTACATATATGCAAAGAAATGCAATTAGATTTTCGCCAAGGCACAAATAGCATAAACATATTAGAAGGGTAAATTAAGTAAGAAAATAAAAAGGAATCCTTACATGGCAAAATCTAAATGAGATGTATAGGCTCAATAGAAAAAAAAAATACTAAACTTATGCTGCTACACAGAGCTAACTTTGTGTGGGAACGAGGCAGAATTCTTCTCTCACACCTCCTAGATACAATCCAGCACCTATTTTAGTGGATCATGTGCCTCGTTTGCAGATTAAATACATACATGCACTGAGTCTTACATGGGATTCCATCCCTAACTACAGGGGACAGTCTCCCTGGGGCAATATGGGGTTAAGGGTCCTGCTCAGGACCTCTTGGTCCAGAGACAAGTATCCTACCCACTAGGCCACCATCACTTAGGTCTGTAGTTCAGGTCTGAACAATATCTAAGTGACAGAATTACCATCGTTAGCAGATTTTGTAATCAGCTGTCCACAGTCAATCACTCGGACGTCAGCGTAGGGTCTGCTGGCGGAGTCGGTCTTCAGGCCCTCGATTCGTTTTATCACTTCAAACCCAGAGATGACCAGTCCGAAGACCACGTGAACTCTACAGATGAGACATCGATGTGAAACATCATCTGATGACGTTCTTTAATTCGTAAACATGTGGTGTAAAGCTTTTGACAATAAACTGTGATTTAAATTACCCATCAAGGTGCGGTGCTGTCTTCGTAGTTCTGTTTTTGAAGAAATGACACAAGGAAAGCCACACCAGATCAGCCGATACACATGTAAGAAAGAGAGAGAAAGTGGAGAACAATTTAAGCCAGAGGAAAACACCTGTCATGCGATTTGTGCAGTCAATCAACAAGTGGAAAACTGGCTCCACACACGACAGTTATAATCTTTCAGAGTAAAACAATCACAACCAGCACAGTTTACACAGCATTTATCTGTTTCATATTAACAATTAAGCCTAAAGAATGATGGTGTGACTAGTTTGGAGTGTACACTGGACTTCTTAAACCAGCATACAAGCAAATATTATCCAAACCTTCCTAACAGACACTATTTTCTATTATATTTCACAACTGTCAAAATAGAAGGAGAAATCAATCCAGCAGTGAACATAAACATCACTGCTATTGGAGCTAAACTATCACAGTTAATAGAACAACTCTCAGTTCCGCTACACTAGGAATGAGGTTTACCAGCTTTAATATGTACATCAGTGCAAAATTAATAAGCAAGACGTGGCAAACACTAGCTAGAACAGTCAGAAATACAGTCAGGAGAGAGAAGCACAGCCTTGGAGAGACACTTTACCTTGGTAGAGCAGGATGCTAGAGTTTCTGCAAATTTTACACAAAAACGGCAAGAGAAAAAATGTAATACATTTGTAGACAAAAAAGGAGTCCAAGTTTTTCTTTGTAATATATTTCTAAAAACACTGAGAAGGGAAAGAAGAAATGAGCATGTTGAGGGCACCTGCATCACACATAAATACCGTATGCAGTGTCTCCAAAATAAATGAGGGGAGGGGGGAAAAAAGGACAGAGGGATTTCAGTGAAAACGCACAGTGAGACTTTTGTTTCTCTAATGGGATGCAAGGTTGAGTAATCAAACTTTCTACTTTGTCATTTTAACACCAAAGACTAACTTAAGAAAAAGAGAACACTGTGATCCATAGAAGGTGTTTCAAATGTGCTTTTGGCAATAATTATTAATAAATAATTAATAATTAAGAGATGCCAGTGTATACAATATTAATGTTATGAGTAAATTGTATTTTACAAAGATTATTATAATAATTATTTATAGGTGCCTTTCAAAGCACTCAAGCATGACAGAAAGTGATAAATAATCGGAGTGCACAAAATGTGCCATTTAATACTGACTGATTGTCACATTAAATGGTAAGCAGACAATCTGGTGATGCACAGCCAAAAGAATGACATTTCAACCTCTCACACACGCACACGCACGCACACACACACGCACGCACACACACACGCACACGCACACTTTCTCTCCCTTCCAGTTATACTCACATGAAAAACTGGGAACCGTTGGTGTCTTTGCCGCGGTTGGCCATGGACAAAAGGAAGGCTCTGTCGTGTTTGAGAATAAAGTTCTCATCTGTTGGGGACAGACACGGACACAGAGAAGCGACTGAGTGCTGGCCAACTGTTTAAGAAGCTGCTGTTCTTAGGAAAGGGGTGCAAACAAAGAGCAGTCTTCCCTCTGACATCAGTATTACCACAGTCTCCACGACAAAAGCTGGCTAACACAGGAGAGCTGGAGCGCTACACAAAAATAGTGATCTACGTGATTATGAGGCTGCACAATTGTGGATAATTTCGCATTCTAAAGTGCAGTAAGCCGATACATATGGTGCACTTTAGAAAAATATTCCAGCATTTTGGCACCAAATCTCTACCTGCCGTGTCTGTATCGTTCTGTATATGACTGCAGGCAATCATTTGCGTTCGTTTCTATTAGAGAAGGACAAAAAAGGAAAGAAAAGAAAATTCACTTAGAATAAACACCATTGGGCAAATGATCAATGCTATCTAACACAAATCCAAATTATTGTCATTATACCAGTAATACAGGAGGTATAAAGACATTTTAGGAGGTGTAAGAAGACATTAAAAAGGCAAAGATGTTTTCATGGTAGTATGAATTTCTCAAAAGCATGTAAATATGCACGGACATAATTCAAAAACTGCCCAACCAACAGGTTTACATGTAAGAGAACCATAATGGTCTTGACAGTTTGGCAATTATCTTTAACTGTTTGCTTCAGATGCGGCAGGTAGAGATGCTGGTGGATTGCTGGAGAATTCCTTTAATTATGAAAATACTGTATGAAAGCCTCAGTTATTGGAATCCCATCTGAATTCACAGTTATTTACGGCTTAAAAGTCACAGCTAACTACGCATGAAGAGGAAAGAGAACAAGTAAAATCAAATCAAAAAAATCGAAAAGCGCTCAGGGGCTGGACATTCATGTGTGCACTGCAGATACTTAAACCCTGGGTCATATTACGGAGGGAGGGAGGGGAGACAGTGTTTAGATGGTGTTACTGCACTGTGCACATCTCTTACCTTTTCATTTTGCAAAAGACCACACTCTCTATAAATAAAAGAATATGTTGAAAATTTTAGGCAGGAAGAGTCTGGAGTTTTCCAATAAAGAAATAATCCCTAACCTCCATGCTGAGTCAGAGAGAAACCCATCAAATTACACAAACAGAAGTCAGAAAAAAAAAAAAAAAAAAAAGAAGAACCAGAACTAGAGCAGAAATAAAGTCTAATTCTCCATGCGTGAACCTGAACTGTTCATGCAACCACTTGGTCATGCACTACGTAAAATAACAAAACTGCTAATGAGAAGTAGGTGGACGTTGGGGCAGAAGACTCTGGAGATGTTTACCTTCGAAGTAGCCACCGTATATGGACTCTCCTCCTCTTCCATTGCCTGAACAAACAACAACAGGCTTAATCTCTTAACATGCGAACCTTGCGTGGGTGTATTAGAGAAGCACTTGTAAACAGGAAAGTGGAGCAGTTTGTATGTGTGCCTTTAAAAATGGGAAATTAATAAAAACAATAATGAACTGTGCAAAAGCGTGCAAAATGATGACAGTAAGAGCAGCGAAAACAATAGAATACAAGATACACTACACATATAAATGAAAATGTATAGCAAAAGGTAGCTGAACACACCTTCTGTGAAATCTCCCCCTTGGATCATGAAGTTCTTAACTACTCGATGGAATGTAGAGCCTTTAAAGCACAGTTTTTTCCCTGTGGTTTTTCCAGTGCCCTTTTCACCTGCAAACAAGTCAGCAGTCAAAATTGCACAAAAAAGACCCAAAAATGGAGTATTGTTACCTGGGAATAACATGACTTCAGTAACTGAGTTGCCTAGTTATTATTTTGATGGGTGAATAAGCTGACCTAACTTAATAAATCAGGTTTTTTAAAAAGGATTTTAATATTCTTTACTAAAAATATAAATAATTGAGAAACATTTAAAAACAAAATATTTTGTGGCCAAAAAACATGAGCAGGCTTGACCATCAGGCTTGTTTCTTACTGTAAAAGACAGCAGTGGGAGATTTTAATACATCATCAGTGTGAAGTGCAGTAAAATGCCAATTCCCATTTATGCAGAAACAGCTTTATAAGCCAGATATTTGATTAATCAAGATTTTATGGGGTTACACTGATTTTCCCCTGTTCCAGCTGTGTGTGGGATGCAGTGTTATTATAGCCTTACAGTAATGAGTAGTAAGATTAATTCCTCCCGCAAACTATAAATACAATTCCCATTACAGTCTGAGAAAAACTATTAGTCGTTGAAAGGGAGGGTGTGAAAAATGTGTTGGTCATGTTTGCATTCGTTCACTAATTTAGTAGCCAGAACAGGGCAGGACAAAAAAAAGGATAGAATATAACAAAGCAGAAAATAATAGAACTGAATAACATAGAACAGAACAGAATATACTTTATCACCATGTGGGGAAATGTCTTATGCTTCTATCACTACTGATCATTATCATACATTAAATCCTGTCACACGAACGTCATACAACTATTTGTTGTCTTTAAAACCCACCACGGTTCTACATCACTCTTGTGCAGAGCAGGAATCACTAACTCTGGTCCAGGAGGGCTGGTGTCCAGCACAGATTAGTGTTTACCTGCTCAAACACATCGGGTTCAGCTCAGCAGGTAACGGGCAGGCTTTATGAACGTGTTAGAGGAGGGAACTACCTGATTTATCACTGCTTCAAACACAATATTCTATCGTAAAACCAAGAGAAAATGGTGATTACTTAATGATGAATGTTTAGGCGATTAGAACCATTTCATACCTACACAATGTTAACACATGCACGTCAGTCTAGATTCCTGGACATCTAAACTGTCCATCGTTTGTTTTTGTATTTTTTTTTTAACAATATTGTGGAAAACAAGTGAAATACTGTGTGGATCAGCCCTAGTAACTTGAAATACATGACTTTTTGAGTAACATCCCAAACACTGATTACAATTCAAACTACTATTTACTAAGACCCTTTTAATGGTTTACTCACAAAAGCCCTAATTACCACCTACAAATGAATAGTGATTTTAAAACACCCCAAACACAGGACATCTAAGCGGTGAAGTCAGACACTGTTTTGAAGCCACTAGTAATTAATTACCTCCCTAAAGTCAAATTCCCTTCCTTCAGCTCCAGAAAAGATCTGTGTATTGATCTGACCCGGAACAGAGTTTTAATGTAAAGCTCACACCCTCTTCATAGACTGCAGGCACAAATATCCGATTTGTCTCTCAGCGCTGTCAGCAAATGACCTTGAGCGCTCAAGATGCAACCCATATTTTATTACTATGCTCTGGAGGAGGTTTGGTGTCTCTTAGAGTTGTTTCTGCAGTCCATGGTGCTGTGCAAGACAAATTCATTAATCCGCTTGTTCAGATATTATATTTACATACAGCTCTGGGAAAAAAAATGAGAGCACTGCAGTTTATTTTTAAATCCACATCTCGGAGTATGACAACCATTTCATGCCAGTGTCTGTTAAACTCCTACACAAACACCACTTTCTGCTATTAGCTACTGATTAGTGATCACCTGAATCACATCTTATTTAATGAAGAAAAGTATAACACTGCTGTAAAATATTACTAGAGTAGTGGTAATTATTACAATTTTGTTTCAGAGTGAACAAAAGATTTGTTTTCTGTGAATTATAAACTTATAATAGATACACTGCCCTCCATAATTATTGGCACCCCCAGTTAAGATGTGTTCTTTAGCTTCTAATAAATTCAGTTTTGTTCTAAATAATATAGGACCACAATGAAAAAAGAGGAAAATCCAACCTTT
>JBBPCW010000001.1:560748-577435 GCA_037974425.1 Phenacogrammus interruptus
ATGTACAGTAATAAATCTACAGAATGAATAAGTGATATGGATTTATGTTTATGATTATATTAAATTAAATGTTTATATACAGAGAAAGAACTTCACACTGTTCACACTGTGTGCTTACACACAACTATAATGGGCCAAATGACTATAATGGACTACAATGGGCTGCACAATACATCGTCTGTTAATCGTTTTTTGCGATATCCATCTTTGCAGAAGGCTGTGATATGTAAATGGGCCTCTAACTAATCAGTGTTTCTGAGAGGGTGACCAATCACAGCTTCAGGTGAGTTACTAGGTGTTCTGATGAATCCAGGTTCCAGGTGTCAACCAAACGGTTGAAAAGAAGTGGCTAAAAGTAGATGCCATGTGTTTCACATTCCGTTTTATGTAACTTACTCAAGTTGTCCAGGTCCTAACAGTTAAATGTAATGAAAGTAATTAGTCTGTTTTGTTTAGTTTTGTGTCCATTTGTCTGTGAACACACCACAACACAGTGTGAAATTATTTCTCAGCATTTAATCCATTCACCAAGTGAAGCAGCGGGCAGCCAGGAACACAGCATCCGGGGAGCAGTGTGTGGGAACAGGCACTGTGTGGGAACAGTGTGTGTGCCACGGGCAGTCCTGGGATTCAAATCAGTCTTCTGATCTCAAGGGGCAACTCTGTAACCACAAGGCCATCAACTGCCCCAGTTTTGCAGTTTTCTCTAGGTAAAGTTAAGGGAGTTATAGTGACTAGACAGAGACATTTGTTGGGTGCTTCAGGTCGTTATTGTCATTTTTTTGTCTAGTCACTCTAATACCATGTCAAAAAGAGAAGAAAACTGCAAAGTCAGTCTACAAGTATGCATGAATTATTGTATTCATGCAAAAAAACTGAATCATATTTATTAAATAAGTAATCAGAGCACCAATATAAGAAAGGTAACGTGTATAGAAAATAATGAGCAAACACATTCCCATGAACCAAATTTCAGTCAAAGACGCTCTGCAGGTGTAAAAAGCGTTTGTAAAAATATCGTGGTAAGGAAACGCATCAATAGAGCCCAGCAGAATTTGAACTTATTTAGAAGTAAGTTGTCTTCAACATTAGCCTGCGATGTTGGGACAACATTAGCCACACTGAACAACTTCCTAGTTATAACAGGTAAATGATTATATTTATGAATTAACGAGTCTATCAAAATGTCTTTATGTCTGTACTAGCATGTCAATGCGGCCAAATTAGATTAAAAAGGTTTATTTGAGCCATTAAAGAACGTCTAATGGAAGCTAACACTAACCATTTTGCTACTGCAAAAACTGAACTTCCTAGCTAAAGCAAAGAAATGAACAATTATTTCATGCCATTTTATGAACTGATTAATCTATCTAAATGTCCTAATCTCTGTACTAAGAAGGCAATATGAACAAATTGAATCTAAATGTTTATTTTAGCCTTTAAAGAACATCTAAAGGAAGCTAACACTAGCCATTTTGCTACTAACAAGAAATATAAGTATTTCTTTACTAAAAACAAAATTTGCAGAAACAAATTGGTAATATTTGGCAACTCACTGCCCATCCACAACTAAAGTGGTGAAAACAGCAATAAAAACGGAGCAATTTTAACATAAAAACATCGTTTTTTAATGTTTTACCTGGGTTGGTAACCACGTACAAGCAGCAGGAAATCCGTGTTGGATGAAGGCCACCAGGGCTGCTTCTCTTTTTTTCCATGCATTGTAATAAAATTAGAAAATTAACAGATAGTAAAATTGAACATTTGTAACACCCAAAACAGTTAATATAAATGACAATATAAGATCAATGTTAATACGCTTAAATAACGTCTTTTAATGTTTTTATTGTTTTTCTTGTGTGCAATATTTCTGGTGTCATTTGCAGTATTTGAAATAATACTGTGTACAATGTGCAATTTTCCTGTTGATTTATTGCTGCATTATTACTGTTTTGTCAATGCGTACTACTACCAAATAACTGAGGACATTCCAATGTGTACCTGTATATTTATCCACAGTGATCATTATTTTTATAGGGTATTTTTATATTATTCCGTTGTGTCCTATAGCTTTTATTCTAATCATTTTGTTGCTCTTACCTTTATACTGTTCACTTTCAGCTGTAACAATACAAATTTCTGGTCTGATCTCTTGACACTATTATTTTCAACGTTATGACTTTTGGACGACTTTTATTTTGAAATTCTCACCATGGCGAGTCCGTTGTTCGTGTTTATCTGTCGATGCTGAATTATAAACAAAAATATCTGAATTTTAAGTGTTTTATTTTCAGTTCTTACGACGCAGGAGCTACACGAGTCAACAAAGCAATCTTTCAGCGTTTTCTAAATATTATAAAAGAGGACATAGATCCATAAAAAGTGAGGTATGGGATGGTTTTATGCACCTGCTAGCTGGAAGAAGAGATTGGGATTATTTTCACATATATTTATAAAAGATAAGAAATTAGAGAAACAATAAGAGATTGGCAAATGTGGAGATTTACAAATAATGTGTAAAGAGATTCCTATGGACTAGGTCTCAGTCTGAGAGCCTCTGCAGGTGTAGAAGAACCTGATTAGCAGCTGAAGTTCATGCAGGTGGCAACATATGGAGCATGTCCTATATTTGACAGAGGTTTGTGTAGCCCTTTGATAGTCAATATTGTACCAAAAAGTAATGGTCACTGCTGAGAAGGTGTTTGATTGTTTTTTTTTCTTTCTTATCTCTGAATCCTTGCTTCTGATGATGTTGGCTGCTTTTCACGATGCATCTTGGGAGTTGTAGTTTTATTTATCCTGGTCTGGTAAATGCACGGGATTAAAGTAAAGTGGCCGTTATAATCACTTTTTCTGAACACAACGTGAATCATGTGAAAGTCTTCCGCTGTATTAAACCCATTCACCAAGTAAAGCAGTGGGCAGCCAGGAACATAGCGTTTGGGGAGCAGTGTGTGGGCACAGTACATTGATGACACTAGCAGTCCTGGGATTTGAACCCACAGCCTTCTGATTCCAGGGGCAACTCCCTAACCACCAGACTATCAGTTACCCCAATAAACCTACTCTTAAACCTATTGTTTAAAAAGGAAAAGGGGCGGCTGGTGCCCTAGTGGTTGCCCCTGCGATCAGAAGGTCATTGGTTTGAATACCAGGACTGCTAGTGGCATAACTGACGTTCCCTTGAGCATAGTACCGTCCCCACACACTGCTCCTTGGGTGCCACATCAATGGCTGCCTACTGCTTCACTTAGTAAATGGGTTAAATACCGAGAAAGAATTTCACACTGTGTGGTGTGGTGTGTTCACCACACTTTACTTATGTAATGAAACTGTACCTGCTAATACTTGGAAAGATCTCTGGCTGTATCATGTTTAAATGCCAAAATGCTGATACACCTTACTACACTGCACTAACAGAGTGGTTCTTCTGTCTCTGTTTTCAGGATGGGACGTCCTAAAGGCATGTGTGCAGCATGGCACTGATCCTGTTTGCCTTCGTGGTCCGGGTCAGGGATGGACTCCCTCTCTCCGCTTCCACAGACTTCCAGCACAACAGGGAGCTCCAGGAGAGGAAGCAGCAGCTGAAAGTCATTTCAAAGTCCTTGAACTCTCTCCCTGAGAGAGGGACCATCAAGGGCCATGAGCTCCATATCTAGTGAGTTTCCAGTGTACATGCTGCATGTAAACAGCCAAGTTGCTGTAATCTATGTACTCGCATAAAGAATGTACACACAAAGATCACTCTACTAAACTTAAAAAAAATGAAAAAAGCTCTTTTAATTACAGAGTCAGGCTACACCACATGAACAAAATATCAGAATCGTGATTTTACCTGCTACTTATTGTGATTGCACTGCTTTTCAAGACATATTAAAGGGCCCATATTCTCACTTTTCTGGACTCAAAGTCTGTAAATGTTGTTTTAAAGGGTACTTTTACTTCCAAAATGGATTTGGATTTCAGATTTGGTTTCTATAGTCCTGTAGAATTGCTGCTGGTGTATATTTATGAAAATCAACATGATATTCAGGACTTACTCATCTAACAGTCTTTAAAATGCAAAATTCACAATTACATGCACAGCAAAATGTTGAAAATGAACAGTACTGGTGCAGTAGTTAGGAAAAGCAGGTTGTGGATGTTCATTTAGGTCTAGTTTTGTTTACCCCAAATGGAGGGATTGGTGCTGAGCCAGAATGTAGCCCACCCAGCCTGTGTGGTCATTTGTTTACTAAATGCCCTCTCTGTGTGTTGTAGCTTCCTCTTGTCAGAGGGTGTGGCCTACATGACGATCTGCGCCCACAGCCTCCCTGTTGCTCCGGCCTTCTGCTTCCTGGAAGACCTTCGCTGGGAGTTC
This sequence comes from Phenacogrammus interruptus, assembly GCA_037974425.1. Lineage (NCBI taxonomy): Eukaryota > Metazoa > Chordata > Actinopteri > Characiformes > Alestidae > Phenacogrammus > Phenacogrammus interruptus. Next base: position 565,109 of record JBBPCW010000001.1, read on the forward strand.
ACAGCAAGCTTCGACAACACAGCAGTCACCTTGGCAACCCGGCCATACCCATTCCTAGAGTTCGGTGAGTGTACAGAAGGATATGGTTATGTGTCAAATAAACTGGACGAGATGAAACAATAGATACTAGCAGATAATTGAACTACATAACAATACAAGTAAATACATCATAGCATATATATATATATATATATATATATACATAGTAACCCCACACTTATAGCAGTTCAGCAGTTGCGGCTTCAGTCTCTTGCTAATTTTTCAGAGAATAAAATTAATAACTGGTTGTTATTGTGGTTGTTATTGTGCTGCATCTGTTATGCTCAAACCTGGAGGAATCAAAAGTCACTGTAAAGCAGTACAGTGTCAGATGAAGATGGTGGCAAATTCATTCTGATTGAAATGTAGGACAGATTCGTTAAAAGTGGTAGTATTTTTAAAGTTATAATGTCCCGTTCTGTGCATCAGACAGCATCATTCAGAAACTGAAGGAGCACTACAACCAGAGCGGGGGCCCTTCTCTCGGCATAACCCTGGCTGAGGTGCAGGAGGAGCTGAGTGTCAGTCCTCCTCAGGCCCTCACCATGGAAGACGTGCAGATCACTAATGGAGCAGCAAATGGCCACATTGACCAACCAGCTGCATCAGGTTTGTAGCAGTTTCTTACAGCTCAAATGCAACCAAGACATGTTTGGTGTTCTAATTTTGCTCCTTCAGTATATAGTTATAATCAGTAGTAGCAGTCATACAGCATCACAAACCCCATAAGCGAGCCTATTTGAGACGACTTGAGGATTAGGATCAAGGTTCAAGGTTACTTTTTTGTCATCAGCTCCTGTGAACACATACATAGCGTGATGAGACTTTTCTCCATGAGCCACAGAGCAACGCATAACAACATTTGTAACAAGTTATTACAGAGACAACACAATAAATGGACAGAACAATCTAACCGTAATGTAATGTAACACTACTGTGTGAACGGGATGTAAACCTACCAGAATGTCCAGTTTTGCATGTTAAGTATGATTATTGTACAGGAGGCAGTTACAGCATTGAAAAGTGCAAGGGAATACAGAAACAATACAATAAATAGACAATATAGCAGTTTAACAGTAGTGTGACTGAGTAAATAACACAGGAGTGTGGCAGTAAAGTAGGAAAGGGATGTAAACTGTCCAGAATTAATAGTATTGCACCACATGTATAATATTGCACAAGAGTAAGTGTGAAAATGACAAGGAGGGAGTATAATTATAGCTTATCGAAGGAAGTAACAGGTCATACAATTACCTGCAATGGCAGTAAATAGAAGATGCTTTTGAAAGTCCAGAGTATAAAATGAGGTGTTTAAGGTATAAGGTGGGGTAGTTCACTGGAATGTACTTGGTTAGGCAATGACTAGGTATTAATGTTTGTTCAGAGCTCTGATGGCCTGCTGTATGAATGTGCTGCACAGACAAAGTTTGCAGTTTATTCAAAATTAGAATGGTGGATTAAAGCCACACTTCTTGCCACGATATATTTCTTTTTGCCTCATGCTTCCGGTAAGTAAAGAGGCTAAACCACTGCTAACTTTAGATGGTAACTGCAACTAAACCACTTGTGTTGAAGGTCAGAGTCAGCGGCTGGAACCAGTCTCAGCTCCTGGCATCCTCTCACTGGTGCTCAACATTATGTGCGCTGCTCTCAATCTCATTCGGGGCGTTCACCTCATCGAGTACACCTTCCAGGTAATCTCCTACTTCACCTGAATTTACAGTGGTTCAGTCGTATAAACATTTGACATGACTGATGTTATTCTGTTTTCACAGGACGATTATGAAGGAATATGGAATGTAGTGGCGTTTCTCTTGGCATTTGTATGTTGTGTTTGCCAGGTAAGTTGTTTCCTATTTAGTACATACACTGTATGGAAAAATGTATTGGGACACATTGGGTCTATATCATGTATTTGTCATTAAAGTATACATGTATCACAGATCACCAATCATCAGTAGCGTACCTTGGGGATACACAGACCTTGTAGCGGCACTCATCATAAAATTTTGTACGTTTATGAACTGTAGCTTATCTGTTGCTGCACAATTTACCCTCTACTTTGTACATCAGTGGCATGATGTTTGATTAATGCATCATTCCCAGCACAGCTATAACATATGGTAGGATGGTAGTGCCCGTGGCACTGGTGTGTGTGTCCACCAGTCAAAAATATCCAGACATCAGTGGTCCTGACGAGAATGACTACATGAAAAAAAGATGCTTAGTTTAATGCAATGTTTCTCTAAGAATGAGACGCAGAAGTGAGACCCCTAGTGAGCCATAAAGGTAATGCAGGTGGGCTGAGAGAGGCCATTTACATTAAACTGGGTTAAATTACATGTGAAATACTTTGATCCAGAATGTGTCTTATATCATGTCAGTCGGAACCATAAGATTTATGATTAAAGGTCTGACTTGGCCACTTAAGAGCCACTTAACTGGACCACTGTATTCTTAACTTTGGGAATGACTGACCTAATGATACACCTTTAAAATATAGGGGTGGCTAATAAGTGCTATTGTACCTGATAGACTTATACCTGCACCACCCACTGCCATGCCATTACCATGATTGCGTCAGTGATCTGGTCCCCTCACCCAAATAACCTCTGATCATGGGTGGTCCGGTGGTGGTCCCTTTCTATTGTTGGACGGAGTAAAAAGGGGCTGATAAATATTTTACAATACCACTACCCTTATAAAGAGTTTATAATTTGTTTATTATTGGTTATTAATTAGTAGTCAGAAGCTGTGCTGTTTTCACGCTTGCCCTATAAAAGGCCACTTTACTTTATTCATCTTCCACACAGTGTCACCTTTACTTGTTCCACTCCTCCCTGAAGAAGCCCAAGTCCTTCACTCTCCTGATCCTGATCATTCTATGCAACCTGTTCCTGTTCGGCCTGAGGAACATGTGGCAGCTTGCCTTCCACATCTCTGTGGCGTGTCTATCCACGCTGCTCTGCCTCGACCGCAAGCTACTGGACAGGAGCTCCGACCTTGGAGTGTGAGTTTACACACACAGAGCTTCTTCTGGAGCTGCTTCTCAGTGGTCTTTAGACAGAACATGTAACCACGTCTTGTCCTGGTTTACCGTGAGCTTGTCTCGGTGGAGTAAGACATAAAGAACAGACGTACAGAGTGGACAGTAGTAGCTGGTCACTCTGAAAGTACAGCTAAACAGTGTATTCGCACATCCATTTCCAACAGAAGACCACCTTTTAAAAGACTGAAGATGACTGACAACGGCAAAAAAGTGTCTGAATGTTTCAACGACTAACTTTTTTAGTTTTATTTAAGAGTAAACCTGTCGCTACTGATTTTGTATACCAACAGTTTTAACAATTAGTCGATAAGTCGATCTTTTTTTTTTTTTTTACACCCAACAGTAAAATTAACTGTTAAATTATACATTTTACTGAAAAAAGATAAGCATATATGCCCCTAAAAGTAATGCTATGTGACAAAAAAGGCAAACATTTAAGTGCGCCCTGCAGTTCCTACTGTAAGGAAAACTAGTCATAACTTGACTGGTAACTGATCAAGAATCAGTTCAATTTTTTTTATGTTTTAGTTTATATTAGTCTTCATAAGTGTCAATGTTTAATCATTTCTCAGTTTTTGACTACTATGTGCAAAAATGCATCCTAGTTAAAGCTTTTACTCCAGGTTTTTTTGATTTAAAGACGTTTTTTCCTCATGAATCAAAGGTAAAAATACTTTTCATGACATGTTTTGAATGTAATAAGGTTAAGAAACCAATAAAGGGACGCGCATTGTAAGGGGTTGAGCTTAAATGATTAGAGTCACTACTAGCACAATAGGAGAAACTGTATCAAGCTTGCATAAAGTGAGGTTTTTAAGTTGGAGTAAAAGTTATTGTTTTTTTGTTTTTTTTTCTTTGCTCTTAGTCTTAATTAGATTAAGCAGCCGACAGCTTATGCTCTTTATCAGCTGACATACACACATCATAAGACTTTTTTCCAAAAGCTTTTTTTTTTGCACTAAATCATTGTTTACAGATGGACAGAAAAGTTGTGTTATTGTATGTTTGAGTAAGACTTTGTTTTTGGGTTTGATTTGTAGCTAATGGTGTTTTAATAAGGAACAGTGTCTTAATATTTAAACCTGTGGGTAATTCGTATGGTGAAGAAAGAATAAGCCACTGCAGTGTTCACCAGGGCATACATGGATGACTGATAATATTGGCCAAAAATTGACGACTTCTGCTTGTATGAACATTGTTGATGACTTTTTTGGGTCATGGCATCATTGGAATTTGGATTTCTACTCAGACATTGGGGTAGAACCCTGTTGTTTAACTGGGGAACCATATTTCACTGTATTACAGCAATACAGGTTAAATTTGAACACAAACACGATTGTTGTTATCGTAACAAAAACAGAATGTTAAACATACAAAAATAATTCTGAAGTGAATGAATGAAATACATTTGAAGCACATTTGAAGCAATAAACAAATTAAAAATGCAATTTTGAAACAATTGGGAATTGACTCCTATCTGCCAATAAAGCACTGTTTAACTTACTGGAAATTACTGGAATATAAAATAAAAACATAAATATATAAAATATAAACATTGTATTGGCCGATATTGTCAGTTATTAGGATTTTTAAACTTCTAAAATCAATTTGGTCTGACCCTGGTTTTACACTGAACAGAACATGTTTATCTTCATGCACTTAGAACTAAACTAAGTCATATCACAAATATGGGGTTTAAAGAAAACCTCATTAGAGGCCGTTCACATATCGCACCTAAAAACACGTGGAAAACGCTAGGCGCGTCGCTTTCTCCTTCTTTCCAAAAGCGCTCGGGCGCTTGCGCTCCGGAAGCGTCTGTCGTTGCTAAGCAATCATCAGCCACGCTCTCCATTTCCTCCAACGAAAACCCCTTGCTGAAACTCTGCTACACAATTTATTGCAGAAAAGAAAAAAAATAACACTGTAGTGTTTGGGTGCACCCCATTCTTCAAAAACGTAAAAAACACAGGGAATTTCACCAGCTGATCCAGGAGCTCCGTCTGGACAACGGGAGGTTCAAAGCCTATTTCAGACTCGACAAGGACCAGTCGGATTATATTTTAGGAAAAGTTTGGGGGCTTGACAAATCATAAAGTTCAGGAAATCCCTGGACCACAATGATGAGCTGCTCCTCCATGTTTCTGCTGAGGTGTCAGTGTAACGGAAAAGGCGAGGAAGCTAATTGGTTAAGTCTTGTCACATGACCCGTGGTGTGCTTGCGGCATTCTGAAAAGTTGAGATGTTTTCAACTCGGCGCGGTGCGGACGCTTCCATTATGAGCGCGGCTGCCGCGCGTCTACATTTGAAATAATGGACTTGCACACGCAAAAGACGCAATATGTGAACGGCCCCTTAAACTCCAGTTCATGAATGTTATCTTTCAGACCTTTTTCCATGTTCACAGATGGGCCGTACAGAATAAGCTTAGTTTTAAATAACACTGTAAATGTTGTAGTGACAGTTAGCATGTAATGCTACATGCTTCTATAATTAATATAGCATGTGGTGCTATATGTGGTGAAGTGACTGATGGCAATGCCTTATTACTACAGTATGATTCGCATATTCAGAAATTTAAGAGTTAGTCAGTACAGAAATCTCCCAAACTCAAGGGCTCAGCTTCAAATAATTGAAAAAAATTATCAAATTATAAATGTTGACTATTGTGGTTTAATATCAGGATTTAAACATTTCAATTTTACAGCAAAACCTTTTGAACTCTGCGAATGCATATTTGCTCATTATTCAAATCCGTGATTCTTAAAGTACTGTGTATGTTGAGAAAGTATTTTTATAATCTGACATTTTTCATGTTTAGATGTAGTATATAGAGTAGAGGACTGAACTAATTAAGGTTGAGTTGCACTAATGTACTGCAAGGAAATGTTCAAACATTTTAAAACATTTTAGGACTCTTGATGTAGATGATGTATAAAGTTTATTATTTTGACTTTTAATTTATTGTTTTAATATTCATAAATGAAAGTCTGTTTCAGAAAAGAGTCGAGACATGTCGCACATCGCCTCTGACGGAGCACAGATGTGTCTCTAAACATCTTTATAAGAGAAGATGATTCATAAGATGATTTTGTTTGTAGACATCCAGTCATAACATAATCTTCATGCAATGTAATGGGCCAAATTATGAAACTAATATATGTATGTGTGCAAATACACAGCCCTGGAAAACACATGAGAGCACTGCAGAAATGTTCAGTTTCTCAGGTTTGATCTTTTATAGGTGCAAGTATTGAACTGAACAGCTTTAAGAACCACTGACATTTCTCCTAATTTCCACAAAAATAAAAATATTGTTCTTTAAAGCATAATTTTAAAGGAAAATAACAAAACATCAAAATAAGAGAAAAAATGCAGAGTTTACAGAACTTGAATAATTTGAAGAAAACTAATCTCTTGTTCACTCAAACAAAATGGCAATAATTACATTTGATGAACTTCTAGTAGTGTTTTACCATCCAACTGGTCAAATTGCGAGAGGAGAGAGTTGATTACAGCAGTGTTTTAATTCTTTTGTGCTTGTGTAGGAATTTAACAGACACTAGCATGGAATGGTTGTCATACTCATAGACATGCTCTCTTATGCATAGAGTGGTCTCTTACTTTTTTTCCAGGGCTGTATATATAAATATATATTTGTGTGAATATACAGTACTGTGCAAAAGTCTTAGTCACCTTTAAAGACATTTTTCAGTGTGTGATAATTCTGCTACCAAAGTTAACATCCAAAAAAAAAGGCAAATAAACAGCAAATAAAATTTTACAGGCTAAAACACAGCATGTATCAAGATTTGTTTGTAAACAGAAGTAGCTGATATTGTGTGAGCTGGTGAGGAGAACACGGGTTCAGTTCCAGATTTGTCCTCGGTTCCTCCAGGAGAGAAGTAACTTTTGTGAAACTCCCATCAGCCGCTCCTGATTTAATTTAACCAGGTTTCTGATGGAACCTACAAGTAATACTGGACTTCCACAAAGAACACACAGATATACTGTACATGCAATCACTATTTACTGTGTAATCTTATTGGTATTTATTCTATTTAGGTTTATTTGGTATATTTAGTAATATTCACGTGCAAAAAGGGCACACACTGACCATGTTAATGGTTTTTAAAAATGTTTTTTATAGATGCCTAAGACTTTTGCACAGTACTGTATATACATGATATACAAGGTTGTGTTCCAGCAGTGACTGTGCACTTATCTGCCTGAGCGTTTTTATGAATCGCCATAATCCAGAATTCGCAGAAACCAAATAATTTTAATGTGCTTTCTGATCGTTTAGACAAAAACGTCCAATGTGCTTCAGCCAAGCTTATGTTAGCAGATTATAGATTGTGTTTAGACTATAAATGTGAATTTCTCTCTAGAATTGTTCCTACAACAGTTTTTTTTTCCATGTGTTTAACTGGCCATTTCAACAAGTGACATTATTTTACAGGCTAAACCACAGCAGCTCATTAACGTCCAGATTGAAAGTTTTACTGCGGAGAGGGTGATTAGGCTGACGTTTAAATCTTGGCGTCCCCGGCTGAGTCCGATCCACTCAGCTGCTCTGGGAACAGACGCTGCTTGATCACTGTGCTGCCAAAATACAATCAAACACACACTGCTCTGCTTTACATTCCTGCAGTAAAAATAATCCACTTTTCGTTCTTTGAGTGGACAATCTTTCAAATTTTGCTGTGACCAAGCATATCGTCCCTGTCCAAAACAGCCCCATAACTTTATGAGAAGGCAAAAATGTTCTAAACTTGCAGTGTAAGCTAATGAGGTTTTATTCCAAGTGACTTCGGAGCATTTCTAATAAAAAGCTAAAGGCAGCTGCTGTGTTTGAATGATAAAGAAAATCTGACATTTTATTGTTGGTTTTTTTTTGACAATGGCAATATGCTTAACCAGCAATCCTGCCCAAACGTTCTCCATGTTTTCTGGATTTGAATGTGTGGGTGTCAGTATGACTTGTATGTGAGGTTCTGCTTTCTAATAGAATTGTAGTCATTAAACCAAACGAAAGGCGTCCGACAGCTACAGCAACTGTAATGAAATGTCAGGTTTTTGTTATGACATGCTATTAGGGGTCTTTACAGTGGCTTCATACATGGAGATGTATTTGTGGTGTATCAAGCACTATTTTCTCATGATTTGTGAAATAAATGATCAAAAGGAAAAAGGTCATTGTGTTTTCTCCTCCAAAAAAAAAAAAAAAAACATGGACCTGGTTTACTGGATTTGAAATGTGGAATAAAATCTGTAATATTTATAATTAATATAGGTTCTTATTTGAAGCCTCTTATATACAGTCATATGCAAATGTATGGGCACCCCTGATTTAAAAAATCTGATGACTTTCTAACGTGAAAAGGAGACTTTTCCTGGTATGTTTAAGTACAGGCCCTATTTATTTAACATGCTGGAGAAATAAAAAAATACACATAAAACGCATTGTGCTAAACCTTTGCACCAGCCAAAGTTAAATTTAGCAAACTTCTCTGTGCAGTTAAATGTAATTTGAGGTTGGTTCCAAAACACCTGCATATAATATCTTTTTCATCACAAAGCTTCAGAATCTTTTTTTCTTTGTTTTTATTTACATTATTGGTTACACTGTGGAAAAGAACTGATTGATTGTAGTACAATTTAATTTTGAAAGAATATTGCAAAACATCCAAAGCTCTTTTCCTGTGACTTTTCCTGCCCTCTTATTTGCTTTCTTCTTCAATAGCAAGAGAATTTGCTTAATTACTGTTATTATTGAAGGTCAGAAAAGGATGTCTTTGACTTTTTTATTAAAATATATACACTTTATATTTGACCTTTTTTAGCTGTGTAATATTTTATGCACTGATGCAGTGTGTGGTCCTTGTGTTTTTGCGGTGCTTGTACCTGACCACTAGGGGGCTCCCTGAACCCATACTTCCATAGGCCTCGACATTAAAACATCTATAGGCGAAGTGAATTACATTGATTATCTCATTACCATGGCACCTGTCAAGTGGTGGGATATTAAACAGTCTGTTCTTGAAATTGAGGTGTTGAAAGCAAGAAAAATGGGAAAGTGTGAGGATCTGAGACACTTTGGCCATATTTTGACGACCGAGTCAGAGCATCTCCCAAATGAGGTGTTTTTGGTAAACAGTGAACAGTTTCTGCCAAAAGTGCACCAAGGAAGGACAACCAGTGAACCGGCGACAGGGTCATAGGCGACTGAGGCTCACTGATGTGGGTGAGGAACGAAGGCTAGCCTGGCTGGTCTGATCCCACATAAGAGCTACTTTTGCAAAAAACTGCACAAAAAACTGAACACAGTGCATCAGAGCTTGCTGCTTATGGGCCTGTGAGTTCCCATGCTGACCCTTGTCCACCACTGAAAGTGCCAGTGGCGGCTGCTCTAAAGGAAGCTCCTCTTCCTCTACTATGTCAAAAAATAAATGCTCATGAAGTCACGGTCGTAGCTTGTTCAGAATCAGGTATTTGTTGTAGATTGTTTGATGCGTTTTTCTTGTCATACATTTCCGTGCAGCATTGCGGATTAAACCCTCCTGAAGCACAGCTTCACCTGGAGCTCTATGGTCACGCAGAGAGGAGCTTTTTCACTGCAGAAAAGCTGGAAATTGGATAAATGCACCAAAATCATCACTTCCAGGGAAGCTCAGCTTCCAGTGAATGGAGCAGTGGGCGGGCCAGGACACTGGGCTGCTGCATGACGACTGGAGGAGCCCTTTTTTGATTGACAGCATGCTTTAAGTATACACCAGCACTACAGAGATTCGAGTCCAGTCCCATGCGGATTTGCAGGTGAAGTTGTATGACAAAATGCTGCACTCGGTGTTGTTTGCTGGTGATATAAACCATTTTTGTTTGCACAAATCATTAAATAAATAAATAAATAAACAAATAAACATATAGTGTTCTTGACTTTGCTCCTTAGTTCATTCATATAATTAAAGTAGCTTGTGTAAGGGGAAGCTAGTAAGCAGTGCATAATGGCAGACGGTGCTAATATTATTAAACTGATTTTGGCAAAACCATTTAATAGATAGAGACTATCTATATATTAAATTAAAAAGAAGCAAACCAATGCCCAGGATTGATCTTGTGTAAAAATCAGGAAAAAATAACTTCTTTTCCGCTTGGTGAACTGGCTGTCTGGAAGTGCTGTGACAAAGAAAATGTACTGTTGGCCTCTTGATGAAACCTTCTCAAATTTTGCATACAAATAACAATGAATTCTATGATGAAGGCCTAATATCAGCTTCCCCTGTTTCAAAGACTAGCAGCTGCCACTGGAAAGTGCCTACAGTGGGACCATGGAGCAATGAAAGAATGTGACCTGGTTTGATGAAATGGTTTCTTTTACATCAAGTGGATGGCTGGGCATGTGAGTAAAAGATGCACCAGGATAAACAGTGGGAGGACGTTGGTGGAGGCAGTGTGATGCTCTGGGCAATGATCTGCTGGGAAATGTTGGGTCCTGCATTCATGTGGATGTTAATCAAGTCATGTTGATTTCTGTAGCCCATTATCACAAAGGTCATTCAATGTGTTCAATGTGCTTCAAATGAATAGAACAAAAATATTATGCATAGAAAATCAAAAGAAGATTAACAGTGCAATGGAAGTGCAGACAGGGGCCACCTACCTAAACACTGTTGCAGACCAGGTTCATCTCTTCATGGCAGACCAAGTTCAATGATGGCAGCGGCTTCTTTCAGCAGAATCACACACTCTGCCACAATACAAACACTGATCGTGAACACAACAAAGACTTCAAAGCATCGACTCACCCTCCAAATTCCGCAGAACTTGATTTGATTGTACATCTGTGGGATGTGCTGGACAAACTAGTTATGACTTAAAGGATTTGTTGCTAATGTCTAAGTTCCAGATCCCACAGTGCACCTTCAGAGGTCTTGTTGAATTCATAGGATGACCTACGTGATATGAGGCAGGAGGTTAAGACTGATCAGTGAAACTGTTGCACTGTATTTTAGGATTGAATGTGAAGTATGGTATGTTTAAAAATGGAATTGTGTGAGTAACTAATGTTACAGTAAGTCCCTGGGTGCCTTCAAGTCATGATTACTCAGATCATGTTGCAACTAATTTGTCCCTTTTGCTCTGTTTTAGAGTCACACAAAACAACTCTCACATAAACTAGGAAACAAGAAGAAAAGTGGGCCCTTGAGATCTGTCTCCTTGGAATAAATGGGATCCTGTTGACCCCAATTTGAATAGGTCAGTAATTAGCAGAGGCTCAGAGACATGCTGCTGCATGCTGAGGATCAGTTTTTAGAAAACGTTGGTACGACGCCAGTTTAACTGTGTTGCTCCGGCATGCATGTGGGAAGCAGCTTAACTAAAATAATTTATAATATAAAAAAATGAAGAAAATAAATGTTGCAAGATAGAGTTGGTACTTTGGGGGACCAAGCAGAAATCTTTCTGGGCATTAAACTACTACTGGCAGCCCCGGTAAAAGAAAAACTGTGACACTGATAAGGGACAGTCACCTGATTCTCTTCACCAAGTTTCCTGTTTCCACCTCGAGCACACTAGCGGCAGCAGTGGGTCAAAGTTGAAGGTGCATTTACACATCTAACTAATACCATTGGATTCTTTGGCTCAAGCGAAGTCCTTCACTGTCAATCAAAGTACATTTTTATTGCACCACACATCAATCTAACTGCTTGCTGCTCAGCTCATTTGGTTTAAGTTTGTCTAGAATTGTGCTCTAGTGTTAAAAAGTGGGATACGATATAAGAATTAGAGCCCGACAATAAAGGATTTTGAAGGCCGATACCGATACAAATATTTGTTGGTTTTAAAATCCGATATTCCGATATATCGGATGATATACATACATATATATATATACCTCCGGGTCGGCCAGCAACAACCAAACCACCACCAACAAAAAACAAACCCAACCCCTCAAGCAACACCAAAAGGGCGGGCGGGCGGGGGACGGCGGCGGCAAGGACAACGCCCCGGTCCCCATCCACGTCGCAACCCCACTGTCCTGTGGTGGAGCTGATACTCCATCAGCTCGTGCGACGTGTGTGTGTTGTGGGACGTTGTCCTCGTCCCACAATGCAGGTCCCTTACCGAGGGACCCCTCAGTGTCCGTGGTGGCGTTGCCACCACCTGGCAGGCCCTCGGCTGGCCAGGCACCCATTGTCTCAGTGTCTAGGCTACGCCACCATAGCCGCACAGTGTAC
>JBBPCW010000001.1:582190-594450 GCA_037974425.1 Phenacogrammus interruptus
AAAAAATCCACAGAAAAGCCGCACCGGACTATAAGCCGCAGGGTTCAAAATTTTAGAAAAAAGTAGCGGCTTATAGTGCGAAAAGTACGGTAAATATTCCTCCAGACATATTGTTGTCTTTTTCAGGCAAGTTGCAAGTCCATCTGTTCAGAGGTGATATCAGAAATTTACTCCACAGATGAAGTGCAGAAGTGACACTAATATACTCTTAATGGTCTGATGAAGCACATAAGTGCTTGTTTCATTCATGAGGGCACACAATCAGAAAGCCGTAAAAATTCTGTAGGAGTTACAACTGCTACCTTCCTGAGAGCAACAGCAGAACGATCCATCTCAGTCGCTTCCAGGACGAGATGAGTTCTAAAAGTGGAGCTTCAGAAGTGTTCAGAGCCTTGGCTTATTTATGCTGGATGACGAAAACTTGAAAGGACAGTTTCTCATGTAGGGTTTAACCCTGAGAAGTTCCAATTACTGCAGGAGGAAACAACAGCATGATGTAATTTGATATTCATTATTTCTTACTTGTAGTTCAAGGGTCGGGCAATACGACTATCATCACTGGATAAATTATGAGACATTACATCACAGTATGCTTTCTAAATGTATCGTGGACACTAAAGATCATCATTATCCTGTTGAGCTGGATTCAGTGAAGGAATGTGAATAAGAATGGGAAATACCACTGGTTCTTTTTTCTATGTTTGAAAAAATACGTAACTTGACGTAACATGATAGATGAATTTTGCCAAGTGGTGCAAAGAATAGATTAGGATGTTCCTTTGGGTGATCACCACCAATGATGGACTCATGTTAAGAAATGTGTTTTTAAACTGCAATGCAATCTACTTGGGTTTTGGGGTCTATCACTGATGTGCATCCATCATATGTAACCTGGTGTAGCTTCAGGAGAAATCTTTGTGCGATGTTTACATATAATGGTTCATGTATGTTTAGCTACATGAGGTGCCTAGATAAAAACAATCTGTTTAATTCAACAGTGCCACTTAGCTAGCTGTTAGTGCTCCCATTGAACATGTCACATTGACCATCATCGCAACAGTCGCAACCGCTCCATGTGAGATTTGGCAGGAGCCGCAACTAGATTCTAAATTCATGATGCAGTATAACTTGTTTTTGAAAGTAGGAGATTTTTATTATGGTTTAAATTTAACGAGTTGTAAACCACTGTAAATTGTCAATTTTTGCCATTTAAACAAACGGAAAAACCTGATGAATATAAACTGAATATAAATGCAAATCACTACATAACTCACATTGTATGTAAATACAGTTCCACAGAAATAGTACAACCGAACAAATGCATTGACTTTTCTGCTTATTCCTAAACAGCAGTTTGTTTTATTTAAAGAACATAGCAATGTATATTTAGTAACACTATATAATATGTGCAGTAGTTCAAGTTGTTTATTAGCAATGGTTTGGTGGTAAAACATCAGTAGAATATGCATTTCACCTTCAATTTTACAAAAAACATATACAATACATCAATACGGGTGAATATGTTTGGACCTGAATACAAAAATAATCAGTGACTATGTGGTTGAAAAATGACTGAAAAATTGCCATATTGTTGTACCGTGATTGTGATCTAGCTCTGTATATTGCATGTGCAGCATGCATTATGCACTGAATGCTTTTCTTCACTTTCACAACACACAATATACATATTCATTCACACAGCATCTAGTTCTTTAGCTGCTGGTCAACGATTAATAACCATTTAATCCAATGTATGAAAAAAACAACCTGTACATCGCAGCTGAAATAATTGGCACATAGTCTTCTGAAGATGTATTTACAAAATTCACAAAAATACACCAGTGTTTTTAATGAAACAAAGTACTAATGTACCTTCAGCACTATTCAGTATTACTGTCTGATACTCTATACAAGCACATTCATTCTTCATGGTATGGAATGAGACGTCATTTGGTTCTTCACCTTGTTAAAAAAGATGCGGGACAGTGATTTGAGACTTAAATAGAACCTGTGAAATATCCTGAACATTCAGACACGCCTATACACCTGCTTTAAATACAATGTGAAACAAAACTGCAAAAAAGTTCAAGTTATCTGACATTGTACCAGCACAAATGACACGAGGGAGAACATTCCAAGCTGAAGTGACCCAGTTTGAAAAGATTATTAAAATTGAGCTGCTTTCCTGGGCTTGAACTAGTTGCTAGTTTGGGCCCTTACAACCACGAAGAACGCAGCAACCGTCTGGCAGTGTAGTCCTTATTTCAACAGTTAACTTTTACCTTCAGTCAGTCCTAGTTCACCAAATAGCTTAGACACAAATAAAAAGTACATACAAAAGAGCTGTCTTTATACATTATAATATAAAAACACTATTATTGTCTTCATGATGAGTTCAGAGATGCTCAACTGTTAAACATGATACTCTTTAGCATGGACAGTTTGTACATGGAGGTCAGATTTACTGATTTTCCTCAGCTGTTCTGGTTGAAGATCTCTATGCTGGTAGCAATGGAAGCTGGATATATATAGACATATATAAATGTACACAAAATATGCATTTGTGGTCTGTATTGTGATCTGAGGTTAAACATAAGTATGATAATGACAATTATTTTGTCCTTTTGTTTGATGGGCTGTACAAGACCCCTTTGAAAATTTCAATTTCAATTTCGTAACTTGAGAACCCCCTGTAATTGCATTGTAGACTTTGTTACTACTGATACTCTTCACTACCACTGTAAAGAAAACTGAATCTGTTTCTTTCCAACAAACTATTTTGCAGTAAACCCACTCTAAACGAACCTGTTTAATTCTTAATGATTAAATTATGCAGAGATGTAGCAAGATTAGTAGAACTCACAATTTAATTTTCAGAACATATGTTTGTAACACAATTGAGATGCAATAAAATTTGATGATCTTTACTGACTGGTGTTCAAACAGGCAGGTTTTCAGAATCGGCTTGATTACTGTTTAAATACAGCAGGGAAAAATACATTAGTATGGGTGGACAAGGCCTTAGATCCAGACGTCCTGAATCTAAACCTCTCCATAGCTGTTTGCCTTGATGACGTATTGTAGTATTGATGACATTCAGCAATAAATATGTCCTGTCTTGCTACAGATACACACAAAATGAGATATTGATGCTAACACCAAAGCACACAAACAACACAGACACTGATTAGATGAAAAGGAATGATGCCTCATGGGAATGATGATGATAGTGCAGAGAAGGGCATTGAGCTTCCACCCATTGCTTCTTTTTATACACACACGCACACGCGCACACACAGACACACGCGCGCACACACACACACACACACACACACACACACACACACACACACACACACACACACACACGCTGTGGTTTAGAAAATGATCCACAAAATACCCATTATAACAAGGTGTCTGGGAGGAATGTCACATTTTCTCTCTACAGTGTATCTCCATGAATGTGTTGGATATTCAACAATCCATGTTTGGTTGTTTGTTTTTTTTGTGTGTGTTTTCTCATTAATCTCATATAAGAATTATTTAAAAAGAAGAACGTACAAGCAGAAAAAATAATGCCACCTGCCATATCTCTACCTTTGTGAAACAGTTAGTCCAATTTCCTCAGATTATCTACATTAAGCTGTTTTCTTATGCTGAACATCAATGGTTCCCACACCTGCTCCTACAGTTCTACTGTCCTGCATATTTTAGTGTTTTCCTGCTCTTATGAAATCCAAGTTAAACATTTAATTGGCGCCGTTTGCATACAACGTCGTACAGGTGTGTTAAAAATCCGTCAGAGCTCCATTCTTATGGTTGTAGTTCAAGCAAAAGTGCATGCAGTGCCTTTCATTTCCCCAAAGACACACAAGCATACCTTCAGTATCGTACATTATAAGGTTTCAGCTCTTGTAAAACTCTCTACTTTGATTTTGTAGATTTGGGTGTACCTTTAGTGTGCCCTGCTTTAAAAAAGTTCACTTAAAAGACCCATTCACTATTGAATCCTTTCTCCGTCCTCTTTCATCTTCTTTCTGTATTTTCAGAGGGTTCAAGATAAAAATACCCTGTACAGGACTTTTGAAAAGGGTTTAAAATAGCTAGAAATTTCGATATGTTTAAAATCTTTGCAAAAAAGCTGCATTTGTAGTGAATAGGCTTTATTCACAACCTTTGTGAGATTAAAATGTTGTTCAGAGCAGGAAACCTCAAAAATATGTAGTTCAGAGTACCATGTGGCTAGATCTGAAGTTAAAAGCCTCCACATTCTGATGGGGTCAAAGATGTGCACTAGCAAAGTAACTCATATTCTTGTGCTTAAGGAGCAATTTTGTAGATCCTTTTTTAAAAAAAATGCTCTTTTTAAACAAACTCTGGACTTAAGTAAACTAAAATAAGGTCAAATTTACTCAGTTACAGTTGGGCCAAGACTGCAATGGAGCTCCAAGTCTAACGTAGCTACCTGTTGCATGCCTAAATCATCACACACTCACCTCAAGTTTAATATTCTCTTCTCTATAAAGATAGACGAAAATACAGACAACATACAGGCACTGCTAGCTACACTAGTCTTGCACCTCCATTTATAAACAAAAGAAGGGGAGTAAGCTTTTATTCCCAAGGCCTTATGTTCCCAGGTAGAGTTTGAAATGTTTGTCCAAATCTGATGACCACTCATGTTAGGTTTGGTTGGGTGTGAGCATAGTTTTCCCAATGTGCCAAGTCTGAGCTTCAAAACTATCAAGAGGATGGTGATGTCAGCTCTTTTCCGAGGAAGCAGGAAGTAAAATGTATACACTCGGCAGCTGGTGGCCTAGTGGTTAAGGAGATGCCCCTTTACTACATAATGAAAAATCACGTATCAGTTTTTAAATATTACGTAATCAATGTTGCATCAGATCTCACTGATACCCATACAGATTCTGCTCCTGAAGAACGTGCAGGAACATAAAGGGCAAAGAAGATAAAACATTGGGCCATGAGAACATTAAAATTTCAATGAAGGAAAATAAGGCATTGAGAGCATTTGGACGACCACAAAAGAAGCAAACTTTGGTGTAAACTTTGGTGGAACCTGTGCATATTTGTGGCCGAAACATTGCTCTAGGAGTAACAAAATGACATATTTCAGGCTCCGGTCAGTCAGTGCCGACATCAGAAAACAGAGCTATGATTGGTCATCTACCATTATTGAATTTTAACCGTGTACTAGACATGCATTTGGCCGCAATATCCATGAGAAGCCCACATTCCATGCCTTTAGGCAGAGGTGGCAGTGAAGATCAATAATATTGTGATAAATCGGATATACCATAACTATTTTACAACATTACAGCCAAGGGTAGTGTTGAAGTCCTGTGAGAGGACAGTTCAGATGAGAATTAAGAGTAAACCTCTTCCACACATCCACCACAAAGTTCTGTGTAGCTGAATTCGTAGGAGAATGTGGTATGGAGTGCTTGTGGAACTGTCAAACCGCCTGAAGTTGGAGGAAGTCCTTTCTCCGTCCTTTATCCTGATGAACACTCCAGAGTGTACAACACACGCCATGAGTGAATCTACACTAGATGAATTTCCCTGTGACTGGACCTCAAGAAGCCTTTGGTGCCCAAAAGGACGGCTCACTTCTCCCAAACGGCCAGATGCGCGCTGGTGGCTGGTGACTGGTGACTGAGCCTCTGTTGAGTTACACCGTGATGGAGGACTCATCGTGGCAGGTGGAGGCACGGCATGTTTTCGGGCTGCACCGGGTCAGCATTGAGATCTGTGTGCTGAAGTTGTTGCCATTGCTGCCCATGGATGGGTGCTGGTACTTTGTGTCGGAGCCCAGGAACCTCTCCAGATGCCACCTCCTCCATTTCCTCTTTATCTCACCCTGGACCTGAGAACCAGCAATGAGATGGCAGCTGAGCTGGAGGCTTTAAAATGAAGGTTAAGACGAGCACCTTTCCAATATCACTTTACAATATTATACGTATGGATAATATTGTTAATTCTGGAAGACTTACATCTCTTTCCCCCTTTACTGTTACAATACTGTATTGTCTATTCTGTTGTCTTAGCTTCCATTCTATTCAAATCCATTGTTACATTACTATGGTGTCTATTTATTGTATTGTTACTGTCATTCCTCACACTCTGTTCTTTCCTCAAACTCTATGCTGCTGACTGCCACCTTTAAAGATCCTGCTGAATGCACTCTATTGAATGTTACTGTATCTTGCAACATGGAGAAACATCTCGTCACACTATGTATAAGTTCACTGCTGATGACAATAAAGTAACCTTGAACATATCCAGGCTAGAATATGTTCTTTCTTTGATGGCATGTGCATGGAAAACAAATCAAAACTAATCGAAGCATGTCAGTATGTCAATTCATTCTGCTTTTACAGGCAAGTAAATAGAACAAGATGTACCATACTGTAGTGTGCAAAGTGACCACTGCAGAAGCTGAAAATGAATGAGAATGTACAAGAGGTTGAATGATTTGAGCAGGTGAAAGAAGACCATTTGAATTTTGTAAATATTTCCTAAGGATTAACTTTTAAACCAATTTTTAACCAAACCATTTGCTTGCAGTTGGATAAAGCCCATTTATAAATATATATATACACTAGAATATCAGGTGTAGGGCATCTGGATAAAGTCAGATACTTGTCTCCAGAAATTCATTATTTATTTAAGACTCAACATATCACATACTTTTCCAAAACAGCTGCAACAAGGCTGCATGACCTCCCTGCTGTGTGAACCTCTCCATTCTCTGCTGTGACCACTCAAGTGTGATGGCATAGACTCTTCAATCTCAGCTTTTAAATGAACATTTGCATATTTCCTCACTAAAACTCACCCAACCTTACATCCAGCCTTATAGTGTAAAGATACTGATCTGCTTCTGAGCTTTTCTGACTTTTCAGTCTTTCTTTTTCTCACTAACAACTCCATAAAAGACATTCAAATAATGGCATATGTGACTTTTAGCCACTTTTTCATATCATCCTCCCCACTTTCTTTCATAGAAGTGTGAGGTAAGACAATAACACCTTGTTTAAACATAGTTTTAGTGTGTTCTCTCATGTTCATTCTCTGCTGGGTGTGTTTGTCTATTGCGGTTAAACATCCACAATCCAATTGCAAAATTTTAGCTTAAGTGGGTGTAGACATGTTGTAAGGTCAGTTGAAGCCCCATTAATAATGTAATGAAATTTGGTGTGCATCCAAAAAATGTGGTTGTAGTGCAAGGTGTGAAATGTCGTGAAGTTTCAACCTTTAAATGACAAGATATCGGCTTCAAGGCATGTACTGGCCATATTGTAGCAAGGCAAACTGAGTGCAGGCCACATTTAAGATATCTACTTCACTTTCATTGTGCTCATTCTATTTCTTGTGGTCAAAACTACATTTGCCAGTGTCTTGGCATATTTTCGTTTGAACCTATAAATTATATTGGCTTCAAGGAATGTATTGGCTGCTAACTGATGATTGGCCGCTGGCAATGACCGTCATTAGACAGTTGCAGCAGCCCCTATGTGACGAAACCTAATGAAATTGGCATGCTTCAAAATGAACTGGTAGTTAGGCAGCATGTTACATTCTGTCACGTACATCACACGATATTGGCTAGAGAGCTATTTGCATTGATTACTCACTAGGTGGTGCTATTTCACAAATGAGTCTTGGGTCTTGTGGCTGTCAAAGACCAACTTGCCACACATTTTTCACAATATGTGGTGAAATATTTGGTAAAAACAAAGAATCTTGAAGTGCTTTGTGCTTACCCCATTTCAGGACACAAACCCCTTATTCTGCATTAGTCAAATGGGTCATACAAGCATGCCAAGTTTCCTCCAACTTCTGTGGATTGGTGAAGACTAAGGACATGATATTGTCTACCAAAAATCGCTGAAAGTAAAAAAAAACTGACAAAAACTCCAGTCCGAATGAATTTAGTCTCAATTGCGGAAGCTGAAGGCTTATTAGGGCATTTGCATGCAAAAAGAGACCCGACAGTTCAGTCCACTCTAAAGATAACTTCTTAAAAATACAAAGGGTGATCAGCATGATGCTCTGTTACAGACTGATGGATGATTTTTTCATGGATTCATGGTTTGATGTTTAATTCAATAGTGAAATATCAACTTCCAATTGAAACCAAGTTTCTGAATTTCTTTATGCATACAGTATGTGAGACACCAAGGAGATGGTAAAACTGTGTCTGAGCAAAATCAGCCTTTATATGGGGTGTGCAGGGTCTAACATGAGCTGATTTTACACCAAAAATTACACAGTGCTCACAGCAAGCCTTAACTTTCACAAATTCCACCCTGGATGACGCTGGTGCATTCAAAAAGCAGTGGTTTCTGTCCACCTTTGTTTTTTTCCAGCATAGGACGAGTTCCTAGAACCCGCTGACGTTTTTATTCTAAAACCAATAAAATAGGCTTCATGTAAATGACATTCAAACATAGTTTTAACTATTTGAAGGAAGTTTTGAATCACTGACTTCACAGACCGTTGAATCTCCTCTAGAATATATTTGCTTTATAATGTATACCTTTCAGCTGTTATGATCATGGGCTTGGACTGCACAATTTTTAGAATTATATTTACATTTACGGCATTTATCAGACACTTTTATCCAAAGCAACTTTCATTCCCTAACTACAGGGGACAGTCTCCCTGGAGCAACTTAGGGTTAAGGGTCTTGCTCAGGAACCCAGTGGTGGTGCTGTAGGTAGGATTCGAACCCATGACCTCTTGGTCTAGAGGCAAGAATTAGATTAAACTTTGTCATTGTGTACATCGAAATACAGACGATCACCTAGAGTAAGATATGCATAGATAATGTGAAAAGGTATGCATGAGTATGAATTAAGTATGTATGAGTTGAATAAATTGTGTACTGGTTTTTTGCTAGAAACTGCAAGCATGTCATGTGCAGCGAGCATCAAAAATAGACCGCAAGCATATTTTCTTTCACTGTGTTACGTTTGCAACACACTGTAAACGACTGCCAATTAATACGCAAGTGTATTGCATGTAGGAAAGCACAAGCCACATGGTTACTGCACAGTGTTAAATGACCTTAAAGATTCTGAATGTATAATTTTGAAAAAACCCTCTGGCCCTCCTGTGGGACATTTTTGTCCACTTCACTCTCTCTCTTTTTTTTTTAGCTGTGTTAATGCATATGGAATGAAAGTTCTCACGGGTCTGGAGTTTTTTCAGATCTTTTAATTTTTATCTTTAACTAAATATATCAATGATATAAATTAAATATAATTAAATATATCAATAATACACTTCATACATCCAATTGTAACACTTGACTCCTTCGTGACCACTTTTGGCCCATGAAAACTACACCTAAATTCCTTGTTATTTACACTGTTAAATTATCAAATTTAGATTCAAACGCTTTCATTCTAAACTCAACTCTTGAGAAATGTAGTTTTTAGTGTTTTTTACCACAGATGTGACCTAAAGGATGTTAGATAATGGTTGTGTTTGTGCATGACAATAAAATACAGTGTTGTTAATCAGTTACATATTTCAAAATTGAGAATATAGAAAATTGCCATTTTTGAGGTTGTTTACTAATAAGTGCATTGTGCAAACAAACTGGTATTTGAAGGATTAAAAAAAAAAACAAAAGAATAAATATTTGATATTTACGTTAGTAATCAGAATTGTATGTAATATATGAACTGATGTTAGTTTAAAATTTCATGTAGCAAAAATAGCAAAAAAGTATATAATAATATATAAAAATTATATATAAATGTATGGCCATTATATAAAATATTATATAACATTGCTCGCTTGGCCAAAAATGGATAAATGACAATCTGGAAGAAAAGACTAAAAACTAAATTTCTCAGCTGAGTTTAGAATGAAAGCATTTTAACTCAAATTGTCTTATTTAACAGTGTAAATAAAAAGGAATTTGTGGTTTTCATGGGTTTCAATTGGCCAAAAGTGGCCACGAAGAAGCTGAATGTATAGTAAAAATGAGGAGGGCCAGAGGGTTAAGTAAAACCTTCTTCCAGTCACATTCTCATACCACTGCAGACTTTTCTGAAGTTAAACTATGAAAAATGTAAATAACTATCATTAAAGCATACTGAATTGTTTGTAATGGTCACAGAATTCCCACCTGTATTATTTCACCTTTTGGTACTGTGCATTTTAGCTCCATTTAAAGCATAGCCAAGTCCCTGTGAGAGCTAGCCAGCCCACCACACAGCAGTTAGTTTACTCAGTGCTGCAACAAGGCAAACTGAGAGCAGACCACTTCCCCTCATACAAATTCAAGTTTCATGAGAAACTGAACAGATACTACAGATGTCAAAATGTATTTCAGTTTCATTGTGCTCATTCTATTTCTGGTCAAAACTACATTTGTCGGTGTCTAGACATATTTTAATTCATATACATACTTTTGCATTTAAATTGGAAACTGCATACGGTTCAAACAACAAAGAATGGTATTGAATTCATTACGTTTTCAGATGGATATGTGTGGAATGATTTATCTTACCCATATGTGGTTCCCTATCCGTACCTTTCCACAAAGCACAAATCTACACATATCTTTATGCTGGACAAGTTTTGAGTGCTCAGAATAAGAATATACACACTTTTCAGCTGTTAGATCATGTTTTGTATATATCAAAATAAATCCAACCATTAAATATTATAACTATTAGTAGTAGTCACTACGAAACTAAATTAGTCCTACCTTAATTTACCCCTGAAAACACAACAAACCCCTTTATGTGAATTGAGTGGCTGCTAATTTGTGAAACCGACACCTTAATTTTACCTTACCTTGTGAACCCCCTTAATCTTGAATTTAAGACTTTAATTCAGGAGGTTCTATTATTTAAGAGGCAATTTTGAAAAAGTAAATTCAGTAATTTTACCTTTTAATCCATTTTAATCTGTGCACTTTTCCCTTAATTTTTCTTTATCTCCTGTGTGGGGAAATAAGGTCAAAATTAAGGGAATTTAAGGGGTAAAATTATGGTGTTTGGTTTTGCAGTGAGTAGCAGTATTAGAAGTAGTAATAGTAGCACTATACATTTTTATAATTATTAAAGGTGAAGAGCAGAATTAGACAGAAACTGCTGCTTCTTTGAGCAAATGGAAAGATCACCACTGACTGTGCACTCTCCAGCATGGCTTTCCTATCTACTGCATTTGTGGAGGTGGCAGAAGCTTGAGTGAAGGACGATTAGGAAAGCATAGCTTAAAGGTTGATGACATGCTTCCCAACAGACCTTCAGGACAAGATTAACAAGTAAACTTTATCCCCCATTGGGTCCAGAACTGCTTGCCTTGAAACTAATGGTAAAGTATATTGAAGTTTTTCTTGGCGCTATTTTAAAACACTAAATTAATTAATTAATTAATTAAAAAATAAAAATGCAGACAAGTCACCCACCTCTCCATTCAAGAAGCAGTACAGGACGGCCACCACGAAGCCCTGTAAGCAGAGTAAAGACATCTAATTTACACTTGGATCAGGGAGGGCTGTTACAAGCTCATTCATTCAAGCCCGGCTCTCGAGGATCGTGTGCACTAATTACACCGTGCTGGATGACTGGGGACTTCTGCCAGTTCTTTTATTCAGGGGACACGACTGTAACCCAGTGTAATTAGAATACGGGAGGCTGTTCCTCCACAACTCCTAAAGCGGACAATAAGCCGATTTGACTGAAGAGACACATGGTCTCCCAGAATGCAACACTCGCACCGTTGCCCGCCAGTCTGGAAGCTCTGCCTAAACCAGACTTAATTATCCCCCTGCTCCGAGTTAAAAACAGAAACAGAAGAGTGAAATTAGGAAACAAATGCAGCTGGAGCACAGCCAAGGTGTGCCAAGCTGAGATATTTACAGTTCAGGGCTTGTGAGTTAGGCTTCATGCATTTCTATCAAAAGATGATCCGGCTCAGGGCTGTGCAGGAACGAGATACATTGCTGACTGACAGCATGATATGTGTGTGTTTATGTGTGTCAATGTTTATGTGTGTATGTGTGTGTATGTGGAATATTAGAGAAGAGTATATTAGAATATGCATCCTTGTAATTCTACATGTGGATATAAATACACATATGCAGGTGCTGGTCATATAATCAGAATATCTTCAAAAAGTTGATTTATTTCACTAATACCATTCAAAAAGTGAAACTTGTATAATGTATACATTCATTCCACACAGACTGATATATTTCAAGTGTTTATTTCTTT
>JBBPCW010000001.1:606854-618637 GCA_037974425.1 Phenacogrammus interruptus
TCTCTGTATCTCTCTCTCTGTCTCTGTATCTCTCTCTCGGTCTCTGTATCTCTCTCTCTCTCTCTCTCTCTCTCTCTCTCTCTCTCTCTCTCTCTCTCTCTCTCGCTCTCTCTCTCTCTTTCTGTCTCTCTCTCTCTCTCTCTCTCTCTCTCTCTCCCTCTCTCTCTCTCCCCCTCTCCCCCTCTCCCTCTCCCTCTCCCTCTCCCTCCAATATAGTTCATTTAGAGTTGGTTTCATCCCTACAAATGGTGCAAACTCTGCTAGATTATAGATAAAAGATTCCCATTCCCCTGCCATTCTGTGATCGGCTCCAAAAATGCTGATCGGAGCATCTCTATCAATTATAATTGTTATATTGTTCACTCAGCAGCTTTAACAAGAAATAAAAAAAATTTAGTTTATGAAATAAAAACTGTCCTGTGTAAAAACGTCTGACTTGTTCTATTTGCTTTCACACAAACTGAGCACCTCTGTCCTCCTCAGTGCTGTCCGGCGTTTTTACGGATGTGGAAGTTTCCCTAAAGGAGATACGGGCAGTGCTAGAGGAGGACGAGGCCAGTGAGCGGACGCTGGAGGAGGTGGCAGGAAAGCAGGCTGTTCCGTCCCAGCCTGCAGCCCTGGCTGAGCTCCGCAGGGACCTGGAAAAGTACCTCGAGGCACATGAGAAAGCCAGCTTTACCAACACGGAGCTTCACCGCGCCATGAATCTGCACATCAGCAACCTGCGTTTGCTGGGAGGTCCGCTGGACACACTGAGAGATGCTCTGCCCAAACCACAGCTCAGTGAAGGCATGTTTTGTAGAATTTCTAGGTGGTTAATGCTAAGTTGTCCAACAACAAATGTAAGCCAATGAAGTCCAGGCAGTATCATAAGCTATATCATAAGTTTAACCTTTTAAACTCTCAACATAAAACATTACTAATCCCATGCAGATTCTAGTGTTCAAAATAACTCTCCAGGAATTAGGGACTAATGCTAGTTACTTTGTAGTGTTTGTATCCTTAATTTGCTATTTTGGCTAAAATATTTGGCATGAAGATAATCAGCAGTCAAAACAAGCATAAATGAAAACTTACTTTTCTAGATGAAGTGGCAGGTCTCCAGTGCATGAAACGAATTTTGGGTAAAGTGCAGGAGATGAAAGACCAGCGCGGCTCCCTAGAGAAGCAACTGAGGGAGCTCATCCAGCAGGATGACATCACTTCTGTCCTGGTTACCACCGAACGGGCTGACATGAAGGTACAAAGAATTATTGGTTCAGCTTTCCAGGCATAAAGTAAACATACTTGACTTTCCAGCATTATCACTTATTCTTAATCCGTTGTTCTCCCCCTGCAGAGGTTATTTCAGGAACAGCTGAAGAAGTATGAGCAAGTGAAGGTATACATAGACCAGAATCTGGCTGCACAGGAGAACATCCTAAAGGCCCTGACCGAAGCAAACGTCCAGTATGCCACAGTACGCAAGGGCTTGGCCGAGACAGAACACAAGTAAGAGTTGTTGATTGTTTTGTGTGCTTTGTCATGCATACAATTAGCTGTTTAATTCCTGCTGTACACTCATTCGTTGCATCTTCACTTTACAGATGGCACAGCACAGTCCAGATGCTTATTGCCTCCTACGAGGCCTATGAAGACCTGATGAAGAAATCTCAGGAGGGAAAAGAGTTTTATGAAGACTTGGAGGGCAAGGCATCTCGCCTTTTAGAGAGGGCTAAGACACTCTGTAAGACCAGAGAAGATGAGAGACGAGCCATATTAGAAAAGTAAGAAGCAGCATAGCATAAAAGAACAGTCTTTCCATGATCTCCTCAGTTATTTTAATCAAAACTCTCTAATATTGAATATACACAGTTGATTACAGTGATAATAGTAACATTCATTGAACTCTTCCCAACTTCTTTTCCAACAGAGAGCTTCAGAAAAAGGCTCCTCAGAGGCCCACAGCCCCAAAGCCTGCTCAGAAAAAAGTCGAAGATATTGATTCTTCTAACCTAGGAGACGCTGAAATAGCCAAACTTAATGCTGCCATCCTAGCCTTAGGTGGAGACTTGCCAGAAGAGCTTCGTAGCATGTCTCCTGAGCTTGCTCTGCCCCAAGCTGGTCTGCCTGTTATGCCTGAAGCTTTTCCTCCAGGGGCCACACCTAGTTCCACACCACACTGGCATGGGACAACTTATGGACCACCCAGATTTCCTCCCAACTTACCACCTCCTGAACTTCTTGCACACATCTCCCGGTTTACACTTCCTCCGACGCAAGGTTTTAATCACAGTCTGCCACCAGGCCCCCTGCCACAGCAGCAACAGATACCACAGATACCCAGACCCCAGGTCTCCCAGCAGCATCCCTCAGTCCCTGGATACTGCCCTCCATCTTTACAGACCCAGCCTGCTGTAGCTGGGGCACCCACCCCCATTCGACCATCTACCACCACTGTGGACAGCGTACAAACACCCATTACCAGCTACACTCCAGCACCAGGCCAGCCAGCTATGCCTACACCCTCCCCTGGTCACCCTGTCTCCACTCCTGCTGTATATGCAGCCCCCACTCCGGTTGCACCTCAGCCTCAGTACTTCCCGCAGCCTGGTGCTCATGTGAACCAACCACCTCAAACAGTACAAGCCCCTCAACCACAAACACAGCAGTTTCCCCAAGTCTGTGGCCAGAGCCAGCCACAGCCTTATTTCCAGCCTGTGCCACTCCAACAACAGATACCTAGGCCACAAGGACACTACTCACATCCCATGGCTCACCCAAGACCGCCTGGACCTGCAAACTTTCAGCAACATCCATTCAGTATTCACACAACAGCACCTTCCTTGCAACAACTTCAGCACGTGTACCCACCTGTTTCATTTGTTTCTGGCAGCCAACCTGTTAATGCTCATGTCAGAACCATTGCTCCGACCCAGCTGCCCCATCACGCCGTGCATCCACAAATACCCCCATCTTCCCAGCAAATGCCTCCAGTTTCTATGCCGCATTTAGCACCGCAAATGTCCTCTTCTTCCCATCCCTATATTTCCCCTATCTGTCCGCAAGCACAGCCGACTCCTCTTCCACAGGTTCCCCCTTCCTCACAGCAGGTGCCCCCTGCAGCCCACTTACAAATGCCTCTTCCCTCACAACAAATGTCCCCTCCTTCTCACCAGCAAATAACCGCTGGTTCCCAGTCGGTGTTGCGCCCTTCTCATCCACAGATGCCTGGTGTTTCTCAACCATTACCGCACCCCTCTCACACATCACTTCCCACTATTTCCCAACCATTACCGCACCCCTCTCACACATCACTTTCAAATGCTTCCCAATCATTACCACACCCCTCTCATCCTCATATGCACCCCAGTTATCAGCCTGGATTCCCTGCAGACACTCCAAGGGCTCCTGACACTGTTCAGTCTCAGTTACCTCCTGCCTCTCTGTCGCCACAGTTGCCAGTGCACACCAAGGCTCTTCCTCCACAGCACCATCTCCGTTCACAGATGCCCCCAGGACTTCCAGTGCCACAGCAACCTCCTCCCCCTCACTCTGCACCTCTGGGCTATCTAAGTGGTGTCCCTATAGTTCCCCACCAGTCTGCAGTTCCTCAACAGTCCCTGGCCACGACATCTTACGCTGGACCACATGGTGGAACCATTCCTCCTGGACCGATGCAGCATCCTGGACCAGTTGGACCCCAGACCCTTCCTCAGGGTATGATCCCTTCATCTTCAGTTACATCAGGGGCTCCGCCGAGCAACATTCTGCCCTCACCTGCACCATCGCCCTCTCCATCACCTGCTCTGGTGACTCCGAGACCCTCTCCTGCTCTTACACCAATACCTGAGACTGCCACAACACCCCTGCCCTCTTCTGGCCCCTTGCCATCATCTGATTCCTTATTTCAGCGCCAGAATTCCAGTACAGATGATCTTCTCTCTTCAAGTCCTGAGAGCCAGCATGGGGGTAGCAAAGACACTGCCAATGTCTTATTACCCACCAAGGCTGACCCTCAGGATGAACAGCATCGCAAGAAAGCAGAGGGAGTGAAACTTATACAGGGTGACCCGTACCAGGCTCCAGAGAGAGTCTCTCAGCTTTGTGTGGAGCTCGAAGGGTTTCGATCAACTGTGCAGTCTTTAGAGCGTCCCTCTGGAAAGGGAGGTTTGTCCGAACTTGATGCTCGGTGGAAGGAGCTGCAGGATCAGCAGGAGAAGGATTCTCGCCAACTCTCCATTGCTGTAGCACGCTGCTATACCATGAAAAACCGCCATCAGGATGTCATGCCTTATGACCGCAATCGTGTTGTTCTACACTCCGGCAAAGATGACTACATCAATGCCAGCTTTATAGAGGATCTGTCGCCATATTGCCCTCGTCTTATTGCCACACAGGCTCCCCTAACTGGAACTGCTGCTGATTTTTGGCTCATGGTCTATGAACAGAAGGTGTCATTGATTGTAATGCTGGTGTCAGAGCAAGAACTTGAAAAGGTAAGGCTCCTGAACCAAAAGCATTAGCATTTAATTCTCAAGCAAGTCAAAGTAGATAGCTTTTGAATCCCACCTGACATGATTCCTCTCACCCATTTTTTCCCTTGTAGCAAAAACTCCTACGTTATTTTCCATCTGAAAGGGGGCAGCAGGTTGCCCAGGGTCCAATCACACTCACCTTGACTATTCAGAAAAACACACCCACCCATGTGGAGCGCATGATTGGACTCCAGTATCGAGACCAGAGTCTGAAGCGCACAGTCATCCATCTTCAATTCACATCCTGGCCTGAACTGTAAGTAACGAAACAGCTTCTCTCACACATACTTCCAACCATTCACAAATCTCTTTTTACTGCAGTATGAACAGGAATTTTCTTCCAAACAGGGGCCTGCCTGAAAGCAAAAGTAAATTGATTCACTTCATTCAAGAAGTTCATGGACATTATCTTCTTCAGCGCCCGTTACACATGCCTGTGGTGGTGCATTGCAGGTGTGTTATTCCAGCCCACATTCTCTGACTTGTATAACTCTTGGCACACTGAGCAAGGATATTTACTTCTTGTTTGTCATTGTCAGCTCCGGTGTTGGTCGGACAGGAGCCTTCTGCTTGTTATATGCTGCACTACAGGAGCTGGAAGCCGGCAATGGGATACCAGACCTTTCCCAGCTCGTGAGAAAGATGAGGCAGCAAAGGAAGAATATGCTGCAGGAGAAGGTAAGCATCAAACATTTTTTTCTGGCAGAAACTAAGCTCAGTATTTTAAACCTACTGATTTAGTGCGGCCTTGCTGTGTTTTATATAGCTCCATCTTAAGTTCTGCTATGAGGCAGTGCTGAAGCATGCAGAGCTGGTCCTTCAGCGCCGTGGAATCATCACGTCTACCAGCCAAAAGAACACAAACACAGTGTTAAAGGTGGGTCGCTTAAGTTTTCATAAACTCATTGTTACTGCAGTTGAGAGCTTTCATGCTATTTGAGTGTGTTAGACTTGTGAGTAGCTCTGAATTTAGAATTAACACTTGTTTAATTGACCTAACAGTGGTTCCCAGACCTGGTCCTAGCATACTGCTTCACTGCTTTTCCTGCTTTAACACTCTTGATCTCAAGAGTAACTTGTGAATTAGATGATTACTTGGAGCAAAGAAAAAGAGCAAAATATGCAGGACAGGGGAGCTCCAGGACCAGGAGTAGGAACCACCAATCTAACATCTAATCTTTGGTGTGTCTGTTTAGCAGTACCCAAGGCAAGAGGCTCAGGATATAGTTTTGGGAGGTGATATGCCAATCAGCTCCATTCAGGCAACCATTGCTAAGCTGAGTATCCGACCCCCGAGTACTGAATCTGAGCAGGAGACCAGCCAGGACCTGGTGACATCTGCTGCTGCTGCTGAAACCGAGTCTCCGACTGTACCAGTTCAGCCCGTCCAGGATCCTTCCCCGACTGATGCTGCTCCTGGGTCACTGAGTCCTCCCCTTTCCTGCTCCTCTTCTCCAGGTAAGACACGGTCCCCATCACCACCCAACAGTCATGGCAATGGGTTTGAGGGATCCATGCAGGCCTCTCCGGTCTCCAACCATCACCACCCAGCCCCTGCAGCAGCAGCTCCTCCAGCCTCATCGTCTCTCGGCCTGCTGGCCTCATTGACGCCCGAAGCCTTTACGTTGGACAGCGCCTACCGGGGTAAACAGCGCATCAGCAAGCAAAGCTTCCTCCAACCACAGGAAGGGCAAGGTCTTCAAGGCCCCCCACAGGGAGATGACCCACTTAGTGCTCTGGATCCCCTCTGGACACTCAACAAGACCTAAAATTTCAAAAACTATCTCCCAACATTGGTCCTTTCAGGCACTCTGTCTCTGACCACCTGGCTTGGTGTCACATACTCAAGGTCAGTCACCTAGATATGGATAAAGCTTGGACTAAACTTCTGTGCCACTGGTTTAGGCTTAATCCAAGGCTGGGAAACTGGCTGGCCCTCACAGTTTGAGACTCTCGTCAACTGTACTGTGCGGCGACCCTCTAAAACACTAGGCAGTGTTGTAAACCTCTGTAAAATTGTTCAGGCTGCTCCAAAACACTTTCCCAAACTATTCCCTGTGCCTCTGGGACCACATCACTGTGTGTGTGTCTCTGTCTGTCCGTCCATCTGTAAGCAAGTCTGTACTTTTCCAGCACTGCCCTACTTGCTCCTGGCTACATTCCTTGAAGCAGTCTCCCCGCATGTAACCCTCACTCTGAAAGTGTCCAGAGATTGTCGCAGCTCAGGCATCTGCAGACTGTATTGAGAACGGATATAAAAGACATGGAAATCAACAGCTGGACATTTTCTAAACCCTGAGCACTTTCTTCTAGGAGAAGGGCACAGATCTAGCAGCTTGATGGCCATTTTTCTAGATGCAGATTAAACTTGATCCTAAAAGAAGAATATTTTGAAGAAGAATCCCACTTCATTTGTGATTTAATGCAGTTGAGGTGTAGTCATTGATCTATGTTTGGAGAAACTGGCCTTCTGCTCGCCATCACTACACCTTGCTGCTTGCCATCACCCAAGTATGAGCTACATCATTCTGCAAGCAAAGGAATGACAAAAACAATCCCTAACCTTCCAGTGGGAACCAGTTAGCATGCCGTCTGACACCTGCTAACAACTGTAACAGCTTTTTTGGGAGATGTTTTCTTGGCAGGACCATTTGAAGCTGGAAATGAAGCACAGACTTGTTAAGCCATGCACTTGTTTTCCTTATTACACTAAACACTCCTGAATCAGCACTCCAGAATCCATTACATTCAAATGAGTTGATTTTCAGTGAACTTTGTAAATATATCTTAATTAAAAGCAGCATCAATTAAACATCGCTGTGTTTTGTTGCCTTTAGAATTGCTTACAGGGACAGGTTAATACATAGGCCTCAAACAAGAACCATCATTAGTGAAAGTGAATTTGTCATACGTGAACACACCACAGCACACAGTGTGAACAGCACGAAATTCAACCTCTGCATTTAACCCATTCAAGTAAAGCAGGGGGCAGCCAGGAACACAACGTCCAGGGAGCAGTGTGTGGGAGGGTACCTCAGCAGTGCCTAGCGGTCTTGGGGATCGAACCCGGACTTTCTGGTCGCAGGGCGAATGCCCTAACCACTAGGATACCAATAGTTATTATTCCAGGACTATAATAAATCAGCAGGTTTTCAACCCATGCCAGCATTATAGCTGTAGCTGATAAGGCGGCTGCAAGAAGCTGACTGTCACCTGGAGGGAAAAGGTCAATTTCATTAGAAAACTGTAGAAGGAGTGGGAGAATATCCAAGGTATCAAACCCATTTTATTTGCAAATTAGTACAAAGTTTTTTTCCTGTGTTAAAAATAGAAACAGAGCATTAGTCACACCCCCTACTGTCTGGTGTGCCCAGTGCAGTAAATAGCGGGTGAAGACTTAATGATATTTACACCCCATCTCTCTGCGCCCACTTTCACTTTAACTCTCCAGAGCTTGTGTTGTCCGGATCATGTCCAAACCCCTTTCTGAAGTTAAAGGTTCATTTTGACCGAAGTGGGAATAAAACAAGCACAGTGTGGGCGTCTTTCCTGTGGACCAGATTTCATAACAGATCTACAGAGAAGCCAAATACACTCAGCCCAGGTTTTGGGTTCTCAGTGGATGTCCACCAATTATAGCCTGGTCTTTGGAAACCCAAAATAAAGAAGGGAAGTGATGGAAGGGAACACCCTAGTGTTCTTCAACCTAACCTCTCTGCAGTTTGGAACGAATTTCTCAACAGAAAAGGAAGCATTGGCTCCTAAGAAGAGTACCTAGAGCCTGGGCATACGACAACATTGCTTTCCATCACTGCAGGCCCAAATCTAGTACTGGAGAGTTGGTTTCCTGCAGGTTGGTGGTTCCCCTGTTCAAACACACACTAAACCTGGCAACCAACAGTTGAGTTGAAACAGATCAGGGAGAGCAGGGAGATCACCAGACTCCTGGACAACCACCCTCCAAGGCTAGATTTGTGTCCCCTGGCCTTCTGGCTACAGACAGAAATTGGGTTGAAGAACGCTGAACTAACACCTTTGATTAAAACTACCCAATATGTTCTCAGCTACTGTTTGGGCTCTCCACCAAGAGTTCAAACCACACACACTGCATCAACATCCCAGACGGACAGCACAGAGTCGTGCTGCACAGATATAATCATTTACGCCAACAGTCAAAATCTCAGAGACCAATCTCATCCGCCACAACCATTTGCTTAGCAAGTAAAAAAAAAAAAAAAAAAGTAAAAAATTCACATTTTCACCAAAACAAACTATAGGCTAAAAACTAAAAGAAAAAAAGTTCAGCAGTTCATCTACCAGATATTTACATTCATGACGCTAATAATTTTAACATCTCTTTGCTGTTTGTGTGCATTTCTACTCTGTGAGTGCAGTGTTTCACAATATCGGGAGCAACATCGGACAGCTTCTTGTCCACTGGGCAGTGGAACACAACAATCTTGATTCTGGCTGCCCTAATGAACATCAGCCAATTGTGAAGACTGGAAATGGATAGGATTAGGTGGGAAGCATCCAGAAGGACACATAAACTAGCCACCAAAATCAAAACCAGGCGATTTTGATTTCCCAACATACAAAGTTAATCACTTATCGTGCTCAGGTCGAAGACACTTCAACCTGCACCTGAAAAATAGGCCTTTAGTGTTTGATATGAACGTTCTTCCCTCTGTAGCTTTTGCTGGTGTCACCAGTGTGCATGAGAAGGGAGAGCGAAGAGTTTATCTTTTAGACTCCAAAGTTTTGACATTCAAATATTTAACACTAGCCACAAAGAAAATGAGCTAAATAAATAACTGATAAAACAAAAAATGAATACAGAAGGTTGCTAGAAATATTCAGAGGGGAAAACAAACATTCCTTACTGTTTTTGTTAACAGCAGCGTGTTAAGGGGAGAAAGTGGCCCAGAGTTGGACTTAAAAAAACAAACAAAAACAAAACATCTCTTCCACAAAGAAGGCAGCTATCAGTCGTGGAAAATTACAGGACATTCAATAAAACTCGGGGCTTTTCAAGCTGATCTGCAGCTGCCACATCTGTACTGCACAATGTATTAAGGCAGTGACGATAAAGTACACGTTCATGAACTTGAGTTCTAAATATGTGTAACTGGTTCTGCCAGAGGTGGGACTTGTTCTCCAGAGAGAAGATCGTGTGCTACTTCTTCAACAATAATAACAATAATAAAGCAAAAGTAACCAGAACTACTCATCTTTCACAGTATTTTACATTTGGACAGAAAGTCCTCTCTGGCCTCACAGCTGTGCCATTTTCCCATTACATAGTCACTAATTTCACCTTTATGGCAATCTGCCCATTGATTTTATGTGAAGTTGTGCGGTTAAATGTACTACAATCGCCTGTGATTACAGATTGTCCACTATAGATGTGGCAGACAGAACTCTAGGGATGGGCATCAAGTACTGCTACATAACCGGTATTTATAAATTCCTGGACCGATGGCACTGCTGTTGGTGTTTCTGCAGCATTAATACATTTAAACACAGCTGCGTTTTCACACGATCAGTGCTGGATTGGATCAGTTGAGAGACGGGAGTGACGCGCTGCACCAAAATATACTCATTCAGCATAACATTTGTAGCAATATATACACACAGGAAAATATACTCAGCACACAGTTTCGATCCTTATTTCTAAAAAAATAAAAAAGAACTAAACAACTGCTGGATCCTCTTACAGCTTTTTGTGTTTGTTTTTCCACCAAATTATATAAAGTAGGATCAATGAGTATCAATATCAGTACAGTCCTAACACCCATCCCTACAGAACACAAATGTTGCGGTTTAGTTTCGTTTGGTTGAACATGGCCTTTAAGACCCGTTTCAGTCCATCTGCATTGGTCCTCTGGTCCCTGTCTGGGTGCACCCTGACTTTCTTGTCTGTCCTACTTAGCATGTTACACTGACCTAATGCGAATCAGGACTGGCCTTAATTACAGAACTCGATTTTCTGCCCAGCCTTCAAAACAAACATCCCAAATGTGCAGTAACTTCCAAGACATGTTAAAGTGTCCTGAATCACTCATGGCTTGGCTTTGTTTTTTCTACCAAAAGAAAACAAGACAAAAAAATAAAACCGGTCATAATTCTAGGACAGAAAACAAAACGACAGAAGACCTTTTAGCCCTAGTTTCTAAACTGTTGGACATTACAGGACATTAGCAACTGAATGCGGACACTTAAAAAGCAACACATGCTAATGGAGCTAATGCTAGTAGCCACTAGTGCGTTCTAGGGCTGCACAATATGTCTGCTAATCATTACTGTAATATCAGTATCTGCAATATGCAAATAAGCCTCTAACCAATCAGTGTTTCTGACTGCTGTAGCCAAAATAAAGAGACATATTTAAATTCGATGGCCTTATGACATAAAAAAAAATGTAGTTAATTTTTCATATATTGACTATATGAACTATAGGGAGTAAATGTACTATTTGAAACTATATTTACTGCCTTTAAGCCATATACATTCCAGAAATAATATTAAATGAGCCCTATAATATATTAAAAGGCATTGCATTCACAATATTTTGTCCATATTGTGCAGCCCTAGTGCATTCCATTTGAACTGGACCACCTCCTAAAGTCGGATATCTGACTTGGACAGTTAGAGGAAAATCACCGACCGCGACCGCAGTATCCGAGGCAAGAGCTCAGAGCATCAGCAGAAGTGAAGCTGAAGTAAAGATGGTTCATCATCCCTAGTGTCTCATTAAATCAGTCGGGAATTCAGTGCTGTCCTGTGTGGTCGTGTTGTAGCATTGTTTCAGCGCAAAGCACAACATAATGTGTTATAAACTAGCACTGCTAACCTGGCTAGAACCCGAATTTCCCATTTGTCATACTGGAATGTGATCAACTTGAGTGGGGCACCTTTCCTAGACTTCCCACTTCCGAGCTGAACAGAACACAGCAGAAGTACAGACTAACGCAGCTATTGCTTGTAGCCTTCCAAGTATCCAGCACACGCTCACATGGCTAATACCCAGTAGAAGCGAAGAGCCGATAACCAGCATAATTAGCACAATAGCAGATTTTGTCCAATTAAGCAACCTGTTTTGGAGC
Source organism: Phenacogrammus interruptus (assembly GCA_037974425.1). NCBI lineage: Eukaryota > Metazoa > Chordata > Actinopteri > Characiformes > Alestidae > Phenacogrammus > Phenacogrammus interruptus. The sequence continues at coordinate 618,478 of JBBPCW010000001.1, forward strand.
TAAAAACCAAATCAGGAATAAAAACAAAAGCTTAAAAAGGAACATGTGTGCTAATATTGCTGACGATAAACGTAAGCAACCTGTATTTCTGATGCTAACTGCTAACTTTCCACTTTCATTCACTGTTAGCAACACTAGCTTTACATACAGTATGGTATAT
>JBBPCW010000001.1:758281-770548 GCA_037974425.1 Phenacogrammus interruptus
TCACGGGTCCTGATGCCCTCGAGGCCGTGGGTTTGAATCCCAGTCGCATGAAGCAGCCGAGAGAGCGAGCCAGAGAGGCGTGTTTACAATGCAAGATGACGTCATCAGTTAATTAAGTCAACGAGTCAGTCCATCTGAGGCTCGGTTCAGACAGGTGCTCTTACAAGTGTGGATTTTTTCTTTTCTACACAATTACATGAGGCTCGAATTTTTAGCTATACATATAATATACCCCTGCTCAAAAACCTACCTCCCCCAAAACCTCCCCCACTCTGTCCAGCGGCTCTGACCGGTAAATTGAGGCACTTGTTTAATACCATGTTTCCGTTACATAGTAGAAAGATCAAGCTTTTTCACCTGCGCCGAAACGTAAACAACAAAAAAATAAACAGCAGAAAACAGATTCACTTTTTTTTTCTTGTTAAATAGTAATAAATACATGAGATGCAGTGTTTTTTTATTTTTCCATTTTTTCTGAAGCAGGAGGGTTAAAAAGTTTTTTTTATTCATTTATTTTTATTTATTTATTTATTTACTTATCTGTTTGTTTTCTTTAGCAGCAATCCGAACATGGTTGAGAGTGGAGATAGCAGCCGAGAGAGAAGTAGTTCACTTTTTTTCTTTTTTTTTTCCTTTTTTTGATGGCAAACAGCACTCACAGAGTGTTGCAGAGAAGGAAGGAGGAAGAGGGAGGAAAAGACAAGAGACAAAGAGAAAGAGAGAGAGAGAGAGAGAGGTTGAGAGCAGGAGGGCTCAGTGGAGGAGGAATGAAAGAGTCTCCTTCGCTTTTACGGTTTCCTCCCTCCTGCTTTTCTTGCCCATCTCCTCTTCCGTCCAACACAAATATGGGGCCAGGAAGAAAAGAAAAGTAGAAAAAAAAGGACTTGTGACAAGCTACAGGCAGATTGAAAAAGCAAGTGTGTGAAAGAGCAGGAGAGCAAAGACAGAGAAAATAGAGAAAGAGAGAAAAAGGACAGAGGGAAAAAGAAAAAGAAGAAAATGAAAGAAAAAGGAGAGAGTGAAAAAAGCCAAAAGACAGAAGAGAAAGACAAGAGAGAAAAAAAGGGAAGCGTGAGAAAATGAGAAGAGATAAAAATGGAAAGAGAAGAAGAGGAAAAAACGAGAAAGAGCAAAAGAGGAAGAGAGAAAGAGGGATTTGGCTTAGCATATAAAGAGTTAATACAAATGTTTTCACTGTTTGTCAAAAACAAAAGTGAGTAAGAAATAGAGAGAAAGAGAGAGAATAAACAAAACTGAGAAAAGAGGAGAGAAAGTGTAGTAGAGAAGATGAAGAAGGCAGACTTATTTTTTTTCCGAAAAACAAACATCAGGGAAGCATTTTGGTTTTTCCTTCTGGCCGAGTGTTTTGTTGGTTTTTTTTTCACTTCCTCCTTCCTTTTTTCTGTAAAGATTAGCTAAAGGTCCCCCCTCTTCGCTTTCGGAGTGGCTCGCCTCGCCTGGGCAAAGTGGTTGGGCCTCCTCCTCCTGGCGTGGTTTCTCTCACCGCGGTGTGACTACGGTTTTTTGTCATTTGCTTTATTTTATTCGTAAGATTTGTTCCATAGTTTGAGAATATATAAGCCAGTGTGTCAAGCGAGAAAAAGACTGGAAACATAAAAAAAAAAAAAGGTCAAACAGTAACAAAAGTGTTTGCGTAAGTCACGGGGTGAGAAAGTCAAACGAAAAACAACTCAATCCCATTTGTCTGCTTGTTTGTTTGTTTTTGTGTATATGCGTGAGTGTTGTCTCTCCCTCCAAAATAAAAACAAACCTGTATAAATAAAATAAACACATCCAATAAATAAACCCAGCAAAAAAAAACAAACAAAACAAAAAACACCCACCTCGTTAGAACTCCTCTCCATCGTCCTACCTCTCTCTCCCCTTCTTTTGTAGTGATTCTTAATAAATTAAAAATGTACAACAAATGTACAACAAAAAAAAGCTCACAGGGTCTTCTCTCCCTCTAACTCACTCACCGCTCCGCTCCCAGCTCACCCGGAGCGCCGCCACCAAAATGGCGAAAAAACTAAACAAAACAAAACGAAAACAAACAAACAAAAAAAAAAACTCGCTGCAAACCTATTCTTAAATCACATAAAATCCAATAATATAATAATAACGATTAAAACATCCTGCCCTGGCCGACTCGACCTCTGCTCTTTTCTTTCAAAAAAAAAAAGAAAAAAAGAAAAGATAAAATCTTCCCTCTCCTGCCCCTCGACCCCATGCAAAACAGAACAAAAGAAAAACAACAAAAAAAAATCCTTTGATATTTCACAAGTTTTTCTGTGTGTTTTTTTCATGTGTACTACATGTATGTGTGTGTATGCGGCGTTTGTTGTTTGTTTTTAATCATTTATGTTTCTCGTTAAAATTCTTTTTTTTGTATGGCTTTTGGAATTTGTTCAAGATTTATCAAGAGTTGGCCGCGCTCTGGCCGCCCCCCCCACTTCCGCACACGCCCATCATGATGGACTCTTCTGAATCCGGCCGCACTGCCCCTGCGCCCCCTCCCCTGGACGGGGCGCCGGTGAGCATCCCACTGCCCTGGGGCGGCGGGTTGTTATTGTTGTTGCCTGGGTAACAGGGGGGGATGTAGCCCAGGCCGGAGGCAGGCACCATGCTGTCCTGGGGGGCCGGGGCTGGGGCCAGCTGTTGCTGCGAGGAGGCGGTGGGAGGCTGAGGGGGCGGAGCGAGGGCCGTTCTAGTCCGAAAGGCGGAGAGGCCCAGGTGGATGTTGGAGGATCCGTACTGGCTGGAGTCCAAGCTCGATGGCGGGGGCTGCACGATGGAAGACTGGGCCAAGTGGTGGTGGTGTGTGAGGCTCAGCTCGATGCTGTCCTGCATTTGCGGCGATGATATGGGCATCAGCGCCTGACCCTGTGGGCCCTGGGGAGTCTGACCCTGCGCCTGGCTCTGCGGCTGCTGCTGCTGCCGGAGCTGCCGGCCGTTGCCGTGGTGGCCCCCACCGCCGTACACTGGGTGGGGGTGGTGAGGAGGTTCCATCATGCCCCCTACATTGCCGAGGAAGTGGCGGGAGTGCTGCGAGGCAGCCGGCTTGTGCAGGAGGAGCTGTGGGTAAGAGGAGTCACTGCCGCTGTTCGACAGCTGCCCTAAACCCCCCTCACTGCCAGGCCAGATCCGCAGCTGCTGCTGCGAGGGTGCCTGGAAGAGAAGGAGAAAGAGAAGGAGAACGAGAAAGAGAAAGAAAGAAAAGGAGGAAAGAAAAGATGATGAGACGAAATGAGAGTGAGAGAGAAGAAGAAAGAGAAGAGAAAAGAAGAGAGAAGAAGAGAAAAGGAAGAAATAAAAGAAAAGAAGATGAGAGAAGAAAAGAGAATAGAGAGAAGTGAGAAATGCAACTTTACACTGCTATACTTGCACAGGTCCACAGACGAATAATCAAGGATAGAGTGATAATCTGAATGGCACCTGTGGGCTCTGCATCTCGTAGTCCGTGTGAGTGACGGCACTGTTGTAGTACCGGTTGCTGTACCGGTAATTTCGGTTGTCATTGGAAGAACCGCTAGATCCACCTGGGATGGAGAGAAAAGAATGTTTAGGTAAGACACAAACACACTGTGCACTGAAAGGTCCAATCTACTAAAACTGATATAAAACCTACTGTGGTTCAGTAAAATTGGCCCTCAATATATTACAGTGGACAGTTATAAAGCAGCTTTTCCCACATTCGTCCTGGAGAACCTGCACTTTTAGTGTTCTAATCACTCCCCAGACACCTAGTCCAATTAGTCAATTACCCATCTGTTTCTGAGCTGAATTGGGTATGTAAACACTAAAATGTGCAGGAGGTTCCCCAGGACCAGTTTAGGAAGCACTGTGGAAACAACTGTCACGTTTATGTAACATACCCCGTTCCTGTCAAAAGTTTTTACACCCCACAGGTTTTTACCACTTATCCATTTACTTCATATTCTCAGATTTTGTTCTTGTTGAGTGAACAACTATAGATGAAAAGTAAAATCAAAAGATTCATGGAAAGAACAGTTAACTTAGCTATCTGCTGAACTACAAAAAATTGGTTGCTTTTTGTAGTTCAGCAGAGAGGAATGAAAATATGATATGTCCTGCCTAATAAAGAATGATGATCATACTGTAAATTTGTTTGATAAAATAAACAATTCTGAGTGTATTTTTAGTAAACAAGTCTAAGTGTAAAGTGCCCATTTGTTATGTATGAACACACCACAGCACACAGTGTGAACAGCACAAAAACTCTTCTCTGGATTAAACCAATTCACCAAGTGAGGCAGCGGGCAGCCAGGAACACTGTGTGAGAGGATGGTACCTTAACTCAAAGGTACTTCAAAGGTGCCACTAGCAGTCCTGGGACTCAAACCCACGACCTTCTGATCGCAGGGGCAACTCCCTAACCACTAGGCCACCAACTGTAACATGCGAATACAGCTGATAACATTATAACTAGATAGCCCTAATGAATAGAAGATGGTGTATGAGAATTTGTTTGTTTGTGTGTGTGTGTGTGTATGTACCGGAGCTGGAGACAGAGCTGGTGGTGGAGGTGGAGTGGCTGTGGTCCATGGCTGGGCTCGTGGAGGTGGAGCTGCTGGTGTTGGTGCCCTCGTCCGTCGTCTTTTTGAAGAAGTTGTGCTGCAGGGCATAGAACGGTGTGATGCGAGTCTTCGGGTCGTAGTCCAGCATGCGCAGGATCAGGTCCTTAAATTTCAGGTAGTCGCAGGGGGCGTGGCCCTGCTCACCAGCCCGCCTCCCGCCAGGACCCCCGGTCTCCACCCCCAGGATCTCATGCAGCCGCCTCGTCGCTGGAGCCTTATATTCCTGCAGGGGGTGATGTTTAAAGCCAGCCATTACTGATCAGACCCAAAAACGACCTCTAACACAGTTCAACAGATCAGACATTACACAGACTAAGAAATATTAATTGATTAAAGACATAAAGAGGTGTTAAGTTAGCATAGTATTACAGTAAACCACCACAAAGTCATGGTTCTGAGTTCGCGGCTTCAGTCATCTGCAGATTTTTTGAACTAATAATTGTTTGCGGAAACAGCAGATAGTTATTTTTTTTGGCTTTTTCACGGAGATATACATTTTTTGGGCATTTAATGCTAAATTACTAAGAAAAATATAATTTATTATTATATTTTTCTTAATAATTTGTAACAAATATTAACGAGCTCAGCTATACCGCTGCACTCAGAGGCAGGAGGTTTGAAATAAGCCAATCCGAGAGCATCATTTACTTTATTGTCGGCGGTTTACTGTATATTCATTACAGTAAGTGTTAAAACAGTGAAAATGGTTAAGAGGTAGTTAGAGGTCATGCAGGTGAGAGAGGAATACGGACAGGAAAGGCAGGTGAAGAGCAGGTAAATGAGTGTGTGGTTTAGCTGCTTTTATGCTGTGACTAAAGTGTGTGGGGCAGTTGGTGTCCCAGTGGATAGGGAGTCTGCCCTGTGATCAGAAGGTCTGAATCCCAGGGCTGCCAGTGGCACCTCTGAGGTACCTTTGAGCAAGTCTGAGACGTGGTGAATGCTGATTGGAAGGTGATGTGGAGCAATCAGTACAGTGACCATCCTCAAACAAATTTACCTAATCAGCGAACAGAGAAAAATAATATTTGAGTTCTTAAAAGTCAGTCCTCTTTGGCCTTGAAGCTGCAGCAGAAAGGTATTGTCGGTGATTCTGCAATGCTGGGTGTGAAGATGAGACGAGGTCTGGCGGAGATGGGCAGGGGGAGATGGGCAGGAGTTATGGAGATATGGGGTGGGGTTAATTAGAAGCAGAGTTTTACTCACAGAGGCTGAAGGATATAGTACCTTCTTTATATCCTTGTTCTTTTTGACGGTCCACAGGCCATCAGAGAGCTTATCAAAGTATTTGCGTGCTTTGGGGGCCTGGTCCAGCATGTGGTTGGGGGGAACCCCGAGAACCTCCACGATTTTATTCATCTGATCCACCTGAGAGAAGAAAACAGAAAATCAGCGATTAGGAACATGCCTGATCTCACTCTACATGCTTGTTATATGCATGGCCATACCACAGGATGGTATACCATGTAGCTTATTATGCTAAAGGATGTTAGCATGTTATACATACCATTATGCTTTAGAATGTTAATATATCATGTATTCTAGTAGGCTATTGACTGTTAACGTGTTACTATACACTTTTACGCTGCAGGATATTAGTATGTTATAAAAAAAAAAAAAAAGGACAATTTCCTCCGGGATAAATAAAGTTCTCTGATTCTGTTATATATACTACTTTTTTATCAGATGTCAGAATGTTATATACTGTACTTCTTGTTATAATCTCAATCAAAAAAGAAAATGTATGTCCAAAATAATGATCATTGACTTTTAATATAAATCAATGTAATTTTTTTTATTTCAATAATAAATCTGCATTATTTCCTCTTGCTGTGTACAAATGAACAACAGATAAAAAAAAAAAGATACATGCATTTTTAGACAGCAATGGAATGCTACTGGCTACTTTAGAATCAGAATCAGCCCTGAATGAACTCCTCTGTTAATTGGCAAGACCTTCATGCGTTGATCTGAGCAGGAAAATGTTCATTTCTGCAGCGCCGTAGCCTGAACAGAGTCCCGTTTGACACACATGCTGTACAGGATTAGGCTGTATCCCTGCAATGGCTTCAGAATGCACTATTATGATGCCGGCTATATTTTGTATGAATATATATGACTGTATTTGGGCTTTTTTATTTCTCTGGACGCACCTCGTTGGAGCCGCTGAACAGGGGCTCGCCCGTGTGCATCTCCACCAGGATGCATCCCAGGGACCACATGTCTATGGCCAGATCGTAGGGCATCCCCAACAAAACCTCAGGGGAGCGGTAGAAACGACTCTGGATGTACTGGTAAATCTGCAACAGACACACATGCTTTATACCAATGCGCAGTTTTCAATGTTACATTTAACAAAAGCTCTTAACGAACAGAACTAACAAAAGTGCCTGGTGATCTCTCGACCAGGCCAAATAACTTTATCAGTACAATAATGTGCAAGTGCCTTGTGCCACTAATGTCTTTATATTTTGCTGGGAAAGGTCCTTTCTTGTATTTATAACGTAGTCTTGACTGAAGGTCTTTTGAAGATTTTCATTTTCAGTCCTGGCCCCGAACCTGACCAGTTTCAGAGAAATGGTTTTCTTGTTAAACCACACAGTAACTTAGGTATGAAAAGCACATCTAATTTAAGGCCTGAAACAGCAAAGAAACTGTTGCAGAAGATCAGGTCGGTGGTTAGTATACTTGTGGTGCTGAATGCTGAGTGGTTGGAACATCTTTATCTAGGCACTTTTATATATATATTTGTATATCTGTGTGTGACACAGATATATATATATACACACACACACACACACACACACACACATATATATATGTATATCTGTGTGTGACACAGATATATATATATACACACACACACACACACACACAGATATACAAACACCACACAAAAAGTAAACGCCAGATAAACGTTAAGTTCACAGATAAGACTCCTCATAGATGATGCTTTATGCACACGCTGCATGTAGTGACACTTTCCAGCCTCTGGGTGGCAGCAGAAACTGGGTGTGAGAAGGAGAGGGTGCAGCAGCGCCGTTGGGAATCCGTTCGCAGGCACTTCACCCAAACCCATTTTCTCAGGGAGAGTCCTTGACAATGCGCTGATCACGATTGTGTGCTGCACCAGGGAAAGCCCTTTCTGCCCTTTGAAGCCTATTACAGCTCTGCTTCCTCTCTCTCTTTTTCTCTCTCTCTCTCTCACACACAGTAGTGTCCATGGATGATCAGAATCATAAGAAAAAGGGTGTGGAGCTCCAAAATGCTGTGATACTGCTGCTAATGACCTGCTTCCTCCACACAGTTGGTCAGGGCCCCCAACATCATGAAATCACAAGCCACACAATCTGAGCTGCCTCACCCCACCCAGAGAAAGAGGACAGTTATACTGAGTGAATTGGGAGGGAGAGGACCACTCTACTGACCTAGAGAGAGATACTTATACTGTGTAATGGAGAGAGGAAGGACCACCCTACCCACTTAGAAAGAGTGAGGACAGTTATACCGGGGGGTGGGGAGGGTGGGGTTACTCACCCTCTGGCCGAGCTGACAGGAGCTGCCGAAGTCTACGATCTTGATGGCGCTGCGTTTGGGGTTACACAGCAGTATGTTCTCGGGTTTGAGGTCACAGTGGATGATGCTGAGCTCCGGTGTGGCGAGGAAGAGCAGCGCCGTGCAGAGCTGCTGCGCAAACTTCCGTGTCAGGTTCAGAGAGACGCCCCGGAAGTTGGTGTTGCGAAGGAGATCATACAGGTTATAGGAGAGCAGCTCAAACACCAGGCAGAGATGATTCCGGAACATGAAGTGCCTTTTTAGGTGAACTGAGAGAGAGAGAGAGAGGGAGAGGGAGATGGAGAGAGAGAGAGAGAGAGAGAGAGAGAGAGAGAGAGAGAGAGAGAGAGAGAGAGAGAGGAATGAGAGACAGCGATATAAAGAGAGCAATGTGGGGGTGGAAGAGACAGAGAAGGAGAGAGAAGGCAAGAAATGAAAAGAGAGTGAAGTGAAGAAGTGGTGAAAAAAAGATTATTAATACACAACTCTTGTTTAACTGTTCAAAAGTTGGAGCATTTTATATTTCATGTATAAATAAAAGCTGTGCACCAAAGTGAAAAAAAGAGGAACAGGGTGTCCAAATCCGGTCCTGGAGAGTCGGTGTCCAGCACAGTCCTCCTCAAATACTCACTAAACCTGGAGATGACCAAGTGAGCTGAACCAGGTAGGTCATCACACTGTGCTGGACAGAGGACCCTCCAGAACCCCCTGCTGAAGAGGGCATTTCTCTCTTGGAAAATCAGCACAGGATGAAACGGAACACAGTGATTTTGGTTAAACTGTGCCTTGCAAAGTTCATAGGCACAAATAAACAGCACAGACATACAAATATAAAACAAACCTATGAATAACCTCCAACTATTAACCTTCAAATTCAATCGATTGACCCTCAGAGTTCTGCTAGTAGGTCCAGATGTCCATTCCCTGCTCTTATAATTTAATAATACCTATTCATCGCTGTAGTTCATGCAGTTATTAAATATCTGATTTGAGAGTGTTCTTAATTGTGAGTCAGCTGTGTTTGGTCATGTATTTTAAAATGGAGGCCAGATAAGACCGTCCCACTACTTATATCACTATCACGTGCAATAAAAGTATAGATATATATTTAGTACTAAGCATTTTCCGGGTATTTCTGGGATTGTTTTATTACTTTTATTTTAACTTATAGTCTCTTTCTGTCTCTGTGTATCTGTGCAGTATCTGTGCATGAGCAAATTCCTACAAAATTAATAGTTTTCTGATTCACTCTAATGAGCCCTGATGTTCCCCAGCCTCCCATCCCATTTACCTACCAATATAGTACTTCATCTCTGTGTCGTGTTTGTTCATGAGTTCTAGAAGCCTCAGTTCGATCTGGGCCTGGTTCAGGAAGGCTTTCTTGTTTTTGATGATTTTGATGGCCACCCACTCCTGCTCGTGGTGGTCATAGGCTTTCACCACCTGCAGAGGAACAACAGGACAACACAGTTTAGGACAAGTAGCCTGAGCTTTACCACGTAGCCTTATATCCATAGAACTGTGCATATTTGGCTTTGAATCACCTTGCTGGGCCAAAAATACTATTTATTGCCTATGTTTGGCATATTCAGCAGACAAGTGAACATTAAAATGTTCCAGTGTTGGAGCATAGCTGGAGTTAATCAACTTTGATAGTTTCCCCGCTATTAGATTAGTAGTGTAAGTGCTAGCCTGGCTCCTCCATGGTGCTTTCCAATGCGACAGTTCCTTCCATGATTCTTCTAATGCAAGTTATTTCTGTGGTTCCTTCCATTGTGCTTTCTAACACAAAAGTTCTTTCCATGGTTGACCAGTTTATGAAATTGCCTGTAGCCTGTAGTTGGTCCATAGATGTATGGGATGAAAAGTCTCCCCAGAAACCCAGTTAAGCACATGTGTGGTGTGAGAGTCCATAACCTGGTAAAAAAATAAACTTTACCTCCAGTTTAGTAGTTTTCTAAGTGCTCAATATCAGATCAGCACCAACTGTAGCTTTAAAACGTTGGTAAATACTATTCTCCTCTGCCTTTTAAATATAAATACTGTTAATCTTCCTTTTTTGATGTTCTATCTATATTTTTAGTTCTTATATTTTGCTTTACTTTCTACTAATTTTATGTTTTATGATTTATTACATTACACTGAGTGACCTTTGTGTAAGATAATGGGCTATAGAAAAGAAAAAAAAAACAAAAAAACACTTGACTTGACAATGCAGGACCAACATGTTTTCTCCAGAACATACCTGGCCATAACTACCTCAAGCCAGGCTGAAAAAAACAGAGGTTCTAATGCGGCTCCTTACAAACCTGTACCAGATGAGTTAGTCCCGGGACGTGAGCTGCTCACCTGTCCGAAGGAGCCCTTGCCGATGAGTGAGTCGATCTCGTAGCGGTCCAGCCACTTCTCCCCGTTCTTCACAATGTAGTCGTAGTTGTCATCGTCGTAGCCGTCGTTGTAAACCTTGCGCTCCTTCTTAGTGCTGGAGTCCTCCGGGGGCACCTGCTGCGCCCGCCGCTTTTTCTTCGTGTAGTACACCTAAAGAGGGGGGCGGGGGGTGGGAACAGGGTGTCAGAGAGGGAGATGATGGGGATGGGAAGGAGGACAGAATACAAGGGACGAGGATGAGAAGGGGGACGGGGATGGGGAAATAGGGGCAGGGACAAGGACAAGAAAGGAGGACAGGGGATAGGAAAAAGGGACAGGGACAAGGAAGGAGGATAGGGGATGGGAACAGGGATGGGGGATGAAAAAATAACCAAGGAAGAGGGAAAACGAAAAGCACAGTCAGATTTGTTCTAATTCAAATTTAGCTCTATTTGATCTTGTTTCACAAAGACACCAAAGTAAAGCGATGTGAAGTTTACGGACCGATGATGTCATCAGAAAACGCTGCAAATCAATAATTTGCTGATTTTATTTATTATTCATTCACACAAGGTGAATGGACCAAAAGAATGCATCTACCCACTCATCTGTCTGTTTATCTATTAATTCATACAGTACACCTTGTCTATCTATCTATCCATCTATCTGTCTGCCTAACTATCTATCTATGAATATGAAACATTTATCTGTCTGCCTATCTATTTATCTACCTATTCATCGATCCATCAAATCATTCCAACAGCACATGTCTGTCTGTCCAATTATACAGTACATCTGTCTGTCTGTCTTTCTATATCCATCTATCACTAAGTTCTCAAACTGAGCAACTCATTGTCTTACACTGCACTGATGGTTTGTGTGTGAAGATTTTTCAGGAGTTTCTGAAGATTTACATTTTGTGTGCGTGTTCATGTGCGCATATGAACTGACCTCATTGATGTGCTTGTAAGTCTTGATGAGGTCTACGGAGAGTTTTCTGAGTGGGGCGCTGGCAGGGTCTCTGAAGCTCGGGGGGATCCTCCTCTGCAGAATCGTCATATCAGACAGCACCTGAGTGGGCAAAGTTCACAGGTAAGGCTTGGCTGGGAGTGGAATTGGCTTATGACATCACACAACTGGCAGGAAAAGGATGATCAGTTGACCAGAAGAGAAAACATGGCGCGGGTCCATCGAGGTAGATTCAAGGTTCCCTATAGCTGAGGCTGTTTAACAGTTCTACTGTCATTAAAATGAGAGGTGAGCCGATACACTGTACAGTTCAGTCTTGCGGTTTGGCTTAAAAAGCCAAAGGCTGCATGACTGTGACTAAATAAGCGCTGATCATTTGGCAGAACCAGATGATCAGGTCTGGGATAATCATCTCAGGTATTTAGTTGGGCTAATATGGACAAAGGATCAGCATGGCAATTCTACTGCTACAAAAATGCCTTTCAATATATTAAATGCTCATATCATAATTTTTCTGCAATGAAAACGTCTCAAAGTCTGTAAATGTTGCAGAGTAAAATTGCAAACATACAAATACGCTACATAGACAGCCCATTTTCAAACGATAGTTTTGGGATGTCACCAAGCCACATTTCATCACTGTATTCAGTCTACAGCAGTTTAGCCCCGCCCAGTCATACACTGATTTGTCAACAACTTTTGTACTTTCAATAATTTAGTCTTTTTACAAATGTCCAAATGACAGAAATTGAAGCGTCTATGTGAGAACTGTATGTGTGAG
>JBBPCW010000001.1:822779-833334 GCA_037974425.1 Phenacogrammus interruptus
CGGCCCCCGGTATCGGGGGACTTTTAACGAGTACGAGTACTTTAGAAAATGTGGTATCAAGGCCGATACCAGATACCAGTATCGGTGCATCCCTAATGTTGATTAATCATGTGTCAACCCCTAATGCACAACTCTAGTCAAAATTGTGTCTATACCTTTTGTTTTGTCTATACAACTCACAAAATCTGTAATACAGTACTTTTGAATTAATTATTTAAGTACAATAACCCCCCAGTTTTAAATAGATCAGGTGTAGCAGATTCAGTGATATGCTGATTTTTTTGAGAACTGTTTTCACACAAGGGGACACGTTCACCTCGTCACAGTGTCCCAATACTTTTGTCCTGCGACCTTCTGAGTTGCATATCTCGGTAGGGAAGGCACGCAGACACTTGAAACTCTTCAAACTTCCAACAAGCTCTCATTTGTATTTTTAGCCCGAGTAGGTCAGGTTTTATTCTCCGATAATCACTCACATAGCCGCAGTGTCCCAATACTTTTGTATTCAGTGTTCTACATACATTATCATTGCCACCCTGTACATCCTTCCATATACTCAATACACATCCATATTTACCTGTTTTTTTAAATACTGTACCGTTGGTAAAGTTTTTCATTTTTGCTGCTCTTATCTTGCACTCGCTGCCGTAACGAAGCAAATTTCCCACTTGTGGGACTAATAAAAGTTTCTTATCCTGATAGAATACCCCAGAACTAAAGTACTCTTACCTTGCCTCCAGATGCTATTGAACCATCCTCCTGCTCATCTGAGAGTAAAAGTGAAGAAAAACATTTCAACCAAGTTAAGGATCTGTTTTTTTTTTAAAAAGACTTTTCACTTAGTGTATTAAAACTGCACAATTTAGAAATTTACCTTAAATTTACATTTAAATTTAAGGACATTTCAGTCTTCTTTAAAATGACTTCTGCAGCGAGACAAAAAAACAGCAATTTAAAAACTCTTACCCAAATCAGCAACAGTTCCTCCCTTCACTGGTGCATTCTCACTGTCCTTCTTCTGGTTCACTGCATGCAGAAAAACATTGGTTTCTTTTGGTATTTCACAAATGATCACTTAAGCCCAAAGTCAACCTTATCAGGCTGAAAAGAGCTGAAGAACATTTCTATTGGACAATGTGAGAAAAAAACCCTAAGATGTGGAGAAGACAGACGCAAATTTAGACTTGAAAATAGGCTTCGGAAGTAAGGAGTGTGTAGAGGTGAAATTAGATTGAAAGATGACTTTAAAACCAAAACAAATTTTTTAAACAAACAAAAAACCCCAAATGACTATCCCTTTACTTTGGACACAATCACTGTATATGCTAATCTAAAAAGGAAAGCCTCATTCTGGCTTGGTTTAACCAATTACATTTAATTTAAGTTCTGAAAACATCACATTTGCACAAAAAAACATAAAAAAATAAATAAATAAATTTAAAAAAAAGTCATGTTTTGCAAGCACAATGCAAAAGAAAGTAGTAGAAGAGTATAAACACACCGCTTTTAGGCAGCGAGACCTCCTCCATTCCCGGCACAGGTGACGGATCCTCCATGTCCTTGGTGAGATCTTCGTCCTGCTCATCATCATCACGGTGACCTCGACGTTTCCAGTGCGGCCCTGGGTTCCTGAGATCCCAGAGGGGGAAAGGTGAGCGACTCTTAGCCTAAAGCTAGATTATCCTCGCGGTGCAAAAGTGAAAACAATCATTAAACAAACTCCTCTGAGGGTAAATAGAGAAGTGAAGGGAGGTACTGCTGGCTGGTGGAGGTTATTACCCTTTCTTGCCTCCCTTCTTGCGGGACTCAGCAGGGGTGCTTGGCGGGGACGGAGAGCGGCGCCTCTTCTTTCCTCCAGCCAGTGACTTTCGCTCCTTACGATCAGGCGTACGGGAAGACTGATCAGTAACCACGGTGACGGAGTGAGGGATGAGAGAAAGAGCGAGAGAATGCGAGAATGAGAGAATGGAACGGTTTCACACACAGCAGGGAGGGGTCGGGTGGCTGACGAGGGACACAGGGGGGAGGGGGTGGAGGATGAGGAAGGGTGGAGCGAGGAGGAAGAGCTACAAAGCATGGACAACAAAAAGACATGCAGTCCTGGAAGCTATTTCACAAAGTATAAACCAAGTTGGGATAGGCGACACACTACGACACACAGAATAAGCAGAAATCCTGCTTTATGACACATCCAACATTTAACATGACATCTCTGTCGCTCACCTCCTCCTCTCGGGGGAAGATGCGTTGCCTGAAGCTCACTGGCTTTCTGTTCTCGTCCACCTCATAGTCTTCCTCGTTCATCCATTCATTGAATGCATCTGTGTCCAGGACCCATTTGGTGTGCACCTGAGAAATAAACACAGAATCCATGAAAAGGCGTATAAGCACTGTGGGTAAAGTGGAGCAGCACAATATATCATCTGATAATCATCACTTCAATATTGCCCTCTCCAATATGTAAATACTAGAGATGCTCCGATCAGCATTTTTGGGGACAATCACCGATTACCAAGATCATGATCTGCCGATTGCCGATCAGTGCCGATCACAGAATGGCAGGGGAATGGGAATCTTTTATCTATAATCTAGCAGCTCGGCTCGGTGCAACTCTACTCGCTTTTTTACTTTTCTGTATCTAAAATCTGAACGTTAGCATTAGCATTAATGCTAACGATCTCTAACGTTGCTTCTTTAAGCCTTGTCTGGTGCCAATTGACTCCGTTTTGTAGCAAACAGTCACAAACCAAGAAATAAAACCCCTCTGATTCCATAATACTGAAGGTGATGTCTTTCCACCTCATACTATCCCTGCTGTCTGCATCACACACAGTCTGCTGGTTGGGGATGTTCTTGGCTTCGGCTGGTTTAGTTTCATATATGATCGGCTTTTTTGATCGGCGCTTTTGGGGTTCGCTGATCAAGCTATTTTTAGCCAATATCGGCCGATCATGATTGGTGGCCGATCAATCGGTGCATCACTACATCCGATAATCATCATTGCAATATTGGTCTCTCCAATGTATAAATAATGCAATATAAACCTCAAACCAATCTCAAGTGTTTGACAGGATGACAAATCACAGCTCCAGGGGAGGTACAAGTTCGGTATTTGGACGAATGTCTCATTTTTAACCATTAAAGTACACCAACGCGCGCACACGAACCAACACAAACACACAAAGCACTTAATCAACTAAACAAACTGGACCCCAACACAATATGCTATTTTGCACTACAAGAACAAATACCTAACAAATACAAGACAAATGGGACTGTTGCACAACACACTTCATACTGTCTGCTGAATTTGCACGATTCTGTCTTGTCTTGTCCAATATTCCTGGCAATAACTTCACACTCTCCTTGAATACATAGTACAATACATAGTTAAAACAGAAACATTAGTTTTGATTAGTATTTATGGGTAAGGACTAGCATTGTATGTATGGGTCATTTTCATCCTTGTTTTATATTCTTATCTTTATTTCTTAGACAGAATGCACCATGGGAATGGAATTTCGATACCCTGTATACTGTGTATATTGACAATAAACCTCTCTTGAATCTAAAGATATAAATTGGTGTGTGAATGGGTGAAGTTAAACTGTGGTAATCAGAATAAGGAGCTACATTTAAATGTGTTGGTATCCCAAAAACATGGTATTCTCTTCTG
This sequence comes from Phenacogrammus interruptus, assembly GCA_037974425.1. NCBI lineage: Eukaryota > Metazoa > Chordata > Actinopteri > Characiformes > Alestidae > Phenacogrammus > Phenacogrammus interruptus. The sequence goes on from JBBPCW010000001.1 coordinate 826,456, forward strand.
CAATGTATGGACTGTATGAATGGGTGGAGGAATTTATACACAGACTTAGCCAGAAAAGCGATTATATAGGTCCTTTAAGGTCCTGAAAAGCACAACAGTTGAAATATGTAGCAGTAAAATCTCAATACTGAAATGTAACTGTCCTTATTTTCTATGACATGGGGGACCAGGATTTGTAAAACATTTTACATTATGCATTTCAGACATATTGTACTGCACAGAAGCAGTTACACGCAATGGTCTACTTGTCTAATCAGCCGATATGAGTGCCCTCACCCTCCAAGGCTTCTCTGAGCTCGGTGGGTCCTCGACCTCTCCGTCCACGTCACTGCTGGAAACCCAGGTGTCGTAACTGAGACACAATTGAACAGCAGACGATTATTTAGGATTTCAAAACAATGGAGCCAAATGGTCCATTTCACAAATTACTTTAGATACACATTTTTAAAGAAGTTTAGCCACCGTTTCAAAGTCACATGTAATAATAATAACCCACCTGTCTGGGTAACTGCCCCAGTGAACCAGTACCTGCTTGTCTTTCCGCATAACCGGACGCAGCCACTCCTCTTTAAAAACAAACAGGACATTAAAATAAGCATTATGGGTGCAACAAACATTGCTACATGAAAACATCTTAACACAGGACCAACACTACTTCAGGACTACAAAATTAGATCATTTAATATACCTGCAGAAATAGAGTTGACTGTAGAACTGACTATATGTAACTGCATCATTGCTTATCATTAGATTTGCCCAATAAAGTACTTGCCAACAAATAAAAAAAGCACAATTGTTATCAGATCAGTACTGAAATTATGGACAAATCAATAATTGGTAACCTATTTTAGTATTCCGGTGTGCAGTCACCTGTGAAGAGAATTTCCTTCGTTGACTCCAGCAGCACCCTCTGCTGTGTCCCCTAACAGCTGCAAAGAGTAACTACAGCGACTTTCCACAACGCTTTTCTACTGAGCAGCCTTAAAGTAAACTGGTGTTGTGACTATCAGGTTAGTTAGGTAATCACTCATCTTGTTCTGAGTGACTAAAATAAATTAGTGTGTCGACTAATTCACTAAGATCAATAAACTAGAACAGAAAACTCTGGACCATTCCCATCACCACTGCACCAAACACAATACAGTACGGTTTACGTACACTATAGTTTAGTGAATGTTAGGTACAGAATAGCTTAGTGTATAGTTTATGTGCAGTATTGTCTAGTTCACTGCCAAGTCTGACATATTTTGTAATTACTGTAACAATTAAACTACGGTGTTTGGTAGTGTGGAAATTAAATTTCCTTCAGAGTCAGTAAAGTACCTAGATCTCTAAATAATGAAACATTTCATAAAACAGTCCCTTCTGTAACATTACTCAATATATTAATATTAGGGTTGTAACGGTACACAGATGTCACGGTTCAGTACGTACCTCGGTTTTGGGGTCACGAATCACGATACAGCAAAGTTAAGAAACAAAAAGTTCTAAAGAATGAGGCCTGGTTTGTTTTCAGTTATTTTAAATAAACAGCAGTGTATTAACCAGTAAACACACACTCTTGCTTATATTTTCATGTATGTGTAAGTGTTTCACCAGTAGGTGGCATGATTGCACCACACTACGACCCAGGTCTATGGTTTACTTGCGCTTTTTGGTCCCTCTGCGATTCAGTATTTCTTGAATCACGTCTTCTCCGTCGGACCGTGTATTCTCCGAAAGATATCATGTACCAAACCGTGACCCATGTACCGCAACGGTTCGGTGCGAATACATGTACCATTACAGCCTAATTAACAACTAATTAATATAGCTAATTACTTAACATTTCAAGAGAAAAGGCTAATCGGAATGCAAATCACTAAACATAAAATCAACAAGGATCAAATCAGATATACACCATGTAATTATATTAATATAACAAATACAGAGCACTGAAGGTTTGGCATATTCATGTAAACTGACCTTCCTCAGGCTGTGATGGCGAAGGACAAATGATGTGAGTGGCTTTGGATTTATCATCAGTGATGGAACCCTGAAGAAAAGCCAACAGGAGAAAGCATTAAGCAAATTAAAAACATAAAATCTCCTCAAATACAAACTGAGGGATGTGTGGAGTTCTTACTGCTTTGACGAGCATTTCCTGGAAATATTTCAACAAGTCAATCCTTAACTGATACTATGCTTAAAATAATTATACAAAGGAACTCAATTGTGAATATTAATACATATAAAATATTCTTGAGGCTTTAAAAAGTTTACTGCGAAATAAACGATATTTCTAAAAAATCACACACACATCTAGACCTTGTTGCCACAAAAAGGCTTTGAGTGATTGTGTCCATGCTGTTTGTGGTATGGATTCATGCAGCTGGAGGTTTTAGTGCAGTTTGACCACTCAGCCCGTGGAGGAGCTTTAGTCTCTGACCTGATGTCTCTTGATGATATCTTTGAGTTTGCTCGCTTGCTTTTGGTCAACGTCAGATGAAATGTACACGACAGGTCGAGTCAGGCAGTTGTTCTACAGGATACAATAACAAAAAGCAATATGAAAAAAAGGTCACAAATCCCAGGAGTCACTTCAGGTGAGGTGAGGAAGGACACCTTACCTGAGCAAGCGTTTTCTCAATAGTCATGAACATCTCCACGTTCCTGTCCATTCGTGAGGGATTCTGCAAATCAAACCTTCTCCTGAAAACACACACACACAAAACCTGAAAACCTTTACAAACTCAGGTAGGCTCCTCAGAGCTGCTCCAGACTATCCTAACATGCAGAAACATGTTCATTTATACACACATATATGCATATGTTTATTCATACATATATTTATATTTATAAATAGTATAAACACATATGTACAAAAGTACTATATATATTTGCTAACATTTATCTTATAGTCATAAATATAAATCCATACTACGTATTCATATTGTAGATTGTATATTATGGTATATTATATTTACTCAGTATATTGTTTATTGTATCTTTTAATTATTATTGTTGTTTTTTTACTGTGTTGTACTTGATCTACCGGAATCAAATTCCTTGTACGTGTTCGCTCACATACTTGGCCAATAAACGCGATTCTGATTCTGAAATTTAAAAAAATATATATATCAAAACCTATGCAGTTCCTGACAATATGGGGTGCTGATACTGAGCCTATTTCTTCTGTAATGAGCCCAAACCCCACATTTATCTACAATTTTCTGTCTCTCCCTAAAGTTTATTTGACGTTTGCACAGTTTTAATTTCAATAAACAGACTGGGAATTTACTTCTACATGACCACTTTTCAGTCATCTGACCAGGGTGGGTTTACTGTGGGACCTGTAATTACATGCATTTGCAAAATCAGATGAGATTACATTGCTTTGTGTGCAATTTCTGCCCATTTCCTTTTTAGTGTCAACTTCCCTCACCAATAACTGCAGCAAACTGCTGTCAGTGTTTACATGTTAAAAGTATTTTTAGTTATGTCGTTGTGAAATATGGTCATGTTAAACAGACATAACCACTCACCAGCCCTGCTCACTCTTGAACTTGTAGGCCGAACCTAGAATATGACACAGAGCTCCACCTGGCTTGAAGTCCAAAAAGGTCTTTGCCTAAAAACACAAATAGAACGTTAAGAATCCATTACATTTCTGATCCATGTGATTTCTGCAGTGTTACAGGGTCGAAAACACTTCATTGCTCTCATGGAGATGTTTTTTTCTGATGTCTGATGCACTGTTTCACACATAGCTGAACAAAATGTTACAAATCAGGATCTTTATTTTCTGTTCATCTGCAGTGACGGGATTCTGAGCACAGCTAATATATCACCGCCACACTCAGGCATAGTTCAGATTCAGACAACTTTGATACCAGAGGAACCTGCGTATGTTAGACACTAAAATTTAAATTAAAAAAATAAATAAAATTACTGCTGAATATATATTAACAAACACAAAATAGTGGTTTAGAGTTCTAATATTACAATTTCACATTTGAAAATTTGCCACAGTGACAGCCCTACTGTGGAGCACTTTAAACTCACATGCAGGGCATGTGTAAAGCTCGCTATAGTCCACAGCTGATTTTCCAACTCAGATTAGAGGTTTGTTTATTCATTCCATCGGACCTGGACACTGAAATAACCGAAATAAGTAATCAGCATCTGTGAAGTAACACTTACAGGCAGTTTGGTGAGGGCCGGGTTGCTCACCCTGCGGCCAAACGCATCCTCCTGAAACTGGAGCAGCTGCACCACCAGCCCTGCCAAGGACTTGCACGACGGAGAGTCAGCCTGGACATACTGTATTAAAGAGAGGGAGAGAACGCCACACATTAAATCCAGTATTTTCAGCACAAGCTGCTCTGTGATTACGAAAGGACCAAAATGTACATTTTCCTTCTTTTAACCTTTTAAAACAAGACAATTAATAAAAAATATGTACACACTATATATAATCACAATTTAGCAGTCGTGGCTTCAGACTTTCAGTTTTTTTCCCCTGAAAACCGAATTAATAACTGTTTGTGGAAACCCTGCACCTAAGTGGATGCTGCAGGAACCGTCCACATTTTTATTTTTTGTTTTGTCCAGTCCTCATCCACCACGTCCCCTTGTCCTCGTGCTGGTTTCTGTTTATGCTCAGCACCACTTCCAAACAAACAACCAGCACGAGGAAGAGGGGGCGTGGCCGACTAGGCCTGGACGTCACAATTCACCTGTACTCAGGTTTGAAAGTAACCAATCCGTGAACATTATTTATTCCTCCTTGATGCTGATTAGCTGCTGCCCTGTGACACTTCTCTGGCAGATGCATTCAAGAATACAGGTTTACCTTTATATAGGTTTACCTTTATAAAATGTATTAAGCTGAGCTTAAAATTAAATTTACGTGCTTTGGGAGCATATTTAGGGTTTACACTTTAAAAACAGGCATTTTATCATTTTTATTCATGGTTTTTCAGTATAAACAAGTGCTTTTGGAACATAACCACCGCAATAAGACAATCATTAAGTGCAACACTATTGTTCTTAATGCCACAATTTCTAGCCAAAACGGCTCCGATTGACAGTGACCTCCCCATCCAGCCAAAACACTAACTAATCCTAGCCACATCATATGCTTTTTGCATTAGAGAATACTAGTGGGCCATGTGTAGCTGTGAAACAGTGCTGCACGATATAAAATCTGTTAACTGATAACTGAGACCACAGAAAGCGGCAATACGCAAACAAGCTTGAAAATATTCGGTGGTGCTAACAGGGCGAGGGTTTTCTGACAATTCAAGATATTCATACAGTCCAACAAAAGTCTAATATTTAACCATTGAAGTGCTGAATCGATGCATTCATTGGTTGGGCTAAACTGCTGCAGCCAAAATTGTCAGATTTGTTTTTCAATGTGTTGGTGTTGTGACATTACAAAAGCGGATTTGAACATTTACTGTTCTGTAGGTTATTTTTTCACACATGGACTGTATGAATAGGGGGTGTAACCGTACCATTAGAAACAATATTTACAGACTTATTAACTGCAGAAAAGAGATGATATGGGCCCTCTAATGTCTTAAACACCATTCGCAATGACGATATGCAGCAGTAAAATCGCAACACCGTATCCTGCAGCTCGAAAGTAAACAACCAAAAGCGGACAAAAGTACATCAAACCATCGTCGAACCAGCGACTAGAGCAGAGTCCACGATCGGCCCCATTGCGTGCCCTTTTCACACACAAATTAATCTAACATCTATACACATATAAACGGAGATAAACCAGCCCTGGTGCTAACCAAAACATTGAGAGTGATAGCATAGCCTAGCCTAGCCTAGCTCGTTTAAGCGATGAAACTAAAAAAAATACAGAAACGGTAATCTTTAGAGATCAACAGTGTGGGTAATTTGCTGCCCGGTTAAACGTGGAGTTACTAGACGGAATATAAATGGCCAGCTGGCCGAATTAAAGCCTGTGATGTGAATGAGGAGGTCACGCCGCTGCTGCCCAGCTCTATTGTGTGTTAGCGCGGGCCGCGTTAGCATTAGCATTAACAGTAACTTTGTCGTTAGCGTTAGCATTAGCTGGCCGACCTTTTTGTAGTGTTTGCCGGTCCACAGCCGCACCGCCTCCAGGTGCGACACCGTCTCTCCGCTCTCCCAAAACTTGGCCGACGGCCCTCCGTCCTTTTTTCTGCTTACTGAACCGCCCGTCCCGGCCGCGCTGCTGCTGCTGCCGCTCCCGGCCCCGGTTCCCCCCGCTGCCCCGCCGGCCGTTCCCGCTCCGGTCGCCGCCATCCTCGCGCCGCACAATTGCAAGTCGGTCCCAGGCAGCAAACCGTCGCTCATTTACCCAAATCACGTGGAGCCTCTCGACGAGACAGGAGGCAGCGCTCTCAGTGGCGGAGCAGTGAAACAACACGCTCAATCCCATCAAATATGCTATGAATAAAAAAATGTAAAGAGCGTCAAAACGAACTGTTGGCAAAGTGAAACAGCATTTCTCGTATAGTTAATTTTAACGTTTTTCCTTTATTTTAGAATGTGCTCTGCAACAGGTTGCCAGGCCGTGCGAATCGTTTCAAATGAAACTCAATCTGTCAACACTGCTTTCATAGAGATGTGTCGGTCGCAAACGAGCGGGTACTTTGACAAAATTCGGGAAAACAAAGAGCTGTTTAGACTGACCACAGACATAGAATATTACTAGACATTTACCAGACGCTTTTATCCAAAGCGACTTCGATTCCCTATCTACAGGGGGCAGTCTAATGATAGGATTGGAACCCATGACCTTTTGGTCCGGAGGCAGGCAGTGCTTGAAGTGGGCCGGAACGCAGCGGAACGCAATTCCGGAACTTCTGTATTTTCGTCTTTTGGGTTCCGCCA
>JBBPCW010000001.1:864819-875632 GCA_037974425.1 Phenacogrammus interruptus
CTAGCAGTCTTGGGAATCGAACCTGGACTTTCTGATCACAGGGCGAATGCCCTAACCACTAGGCTACCAGCTGCCCCATCATAAGTAATATCTTCAAGATATGCCAGCAGATTGTGCTCTGCGGCGAGAGCCGCTCACGATTCAGGCGCCTATATCCTGTGGATCTTCCAGGCACGCCATTGGCTGCGGAGAAGAGGTGTGGAGGGGCGGAGCTTATCTAGGGCAGACTGGTCGGAGCAGCTCTGAGACACTGTAAATTGGCAACACACCTCTAAAAAATCTGATCACCTTTCGCAGTACGGGTTACGCGCGCAGTTACACCTCACGTGATCAAGTTACTCTCAAACTTCCCGTGACAAGCCAGTGAACGCACTTTGTGGTACAGCCCCCTGGATTGGTCACCCCGTCTGAAACACTAAGACTGGTTAGAGGCTCATTTGCATATTGAAACCCTGTGATATCAGTATTGCAGGTATGATTCTTGGCATACAATATCGCACCACACAAGTGTTTGTCAAAGTGTCAAAACCAAACCAAATGTTGAATTTAAATTTTTATTAATGCAATCCAATACACTTTTCCCAATGCTCAGCTATCAACTGACATTCTGGGCATTCAAACAGTAAAAGGAATTAAAAAGAAAGGAATGATCGTTTTCAAAATCAATTTTTCCTTTTTCTATTTTTTTTCTTTTTTTTCCATTTTTTGGTTGACTATAATCAAGGCCCAGACCTGATGTCTATAGACCTGGCAAAATTTGCATTCATTTTTAATTATTCAATTTTTAAGAGTTTTTTAATTTTTCACTGTTTTATGAGTTTTGTATTTTTCAATGTTTAATTTTTTTTCCTTTCCGTCTTGAAGCTGAGTTGCAGGGCATCCTGTTCTGAAAGAGGAGGACAGAGTAACGTTAGTCTAAAGGCGCAGTGTGTTTATTTCACATGTGGGTCACTATAGAAGCTCTTTACCTTGCGTTAAACAGCTGGAACAGCAGCACTGTTCACAGATTTCTGAGCGGCTTCCTTCGCCTGATGGGCCTGGAGCACGGCGACAGCTTCATCCACCTAGATATAAACACACTAGTTACTGTAGTCTGTTTAAACCCCACTGTTAATCCCCCTAGATATAAACACACTAGAGTTTCTGTAGTCTGTTCACCACTATAAGTTCAGCTAGACTTTCTGTACACTGCCATAAGCTCAAGGCCCCAGATAGCTGCCAATCTAGTACAGCATAAACGTGCGTGTGTGTGTGTGTGCTGACCTTGGAGCGCAGGGACTCGGGAGACTCCAGCATGTGGAGCAATTCTGAATTGTCGATCTCCAGCAACATGCCGGTGATTTTTCCTGCCAGGGTGGGGTGCATGTTCTGGATGAGGGGGAACAGACGCTCGCCTGAAAAAGATTAAGAGAAAACTGTTACACAACCTGAAAGCAAAAACGGCTTTTGCAGAGCATACAGAGAATTTTTATAATGTGCTTGGTCTCCGGAATCCCAGACGGTGTGTTCCTGATCCCAGATTATGCTGAAGTGTTTATGAGTGACTCACCAAGCATCTGCTTTTGCTCCTGAGGAGGAGCGGCAGCCAGCATAGAGGCAGTGAGGGGCTCCTGACCCTGTACATGCACTGCAGGCTAGGGGCGGGAAATAATAAAATTAACACAATGTTTCATACGACTTTCTCACAAAACGCATACTAGAGCTGCATGATATGAACAGAATATCAGTATTGTGATTTTATTACATGTGATTCCAATATACCAAACAGCCCAAATCATAATTTCTCTGGAATTAAAAAAGGTAAAATAATGAATATGGCCTTTTAAAAACACCTCAGACAATTAGACGTTTAGACGTTTATAGGATTACATGAGACCTTCATCAGAGCACCCAGTAACTCACTTGGAGCCGTGATTGGTCACCTTGTCAAACAGACTGATTAGAGGCGTATTTGCAGCCTTCTGCGATATCAGTATCACAGAAACATATGATATATTCTTCAGCCCTAACCATGCATACACTAATGTATCAGTGTGTGAAAGGCTGAGTGTGTGTACCTGCTGCATGGGGACCTGAGGCTGGTTGCCCAGGTGTTGCTGAGGGTTGCGCACTCCCGGGGCATATTTGTACTGTGGAACTGCTCGGACCGGAGCTGTTCCAGTAGCTGCTCCAGCACTGGTCGGTCGTGGACCCAGGGGCTGAGACGCTGCATGATACACAAACACACAGTCAGGACCAGAGTGTATGAGTGACACTCACATATACACAGAGGCGTAACCATCGCCGTAGGAGTGTAGGGGACATACTCATGCGCTGAGAGGCCATCATGCGTGGAACCTGAGAGGTGGTGGGTCGGATGGCGCCGAAGGTCTGTGGGCGGGGCGCCGTGGGTCGGATTGCATTCGGCATGTTTTGGAAATCTGTGAAAAAATAAGTGTGTAAAGACACTGGGAATTATTCCAGGCGGCGAAACTGGGGAGAACACTACCTTTCTAAAGTCGTCATCTTCAGGTTTAAAAACAGGTAAGTAAAAACAGACAGTGAGCTCTCAACTATTTTGTAATTTAATTATATTTTGCACCATGTTCTATTTCTCTATTATTACAACGCTGTAGTTTCCACTGATGTATTATAGACTCCTATCAGTTACAGCTACCGCACCTGATCTGTATTGCTGTATATACACTGCCATTTATACACCGTTGTTCAACGATGTTAGGCACAAGTTTCAGAACAAACTGCGTTTAACCATTTTACACAAACCAGAATTCGACAGTACAGTCATAGATGTTAGCTTGTGTGTGTGTGTGTGTGTGTGTGTGTGTGTGTGAGTGACTCACGCTGAGGGCGGACGCTTTGTGTGGCCCAGCGAGGGCTGGGGCGGAGCTGAGCCAGCTGGCTGCTGGGGTAATATGCAGCCCGGTTCTGAGCCTGTAACACAACCAGAGAAGGTAACGCTTCAGCATGGTTAACTCAACCACAACATGGGCACCGTCAGAGCTGGTATTGTTTAGCTTAATCAAGTCTACATTAGCGACATTACCTCCAGCCAGAAGGATATTGTGTAAATAATCTTGTCACTGTTAATTTAATTATCTGCGTGTGTCAGTCAGTGCCTGACCTGGGGGATGGCAGCCATGAAGTACCCTGAAGGCGGGGCGGGCTGGTAGGGGTTGAGAACAGGGTTGGGCACGGCGCGGACGCTGGCCATTCTCTGCATGTATTGGTTGGTGAGGTGGGCCTGGCGCTCCTCCTTTCGCTGAGCTAAAGCCACGTAGAGCGGTTTGGTGGCCACAATGCGTCCGTTCATCTCCGTGACTGCCTTAGTGGCCTCCTCGGGCGAGGAGAAACACACGAAGCCAAAGCCTTTGGAGCGACCGCCCTCCATCATCACCTGCAGCAGTTAGAGAGAGCAAAACAAAAGATTTAAAACAACTCCAAAATAAGATTACACTGTTTCTGCCAGGAACAGACGCAGGAAAATGTAATTCAAATTGAAACAGATGTCCAACATACACAAATCCAACGTAGTCATATTGTGTAAACAATGGTGGTAATAATAATAATGGGGTTTATTCATATGCTGTATTTATTAATAAGGTTCTGTGACTGTGCTCATTTGAATGGGGGTAACCTTAGCGCTAGTGATGGTTCCAAACGGAGAGAACTCCTTCCGCAGGCGCTCGTCGTCCAGCCCATCATCGAGGTTCTTCACATACAGGTTCACACCCTTTTGGAACAGCAAAACGAGTGAGTGAGGCCTGGAAGGCTGTTTCCTAAAGTTACTTGCCTTAGGACTAGTTAGTACTGTCCAAAGAAATATAAATGTGGTTTTGAGTTCAAGAAACCAGGTGGAATTTTAACAAAGCAGGGCTCCTCAGTAAGAACTCCGAGGACAAGAGTGTAAAGATGCACAATGTGATACTGCTATGCTATTGAACAGTGGGTCAAGCGTATTGTTAACCCTTGCAGCTAGTCTGGCCCACCATGTGGAAGTGTGTGTCTGTAAGGTTAGTTTCACCTGATAGCGGGTCATGCGGTCCTGCTTCATCTGCTCAAACTTGCGCTTCAGCTCCGTCTGTCTCTCGCCTTTCTTCTGAGCTCGGCCCACATAAACCTGCTTCCCATTCAGCTCCTTACCGTTCATCTCATCCACAGCCTTCAGAGAAACACACACTTTAGTCCAGGTTTATAGAGGAAAGCGAATCACACAGGAGATGGCGTATACGCATGTAGTGGTCATTAGCCTTACAGCAATCATACACAGTACTGTCTGAGTCCTGGGCCCCCTTCAGTTCTTCATATTTTGCTTTGAATTACCTTGTTAGTGCTAAACTACTATTTTTTGCCTGACAAATAATCTTATCTTTGGCATATTGAGCAGATTAAAGTAAGAAACGGGAACAGGTGCATTACTGTGCTAGGCAGCAAAGTGCCTAAAGATAGTAAATGCCTGGATAAAGGAGTTCCAACATCTTAGCATTCAGCACCACCAATATACTGATCACCACCTGATCATCTGGAATCACCTGCTCCTGGTTCAGGCCATAAGTTAGATGGGCTGTTTTAGGCTTGAATGATTCATATGTAAGTCACTTCTTAAACAAAAAACATTCCTCTGAAACTGGTGAAGTTCAGGGACTGGACAGAAAACTAGTCTTTGAAAGTCTTTCAGGAAATCTGGAAAACTTTTTCAAGACAAAAAAAAAAAATCACAAGAAATATTTGGAAGCAAAATATGAAAAAAATGACAGGTACACCAAGACTTGCAAAGTTGTGTGTATGTATGTATGCTCAATTTATAACACTATCAGAAAACCACATTATTGCCTGGTATCCTGATGGTGCTCATCAACCCTACTTATGGATTTTTAACCAAGCTCAAACAACTCCTTGCTTTCCACAGCACACCCACCCGCTGTGCATCCTCGTGCCTCTCAAAGCTGACAAAGCCGAAGCCCTTGGACTTGCCACCGTCGTCGGTCATCACGCGGATGCTCAGTGCGTGGCCTGAACACAAACAAGTAGTTAAATCACAGAACACCCTGCAGGAACACACACTGTCTACACGCCCGAGGGTCTCAGGATGAGATCCTCACCAAACTTGCTGAAGATCTCCTTAAGCTTTTCGTCGTCCATATCCTCTCCGAAGTTCTTGATGTAAACGTTAGTGAACTCCTTCGCCCTGGCGCCCATCTCGGCTTCGCGCTCCTTGCGAGACTTGAAGCGACCAACAAACCTTTACAAACAAATAAAACATCCTGTTATCAGATGGTTAAAGAGGGGTCTTAATCAATGACTGCTTGGATGGTGTGGATCATTTATTTCAGGTTGTGCCGTAGCGATCGGAGCTGTGTTATATTCAAACCGTTTTAATAATAAAAATTGTAATACTAATAAATCTTAAGAATTAAAAGCAGTCCAGTCTGAAACGAAATGAAAGGGCTAAATCGCTGTAGGCAAAACAGGCAGAATGGATGGCTTTTGTGACATCACAAATAACAGTAAATTCAAAATCATCTGTTGCAGCTTAGTGTAGAGGTACAGGCTGCATTAATGGAATCCATCAATATTAATCTTAATTCAAACAGTGAGAAAATTTGGTTTTCCACAATATGAGCCTTTTAATCTAATTTTGGACCATTTTAAGTATGATCTAGTTAAAAGCAAGTATATTAGTTGCAAGCAATAAGACAAACAAGGAGATTATGTCCAGAATAATGCAGTTAAATGAGTTAGAAACGGGTTCAAAAAGTAAAAACCACCAAAACCATAAATCCCACTTACACTTTGCGATCATTCAGCAACATGCCGTTCATTTTTTCTATGGCTCTCTCTGCCGCCTCGTGGGTCTCAAAGTGCACAAAGCCGTAGCCTTTAGAGCCGTTCTCATCACACACCACCTTCAGAGGAGGGAGCAGGCGTGAGTACAGGCAGACAAAAACACCCCGCAGCACACACACACATCCCACCTTCAGGCAGGAGAACAGGCAACAAATACACACATCCCGGTTTTCCTCACCTTGCAGGATAGAATGTTCCCGAAGGCAGAGAAGGTGTCGTAAAGCGCTTTGTTGTCGATGGACTTGTCCAGGTTCTTGATAAAGATATTTCCAACGCCACTCTTCCTCAGAGACGGGTCTCTCTGAGACCACATGATCCGCACAGGCCTGCCTTTGATCACATCAAAGTTCATCGTGTCCAGAGCACGTTCCGCTAAAAAAGAGGAACACAGAGCATTAGCTTAGTAGACATCTCAACCCACATGCCATGAAGTCCTAACGAGTGCCAACACAGTACACTCATGTAGCCTATGCACATACCGTGTTGTGTGTGTGCATGTATATATATATAACATTAGTTTGAGCTTTGGGGTGTGATGGTAATTTTAGGGGATAAATAGACCAGAACAGACAATCATGTTGATTGTAAAATTAAAACTTATACATTTTAAGAATTGATTAATATATATATATATATATATAAATGGGAATGTAATATATATGTACAATTTAGAAAATAGGTGCAACATTTATAAAACATTTTTAGTATTCACAAGGACGGAAAAGGTTGAATGTATACAGTATTAATATAATATCTAGTGCAAAATGATGCAGTGACGAATTTAGAATATGGAGTGCACTGATCCTCTATACACACACACGATACAACTAATGAAAGTTAGCTATTAAAACGGCCTGTTTTCAAATCTATTTGTGCGACAAAACCACAAACCCAACACGTGTGTCTTATTCTGGCTACAGCAGTTTAGCTCCAACAACTTAAGCACCAATTCACTGATTCAGTAGCTTCGATTGTTAATAGGCAGAATCGATATTGCGGTAGCAATACCGCAATATCGATTAACAGGCGATGTATTGTTCGGCCCTGGTACAGGGCCGCACCGTTAAATGTGGAATTTTCTTACCGTCTGCGGGCTGCTGGAAGTTCACATAGGCATAACCGAGTGATCGGCGGGTCATCATGTCTCGACACACCCGAATAGATAGGATGGGTCCGGCAGGGCTGAACTTCTCGTACAGCATGGCCTCGGTCACGTCCTGGTGCAGGTCCCCCACATACAGGGAGGCCATCGGGTAACTCGGGGCGCTGGGGTTCATCTTCGCTCAGTTGGGTTATTTTTTGTCTTTTTTAGGTTTATTCACGAAATCGGACACCGAACAGCGGGTGGCAATGCGGTTTTAATCCACTACGGACCGACAGCAAAACCAAAAACGGGTTATAAAACTACCCCTTTAAACAGCGGGCTGTTGTGGAGTGCGTGGCCGCTCCGGGTGCACTCTGAGGCAGGGAACCGAATCGCTCTGCTCCGCTGGCGCGTTGAAAGGCTGGGGCTTCTGCTCAAGCCGCGGTGCTAACCGGCTAACGCGCTAATCTGACGAACCGAGGCGACGAATAAACCGAAAAAACTATAGTGGCGGATTCTGCCTCACCGCGTCACCGGTTATTATTTAAAAACACGATTTTTTGTTGATTTTGTATTTTGTAATTTTTTTGTATTTTTGATTTTTTTTATATATAAGACCCGCGCTCCGGGGCCCACGCGCTCTCTCAGCACAGACGGAAACGGGGGGAGGCCGAGGCGACGGGCACGCAGCAATAAGAGACCATCTTCCGGAAGCGAACAGGGTGGCAAAATAAAAGTCAATAAAAATTTTGCAATAGGAATAATATTAAGTGAAAACAGCAAACCGCGTTCCAAGAGCACCCGCGTATAGTGAGAACCCGCGTATAGTATATGTTCTGTGGTAAAAAAACGACATAAAATGCATGTTTTTATAGTGTAAACAATAAATACACTATACACTTTAATTTCGTTTTAAACTCAGTTTAATACATAAAGTAGAGTGTAGACTGTACTGTAATTCATCAGAATCAGAATCAGAATCGCGTTTATTGGCCAAGTATGTGTGCAAACACATACAAGGAATTTGATTCCGGTAGATGGTGTCTCTACAACACAATAAAAACAACAACAATAATTAAAAGATACAATAAACAATATACTTAGCATATATAATATACAATAATAAATCCACAATATGAATACGTAATATGTATTTATATTTATAACTATAAGATAAATGTTAGCAAATATATATAAGTACTTTTGTACATATATGTTTATACTATTTATAAATATAAATATATGTATGAATATACATATGTATATATGTGTGTGTATAAATGAACAATACAATATAGTAACAATCTAAATCTTATATACAGATTCATGCACGTGTGTTTTCTTATGGTATGTGCTGTCATTCTCTTTGGTATAAGCAGGGTAAATACAGTAATAAATTAATTTAATTTATACCCCCTTTAAGAAGAATAAAACGAAAAAACACGAAAACACTCAAGATTGCTCCATGCGAGATGCGTCACAGGGCAGCAGCCAATCAGCAGCAAGGAGAAATAAATATAATTCTCGGATTGGCTATGTTCAAACCTCCCATACAGCATATTTCAACATCCCAACACACACTTCCTTTGTTTTCTCTCGACAGTACCAAAAACTGTATAGTTTTTTTTATATGGAAATATAGCTGAATTTACAAAACCAGTAAATTATATTTTTGTTAATAATTTAGCACTTAAATGTGTAAAAAAAAAATATTGGCATGAAAAAAGCTGTGACGTCCAGGCCTCGTCCACCATGCCCCCTCGCCCCAGTAGCAGGGATGTTTATGTTGGGGGTCATTCTCTTCAGGTGCGTCTGATTTCCTTGCTAACTGCCGGGCCCAAACATAAACAACCAGCTCCAGGATGAGGGCGCATGGCAGATGAGGCCCGAATGTCACAAAAGCAAAAAAATTTGGAGGATATCAGAGGTTTACGCAAATGTACGGCCCAAACAAAAAATACAGCTTCTCAGCAAAGGCGTTTCTCACAGTCTAAACACACTTTTATTTTCTGGGGCTTCTCCCTGAAGTACAGACAGGCCTCTGGATATGTGCCTGCACGTAATTCCCTGTAACAAGAGCTCTAGTGTACAACCGCTCCTTGGGTCACACAGAGAAGACCCCCCAGCCATGTCGATACAGAAGTTTGGTCTGCGGCCCACCTCCACCTCCCAGCTGTGGATACTACTGTCGTAGCCCTCAGCCCTGATCACGAAGATATAGAGTTCAAAGCGCTCCTGGCAGGAATGGCCTTTCCCCTGTAGCTGTAGCTCCCGCTGGTCACCTCCTCGGACATGGAGAGCTGTGGGTAAGCACAGAGAGAGGCTCCAACACAGCGGGACTGAAATAGCAGTAATATAACAGTAGTTCATACATGTTCATGCATATTCAGACTTCAGCACATGTACAGTCCAGAAAAAAACCCATCATGCTGAATGCACAGTACGGTGAAAAAGTATTTTCTTTGTATTTTGCTTGAATCACCTTGTTGATGCCAAACTCCTATTTTCTGTCTGTCAAACTGTTTTATTTTTTGCATGTTGTGTAGATTAAATGGAAGAAATGGGAAATAAGAGGCAAATTTTACTGTGAAAGGCTGCAATGTACCTTAAGATACAAGGAGCCTAGATACTGAATTATGCCCAGCATCTTCTCTAATTTTTAAAAAATTATTATTATATAACACTTTAATAACAGTAAAATATGTAAAAATGATTACTGTTTAGTGTATATAGAAGAACACATAATCCCATCAATCAGAACGGCAAATAAATGATGAGAATTACCTCATTTACCTTGTTTAGGTTTGTTTACGTTTATTTGCTTTGAGCTGGGGTGGCCTAGTGGGTAGGATACTTGTCTCTAAATCAAGAGGTCGTGGGTTCAAATCTAATGTTCAGCATACTGTCACTTGGCTCCTCAGCAAGACCCTTAACCCCAAGTTGCTCCAGAGAGACTGCCCCCTGTAGATAGGGGATGGAATCGCTTTGGATAAAAGTGAAGTGAAGTGAAAGTGATCATACGTGAACACACCACTGCACACAGTGTGAACAGCACAAAATTCACCCTCGGCATTTAACCCATTCACCAAGTGAAGCAGGGGGCAGCCATGAACACAGCGCCCGGGGAGCAGTGTGTGGGGACGGTACCTTGCTCAGGGTACCTCAGTGGTCTTGGGAATCGAACCTGGACTTTCTGATCGCAGGGCGAATGCCCTAACCACTAGGCTACCAACTGCCTCAAAGTAAACGTACCTTTACTGAATCCACACCTTCACTCGACATGAATCACTCTTTTCCCACTTCCCCTGCCGTTTTATGCGACGCAGGTTATTTATCTTTTACACCCCATCAAAATCATGACAAACCATCCCAAAATCTGCCATCCCACCAACACACTCCCAGTCCCATTAAAAGCCGCACACACACACTTACACTTTATTAAATGAACGTAGGTCCAAAATAAGACTACCTGATTCATTTAAAACAGTCATAATCTCTTTATTTCTTCATATCTTTATCTTTATTACAATATATTTCAATACTATTATCATTCATAAGTTACTATATATGTTAGATCCTGAAAGGACAAATGAATCCTTATGTAACAGTCACAGTTATAACGCTTCAAGTTTTACACTTTAATGATAATAATAAACAACAAAACCCAGTAATAAATAACGTATAATAATTATCCCCAGTTCCTCGCCGTAATGTAGTGTTGCAGATTCTCAGAGTGACCACAAGATGGCACTAAAGATGAATAAAAGGCAGTTGTTCCACACTGAGGTTCTTCAGGCCTTTTCAGGCCCTCTGGGTGGGTAGAGTGGTCCTCCCTCTCCCCCATCACTCAGTATAACTGTCCTCTCTCTCTCTCTGGGTGGGTAG
>JBBPCW010000001.1:1411099-1423117 GCA_037974425.1 Phenacogrammus interruptus
TACAAATTTAAATAAATAAAATGTAATACATAAAGAAATAAATAAACCCCCCCAAAAAAGATCGGTTTGAAATCGGCCGATCAGGCCAAAAATCGTTCGTTTCCGATCACTGGCCGATCGATCTGTGCATCCCTATTTCAGAGCTTTTTTCCCCAAGGCCCTGTCTAAAGATTACCGCATCAAGCTACACTGGTGTGAAGATTTTATTGCAAACACCAATTCCAGCTATTTTTTTTTTACACTATGCCAGCATGTCATGTAGTGTAGCATATATGGTACAAAGCAAAGCCATGGAACATTTGGATGTTGATTCCAAAAGCAAAGCGTTGTACCATATATGCTACACTACATGACATGTTGGCACAGTGTAGCATATAGGGTACAACGCTTTGCTTTTGGAATCAACATCCAAATAAGTGTAATGAAACTAAGCTTTCCACAGTTGTATAAAGAAGTCATCTTGTTTGGTAACAGGCAACTAAACCTACACAAAATTCTTTGAGCTGTGAGGTATGAGGAAGAACGGGATTAGATGAGGTGACCCCATTAGCATTTGTCTGCTTTTCTAAAAGACACTTTCTCCCCTCAGCAATAACAGCGGCTTCAAAAGTTCAACTTCAAAGGTGCCTCATTACAACATACCCATTACTCAGATCCTTTCCATTAAAGGTGATTAGTTTAGAGGTATTAAAGCTTTCCAGGTTCTACTTTCTGGCTTCCTCATTTACCGGGGGAATTCAATTCTGCCCAAAACAAGAAACTGTGTGGATTGAGGGATTTTCTCACTTGGTGAGGAGGGTATTTTGCCATAAGCTACAGGAACACTGCCATGTGGAGATTTGGGGGGGGTTTCTCTTCTTTGTATCTGTGTTTTCCTGATAAGGGTTTGTTCCCAGATCCCACCTGGTTCGAAATCCCCGAATGGACTGAGCAGCTTTTTTCCGTCTCAGTGCACGCAGCAGAATTGTCCGTTCATTTGAGGTTTCACTTCTCATGGGACTCATCTGTTTGCCTGTGATGTCCCTGTTTTCCCTTGGGCTATAGTAATTACACAAGGGGTGTATAGAGTGCGTCCACTGCATGTCTATAAAGTAACCCTGCCAATTAAGGCCATCAATTTCAGTCCACCAACATTAAGAGTAATTCTGTCAGTCACTTTTACAAATGCGCTGGGGTTTTAAAGACATGAAGCCAGGATACACTTAGGCTGCAAGTTTCTGTAAGGTCCATTCACAAAAAATATATATAAAACAATGTATTCAAAGGTTTTGTCACGGTCGCCTCGCCTTCCCCTCATAGACACCGTTCCCCATCCCGAGTATTAGTTTTCCCATTCATTCTGTTTCCCTTCAGTCTTTTTCTGTCTCCTGCCCTGTCTGTCGTATCCCAATCCCCCTCAGTTCCTCCCTTCCTCCCTTTTTCCCTTTCGAGTCGTCGTGTTCCGTTTGTGTTACAGCCCGTCCTTATTAGTCTCACCTGTGTCTCGTCCCGTCAATCAGTCTCACCCGTCTTCCCTTCCCATGCACTATTTAAGCCCAGTCTGACCTCGAGTACAACGTGTCTGTATTTGTTCTCCTTATGTGTATATGCCCTTTTTGCCTGTTCATGCCTGAATGTCTTTGCTGTGCTTATGTTCTCTGTGTTTCTCTTGTTTTGCAGACTCGTGTTCCCTCGCTTTGAGTTTTCACATTTTTGCCCTCGCCTGCCTGCGAGCAGCCCTGCCTGTGTTTATGTTATAGATAGCGGGAGCACGAGTCTTGCCTTTTTGTTTCATTGTCTTTTCTGTTTTGACCTGGAGTTGGGGTGCTACTGTGTCTCTGTTCTTGTTTTTCTGTTTATTAAACTGTGTCTATCTCTGTATAGCCTTCCGTCCGCCCCCCTTCCCTTATACACGACATGACAGGTTTCCTGGGGCTATCTCGCATGTTTTTTTCCTAAAGCTTCTTAAGTAGCTAGGCTAGCTTGCTAAATTTCCAGAGATATGGATCCAATTCAAGCATTAATTTTAATAATACTTGTAAAGATGCTGCTTCGGAGACGTCTGATGCATATTTTGCTCATCAGACGTAATCAAATGCCAATGGTAAATGTTGTGATAGCACCTAGCAGCTAATGCTAGTGTCCTACCTACCGATGGCAGATTCACTACATAGTGCCCTACACTTTTCGAACACAGCTTATGTTTAAACAATATTTACTTATTTGTGGTATGTGAACAAACTAGAACGGACAAAAAAATGAATCATTTTAAAAAGTTAATCAGATACAAAATCCAGGGCTCTCAAGTTGACCCTAAACCTGCGCGTGAGATTTTCTGGATGTGCGACCGGGGGGGTTGTGGTTCGGTTTGCACAACGCTGTGCGGGGGTGGGGTTGCGAGGCAACAGTGTAACAGAGAAGCACCAAACGTTGATGGTGGTGTTCAATGTGCAGCCTAGATTCTGCGTGAGAAATCGGCGGTGTGGCGTGTGAAGACAGTCAGATGCGTGTGTCTCACACTCATTGCGTGAGACTTGAGAGCCCTGACAAGATCACTATACCCTGGTTGTTGACGGGCAGTTTTATGATACATAAGCAGTATGCTCAGTGTTCTAGAAGTAATAAATATGAAACAGTCCTGTAATAGTGTGTACAGAATTCCATTATCTGATCATGCTCTCTGGATAAAAAAGGTTTTGAAATCAGGCATGATGCTGAATCAGGGCTAATGCAGGACATGCACTCTACAAAGAAAACAGGTCACAAAAAGAAAGACAAGCAGTGGATGATGTGTTTTACTGACATTTAAATTGTCCAATTTAATTGACAACTGCAATACTGATAAATACTGGCGACATAAATATAACTGGCTCAAGTCTCCATCACATAATTAAACAATATTTCACTGTTTCTTTATTAATTTAATGCCATTATTTCAATAGAAATGTAAAGATATTATCACCATTTTACTCATTCTTTACTGCACTGTAGATCAAGCCCCAAACTAGTGAAAATCCCACTGAGCTTAATGATTAAAACCAGAGGCTGTACAGAATCCAAATGGATTGTGGCTTAGGACATGAAACGTCTCCATCTCAGCAATCTGCTAATTCCCAGAGGAGAACCATAACCTGGTTACAGCTTTAAAATGTTAAGCTGCCGCTCCATGAGGCTGTTTCAAATAACCTGAGCCACAGGGCAACTCTCCAGGGACTCATAAATCAACTAAATGCACTACTGTCCTCTCTAAGCGGTGTCATGCTCGAATCTAGCACAGTTTAATTCCAGAGGAACGTGACCAATGTAGAACTGCCCGCAGATTCAACAGAACTGGCCAGCGTGGTTCCTCTACAGTGGTGAACCTCCAAGCTTCTCTCTTTCTACAGTAACCCCTTTCTGAGTGAACCCTCATCAGTGTGACGAGGGGAGAATCAATATTCCTGGTTGTTAGGCCTGCCTTCACTTCAGACGTTTGCAAATGCATGAATTTCAGAGTGTTGCTCAACAGAAGTGGTCGTGAATGCTTACACATAACATGGTTGTTACTCAAGAAAACAGTTTTAACTCTCGCTTTCCACAATTTCTTGAAACTTTGACATTAAAGTGACCCAAAATTATAATTTATTTTGTTACAATTCAGTTACAAACTACAGACATGGACAAGCTTCAACATGCTTAGTGCTACTATCTTAGCTATGCGACTTATTCATGTTTATAGTTAACAGTAATTCACGTTCTCTGTAAACATACACAGTGATTATTTTCCTATCTGAATGATATACAGGGAATCTGCATGTTAGTACAAAGCTGAGTTAAGAACATTCTCCAGATGGAGGACCACTTTATTCCATTATTCCACTATCAGGATCTCATAAATGTTTGTGTGTTAGTAGTTACAATGGTCATGTTTTCTGTGAGCATGTTATTAAATGACTGACAATGAATAAAATTACTCAAGACTTCTTAAATCCTACTACGAGGCAGAACTTCATCGGAGATCGGAGTGGTTTGAGAGAACTTAGGGATGCGATTATTGATCTTTAGTGTTTGATAACAACATACATTTCACATTTCACTGTGTGTTGTACTTGTATGACTGCATGTGACAAATAAATTATCTTGAATCTTGAATCTTGAATTAGCCTTGTACTGGGGGGCACTTGTCCACTGTCCTCAGAGAAGATGAACACTCAAACAACGATTTGCGCCAAATCGTTTCGGCTTCCTTATATGGGAGCCTTAACTCGGTACAGCTGAGAGTCATTTCCATGCGCGCACTAAATGACCGGCGGGTCTGAAGGCTTGTTTCGAAAACAAGAAAAAATAAACATCGGATATACTTTTCCATCCTCGCTAGGCTATTCCTGATTCAGTAATATCAGAGAAATGTTAATATAAAGAGGAGGACCACGCTCAGAATCCGCGGGCAAGTGCAGAATTTAGCCGTATAGCATCAGCATCCATTCATTTTCCAGGTACCGTCCACACACACCCCGGAGTTCCTTCCACTGCTTCACTTGGTGAATTGGTTAAATACAGAGGAAGAATTTAATGCTGTTTACTAGGGATGCACCGATTGATTGGCCAGTGATCGGAAACAGACGATTTTTGGCCTGATCGGTGATCAGCCAATCACTCAAACGTATTGGCGATTTCAAACCGATCTTTTTTTGGGGGGGGTTATTTATTTGTTTTTGTTTTACATTTTATTGATTTAAATTTGTTAAGAAATTTTGTAATGAAAAAAAAAGCTTTATATTAAAGAAAATTAGATTTTTGTTTGTATTAGCTGTAGAGCTGCCACCATCATATGTCACTATTATAATAGTATCCAGTAAACAGGGAAAGTAACTCCCACGCTACATTAAAAAAGCTGAAACCCAGCAGCTCTAATTTTCTGTTATCTGGGGGAAAAAACATCGGTATCGGAAAAATTCGGTATCGGCCGATCACACTTACGAAAAAAATCGGTAATCGGAATCAGCCAAGAAAATTGCAATCGGTGCGTCCCTACTGTTTACACCCTGTGCCGTGTTCACGTATGACGTAACGGTCACTTTACACTTATGGGAAAAATTTGGATTCCTGAATGCTTGGCTGACTGACTGATCTGTTGTAACTGGAACACTGTGTAAGTTTTCACAAAACAATTCCATTAAGAATTCAATACCGTTTGAAACAAGCATGTGATCAGGCATCCGTTTTGCATGGTGCTAATTAATGTACCATAAGCATCCATTACTTGACAACTACACTATTTTCAGTGCAAAACAAAACGTATACTGCATGCACATGTCTTGAATGAGTGTGTTTGAGGTAAAGAGGAAAACCATACATCAGATATTGATCAAAATCAGCTCATAGGCTTTACTATGAGCTTAAGTGTCAGCGACGTCCACAGTTTATATTAAACAATGAGAAAGGAAACAAACATTCATTATCTGTATTCTGGAAATGACCTGTCTTCTTTATTTTCCAAGGGGGAATAATGAGAAAAATGTTTAATTAACCTGAAATCATCACATGGGTCAGTTTATTACATTGGCCAGAGAGCTGGAGCTGAAAATTAAATAATAGAAAGGAACATTGAGGTTTTCCATTAAGGCTGAAATCTTGGAGCCATGAGACCATAATGAAGTGAAAGTGTTGTGTAGGCCAGAGATTTAATCAGATGTAATCGGTCTCTTGCGTTCTTACATCGGGACACACCGTCCATACAAATGAAAAAGGAGGGAGGTTTTACAGCATCAGGCCATAAGACCTGGGAGGTGCCCCGAGACGACTTGGATTAGATGAAGCAGCGCTGAAAGGCTGGCAGAAATGACACTAAATCATAATCACTAAATGACATACTGCCAGAGGAGCACTGCTACCAGCTCAAATTAATCACACACAAAAAGGGCGAGAGAGAAGAAAAGGGGATATTTGGGATACAAAGGCAATTTAATAAAGCTGCTTTGTTTCAGTGCCTTTAATCTGCACCATAGGGCTGCATCCGCTAAGTGTCGGCAGAAGAAGAAATTAAATTATTATAAGGGTTCTCCCAAATCTCACCACTATGTTACTGCGATTACACCCATAGATTGCAGGATGACACTCAAGGTCACACACACAAACTCGATAAACAGTCGCCAGGAGCAAACACAGTCAATACCGTCAGCTTTTCCACAGCCAAGCTTAAGCCCTATGGTCTAGTCGTACTGTCAAAGCAAACAACTTCAAAAGCTCAGATTTATACTTAAAAGCTGGAAAATAAATCTGATTTGCCATTAAATTTCTGTTAATTACAGATTTAGTACCAGCAGGTGATGCCAAACCTTTTAAACAAAAATAACGGTGGCCTGTCAGGATTACTCGATTAAACCTTTAATGATTGGCGGAATTAGCTGTTAATTTGTTAGCGGTTAATCCACATGACGAGGCACATTGGTACATTTTCCAACTGCTCTTTCTTCTCAGTAGGTTCTTCTCCTTTGTTCATGCCATGACACACTTTCACAAACAAAGATCAGACTTTGACAGATCCTTGTTCTTTAAGTAAGACAGGGCAGCCACTCTCACGATCGCACTTTTTTATTATTGTCTATTAGAAAATGATGTCTTCTATCATATTTATGCAGAAATACGAACATCTTTTTAAAGGCCTGCTGATGTATCTTTTTCAAATAAAGCATTTTGGAATGTATGTGCTGCTATTATCCAGTTAATTACTAATTTACTTATGATTCAGTTAAATAAGACAAAATCCTTAAAATAGTAGTAATTATAATGTACACATTTTATTTTCCAGTCAGCTAAAGGCTAGTTGTCTTGCTATGGAAGCCATGATTGTAGCCACTAATAAAAATGCAGCTTTTTACAGCTTTTTCTGAGTGAAAATGAGAATTCTCATTTATTTATCTGCACAGTAGTAGAATTAATTTGTTTTAATAACATTATCTCATCCACTGGCAGAACCTACCCAACAAACAGGTCCCGAGTTCCTGGCAGTGTGTTTCTCATCCACGCAGGTAATTACTAAACTCACATAACTGAGATAATGAGATCTTATCATACCTTTAAGCACTGAGTGTTAATTTGTGTCCAATAAATGAAAGCACTCCTACCAGGGATGCAACGGTACAACCATGGCCGTGCGGTGCACGGTCCGGTAAGCCCTTGTGTACCTCGATATTTCGGTTTTGCACCGAAGGCTACTGTTAAGCAGTAAGCACCAATGAGTGAAAGCCCTCCACCGTGAGTTAATCACTGTTGTGGCTCCACCCAATTGCCCTCCCTCACACTGACGTAACTGGAGCTGAGCTCGCAGCTCGGCACACTGACGTGGAAAACAAACAAGCATGGCCGGCACTGGCGGAACAGTGGAGAGGTAGAAGTTTGAAGAAGCATCGGCTTCGCACAAATCTCCAGTTAAGATTACAACAATCAGAAATTTTGGTACGATTATAGTCTGAGACATAATCACGCTTTCACGATTATCATGGATATTTTTATGTGAACTGATTTCACAAATGTATTACTGTCACGGTTCGGCCAGTGGCCAGTAGAGGCCACTGTTTTTAAATTTAGTTTTGGGGCTTTTATTTTGGGATTTTGTTTCTTGTTTCACGTTTCCAGGAGTCTTGTGTTCTGTTGAACTGATTGTGTTTGGTGATTGGTTTCTGTACTGTATTTAAGTTCAGTTCATGTGGACCGTGGGTATTGATCCATCGCCTCACAAACCTTGTTTCTATTTCATGTCTGTAGCGGCCCTTGAGCCAGGTTTATGTTCTCGTTTTGTTGTAAACAAAGATATCACTATCATGGATAGCAGCCTGTCTCGTGCCTGTCTTCCAAGAGGTAAATCACGGCAGCGGTTTAAGCCCCGCAGCCATGACAATTAACATATATAGATTAAACAAACACATTCTATACTGGTTTTGAACTTCAGGAGCTATTTATTGCTGCTTTTCAAAATAAATTTGTAAAATAAAAGTCATCTCTGTAACCACCTGTAAGGCTGTCCGTAAGCTGCACAGACATAGGTTACTGTTGCCTTTCAAATCAACTCTGGGCAAACAGATGATATTTAAAGCCGTAACAGAGAATTTGTATTAAATTCAAGTAAATTTGCTCTGTAAACACATCCAGCTCCTTTGATGAACAACACATGTTTTATATTTTCAGTTTGCTTTTTTACTAAAGAAATGAACTGATGACTTGAACATAAATTGCACTGTTTAAATTTAAAATGCAGCTTTTTAAAGAGGCAAACGAGGGGTCATTGAAAAGGCTTCACCAAGCCCTATCTAACTGTGAAGTTTCACAGAGATTGGTGGTTGCATTGCCTAGAAAAGCATGTTCTGTGGGGAACTACAGTATTGGGGCACCAGGGCGATGTGAAAGGGGCGCACTATTATATGTCTCTGGTTCCGGCAGATTTGTTTTGCGGTGTTGGGGAAGTCTTACCAATGTCCCATACACTAATGGAAACACGAGCAATATGGCTAAGCATCTCAAGTGTAGTAATGCTGATATAACGGCAGTGGTGCACAGTAACGAAGGAGATTTACTTGAGTACTGTACCTAAGTAGAGTTTTTGAGTATTTGTACTTCACTTGAGTACAGGGATTATAGCGACTAAAATGGTCGCCGATGCGACTAGATTATTTTGCGACTAATTTTTCCATTTCAGTAGCCAATGGCGATCATCCCTCACAATCAAGAGAAATTAAAATAAAGTACTAGAAAAATTAGATCTTATGTTTGCAGATACACTCAACCCGTTCCTACGATACCATCACATGATTAGTTTTGGGAATTTCGGTTCTTTTTAATGAGTCGGATCAATTGGATCAGATCACTAAGAAGATCCAGCTCCTTTGGGTCCCAAACGCATAGACAGACAGGGTGAAAGTGAAAGTGACCATTTGTCATACGTGAACACGCCACAGCACACAGTGTGAACAGAACGAAATACTTCCTCTGCATTTAACCCATTCACCAAGTGAGCAGTGTGTGGGACGGTACCTTGCTCAGGGTACCTCAGTGGCGCCTAGCAGTCTTGGGAATCGAACCCGGACGTTCTGATCACAGAGCGAACGCCTTAACCACTAGGCTACCAGTTGCCTAGGTCACAAGATTCATCAGCACGTGGCCATACTGCGAGTGGCGAAAGCACCGTGTAATCTAATTGCGGTCGACGTGGTGTTTAATGAAAATACAATAAAACTTGTTTGCGACAGACATCTCTGTTGACAGAACTGTTCACAGATTGAGATTCGCACAACCTGGCAACCTGTTGCAAAGCGTGTTCTAAAACATACGAACTGCTTTGGAAACAATTTAGTCGGGATTTCTTGTTTCGTTTTAACACTCTTTACATGGGGTAAGACTGGAACCGAAATGTGCCATGACAATATTTTTTTATTTATATCACATTTGACAGAGATGATGGCGCCTAAAAAATAATTTGGCTCCTAAATATTTTGTGTTTAGGAGCCAATAGCTCCTATGGTTTTTACTTTGTCTGGAGCCCTTGAGCAGTATTTTTATTTTTGGAAACTTATGACTTTCACTTCACTACATTTCTATCAAGGATCTCGTTACTTTTAATCCTGAAAGTGGATGTTTTCCCACTCTTCGGAAAAGTGAATGTTTTTTCCCGGGTGAAAAGGCTATAAGTATCAGTAGAATAATGTAGAGTCTTAGATATTCTATAACAATACAATTAATCCAACGCCAAACTGCATTTCTGACACGCCATTTTTGCACCCATGACCAGATCTTGATAAAAATTTTATCGGTGCTATAAAGTTGTATAAAATCACTCTCACGCGGCGCACTCTCACGCACCCTCACGCCCACTCTAGATTTAAAAAAAAGCACAGCCTCCATAACTCAAAACACACGCACTGGTGTAAAATACAGACAGGACATGTAATTCGTCCAGTAGTGTGTGTGGTTACAGGTAAGGCACTCCCTTTCTTATATTATATGTTAATTTGCATTTACAGCAGTTTTACTCTTAAATTGATTAAGATGCACATTCCATACATGTAGGCCTACATGGTACATTGTGTCAGAACACCTACACCCGGTTTCATGGAGGTGGGTAGAATTACAATTAAAAATAAACAAAATTACTTGTTTTTTTCGTCAGTTTGTTTTGTGTGTTATTCTGTAACATTTGACCAATTGCTTATTCTTGTCACACACTGGGTCACGCGGGGTCAATCGCCACTGGAAGTGACCCCCTGTAAGGTATAAAAGCGAGAAGCAGGTAATGTATGGCACACAGACATTGAAGTTGCGTGCCAATCGTGTTCACCCTAGCTCATCTTCACGGTACCGTGAGTACTTCAGCTCTTCGGAGCATTTCGAACCCTACCCTTTGTGTGTCCGAGAACGCGGATTCGTTTGGTGCGGATCCTAACTCCAATCGGAGCGTTCTTACCAGCTCTCTCGTGCCAACCGCATTTGGGCTCTTCCACCACCTAACATTTGCGCAACGATACCTTTCATTCTAGTTCCACTTGTGACAATTCTAGAGGTTCTACAAGCTAATTTATTATTTGTTTTGTGTTTAAACCAAACCGAAACCGTGGCCCAAATACCAAGGTACATACCGCACCGTGGGATACCTGTACCCCTGACTCCTACACATGTAATCAGGCAATTATAAAATTGTAACATAAAAAAATGTGCCACAAACCGTTTGTGGAGAGAGGAGAGTCATTTAATTATGCCATCTTAATAAAGCCATATTGTTTGAATATCAAAACAGACAACAGAGTATCAAACTTAGATCAAAATATTTTTGCAATAGTAATAACTCGAGCGTTGTTCTGGCTCACAAATACATTGATTTCTACCCAATATGTCAAAACAAGAGGTGAGGTATTCTCAGGAATATTCTGCTATTTCCCATTAAAAAAGGCAGTAAAGCACGGTCAGACCATATAAAGTGGATGTTGTCTTACCATGTCCACTTAGCACTGCTGAAACTGCATGTCCATGACACAAAGATTACATAAAGTATTATTTTGTACTTTTCAGTCTTTTTTATTTATTTATTTTTACACAGCCTTCTCTTGATTCTACTCCCTCTGCTTAATAGACCACACAAAACGAGCACAGGTCAGCGTTTATGCATTCTCTGTAAATGCAGAACAGAAAAAACTGGTATAAATATGGTTTATGGTGAATAATGAATTGGCAAAACAAAAACATAATGTGACGGTGTACCAGTCCATTAGTCGCTTGTCTGAAGTGGATCAATTTTCCAGGTGACACCTGTAGTGATCAGATTGGGCTGTACAATATGGACAAAATATTAGTACTGCAATTATCTTGCTGCACTGTGATTGTGATATGGTTTGTCATTTAATGAAAATACATGAAATCAAATCAAGTAATAAAAACTACTGAAAATAGGAAAACATTTCACTTTACATACAAGTTTAACATCACTGAGGTCACCAGGGATGGAGGTGTAGTAATTGACTGAAGAGCTCCATTTAGGCTACATAAACTCTATGATTAAATTAAGCTATTTCAGTACCACAGTTACATTCCAAGAACTGTTCTCTCCGCATCTGTGAATCTATAAATGTGATAGTGTGAGAAAAATCCTCAGTAAAAATGGTTGAAAGATGGTTGAAAAAAACATTATTCAAATAAAAAGTAAGCTTATTTAGATTGAAATATTATAAAAACTATAACAACTATGCTTTTGGACTACAGCGAATATTTTAGTTATTGCGTATTTTATCTATTATTTATTATCAATTATTCAAGTAATTGAGTAAGCCATAATTTTGATATTTTAAAGAGCAATAGTGCTGAACTGGTCATTTACATTTACATTTAGTAAATGTCTATTTATAAAAAAATATTGCATATAAGTGACGTATTACAGTCTGGATTTTAAAAGAAAAAATTCTTTGCGAATAAAAAAATGATTGTTTTTTTTTTTTTTAGGTAGATGTGGTGTGTGTGTGTGTGTGTGTGTGTGTGTGTGTGTGTGTGTGTGTGTGTGTGTGTGTGTGTGTGTGTGTG
>JBBPCW010000001.1:1538331-1552903 GCA_037974425.1 Phenacogrammus interruptus
TCGGGTGCGGCTTATGTATGAACAAAACTGGATTTTCCCCGATTTTTAGCTTGTGCGGCTAATACTCCGGTGCGCTTTATAGTCCGGAAAATACTGTACATAATCCCACACACAGCAAAAGCAATAACAGAACAGAAAAAAGGGTTTTGAGGATTCACCCCCTAAATAGGCCTGCTACTGTATTACACAATTATTTATTGCTGTTTGCTGCTATTATGCATTTTACACACTGCCAGAATTCAGTATGTCATAACTAGCACTGCATCTGTCAACTGCACAGAATGTTGGCTTGTCCTGTTTTGTTGCTCTTTTGTTTTTCTTGCACTGTGTGTTTTTTTCTTGTGTTTCTGTTTTTGTTCTTGTGTTGCTCAATGTTCCTGTAGGAGCACTGTTTCCTTTCACTGTGTATTTTGTATATGACTGAAATGACAATAAACCTACTTGACGTGAAAAATGTATATGAGATGAGTCAGTTATGAAGGAGCCAGCTAAATACTAAACCAGCACTGGACATCAGCACCATTAAGATGGAAGAAGTGTAGATTTTATAACTGTCTACAAACAGAGTCGTGCTAAAAGCATTTAAACCCTTCAGTTAAGACTTTTTCTTAAGTAACTACTAGGACAGCAGACATTTACACCAAAAACACACACCTGGCATCCAGGAACCGGGAGCGGAGGATCATGACTGCTTCGCACGTGCTCTGTTTGAGTTGGGTCTGGATGGAGCTGAACTTGCGGTGGATGATGGCCACCATGCGCTCGATCTCGCGTGGAGAGACCGGCCGTGTGCGTGATTGCTCACGCAGGAGGTTCATTACGTGTGTTGTGAACTCACTACAAGCCTGAGAAATAAAACACAAGCACAGATGACTATTCATGCCAAGTATAGACATTTTCTGCTATCTGCCAGTTTCAAAATCCCATTTTTAGATCGTAGCTGCATGTGAACACGATGGTTGCCATAGTAACCGATTAGGGGATCTTAGATTTCGATGTCTACCAGATTCTCAGATCTTAAAGCCCTAAGTACTATAACTGGCAGTATTGATACTATTTTGCAACAATACTGCATTTTTGGCAAACAGAGCACAGTTGTAAGAGGTCAGAACAGGATGACCTGGTCAGCAGAATATCTGAGCTAACAAGCTCCACCATTAAACTTTAGAGACTTAAAGTGCAGTCACTGTAAAACTACAGCGCACCAGAAGAAAATATAATATGTCTAAGATCTGTGATGATGCGAATATTCAAGAATTGTCTTGAACAACAAAAAAACACAGGTTTGCATCTCGAGATCTGATTTGAAACCACCTACAATGAATCTGACTTTCATGATTGTTTTGCAGAAAGTCTGTCCAGCTCAGTTCAAATGTGTTCAAAAGATCAAATCTGAACAACACCCCCATCTAACTACTTTAAAACCAGCAGTGGTACTTTCCCCTCACCCACCCAACCTCCCACCAAAACCAGATCCAGTTTACCATATTTGGATCTGGAGCCAAACTATAATGACTTTCAAACACCTAGCATGAACTTTTGCCAAGCCATCTCTTGAATTGTGTGTTTTCAAGTCCACACTGATTTCCATCATCATGTGCATGACCTCCAGCCAAATAAATATTCACATATATCCACAAACAACAAATGAACCAGCAAGAATGTTTGGGATAGCTATTAATCAGTGCTATTCATACATAAAAATGCATTAGATCATTACAAGAAAAATGCACTTGGCGCTTTTTGGCTATTTATTTTGGGCTCTTGTTTATTTTTTTTGTTCATTTAATGTAAAAAAAAAAAAAAAAACAACTTGTGAAAAACAAATCTGTAGCACTGGAGGCTGCTTTCTAAACATAGTTTGAGCGAGGGCAGCTGCACGGGGCCATGACTGATGGCTGGTGGGTCGAAATGTACCTGCTCGTATTTCTCCAGCTCTGTGTGGTAGATTGTGCGAATTTGGCTCAGCTTCTGTTTGTAGTCTGAATGCTCCAGAGAACTGTCCGGAGACATCCCCCCAGAGCTGGTCGCTGCGGACACAGCTGCAGCAGCTCCACCGCCCTTTTCTGGACCGGCCACTCCTTCGGCTAGAAGCATGTTGTCCAAACGCACGAGCTGTGGGTCCTGCGGCTCCTCTTCCTGGGCATTTCGCATCGACAGACCTGAAAGGAGCATCAAGAGAGATGTTATTAATTTACATTTACATTTATGGCATTTAGCAGATGCTTTTATCCATAGCGACTTCCATTCCCTGCCTACAGGGGGCAGTCTCCCAGAGGCAAGTACCCTACCCACAAGGCCCCCACCACCATGTATCTTTACGCTCAATTAATACATGATTGCCTAGTTATTCAGTTTTCCTTGGTGGTAAGCTTTCAACAATTTATGTGCACATCACAGCCAACACTCTGAGGCTAATAAAAGTTCCTGTACTGTAATAGACTGACTATTTATACTGAACTGCTGCTGACCATTTACACATACAAAGCAAGCATTTACATTCCAGCATACTTTCCACCTGACCTCTGATGCAACAATTGTACAATCTTAAAAATTACCCTAATTCTAAGTTAATAATTGCATTTGTGTATTCTATGTGTATTTTTTGTACTTTGTGAAATCCACGTAGTCTCGTCTCACTGAACACACGCATATAGCTGAGTTTAGTTTCAGTATGACTTCAAAGCAAATGCATTTATTGAGACATGTTGTTAATCTAATAAATAAAATGAAAAAAGGGAGAAATGTGTGTCTATTTCAGCTTGTGCTTGTCATCACTTGTCTGTCATCAGACAAGAAGCAAGATTGCTAATCAGCCAATCTGGCCACATTAAGATTACACTCACTGCAGTATCAAAGCTCGCAGGGCTGCACGATAAGACAAAAAACAATTATTTTGATCAGTAATGAACTGAATGTTATTTACAGCAATTATTCAACAAACCTTTCTTTCTTACACCCATTACAACCTTAAAACTGTATACAGTGATGTGCCGATGTCTTGAGCCACTACTCATTTTGCTTTGACTCAACTTGGTGGTGCAAAAGTACTGTTTTCTGCCAGACAACTGTCTTATCTTTGGCATATTGAGCAGATTAAACAAAAATGGGAATAATGTTCTACTGCAACAGGCTGCAAGGTGCCTAGAAACCACTCAGCATTCAGCACCATCAGTATACTAATCACTGGCCTCATCATCTGAAAGAAATGAAGGGCGGATAAAACCATTTAAACTATAGCAGTGTTTCATTAATATATTACATATAATGCCATTTTAATCTCTCTCTCTATCTACACTATATGCCAGAGATGTTCACAAGTCATTTTTACCAAGTCAAAGTCAAGTCTGAAGTGTTTGTGCTCGAGTCCAAGTCAAGTCTGAAGTGTTTGTGCTCGAGTCCAAGTCAAGTCTGAAGTGTTTGAGTGGCAATGTCCCAAGTCCAAGTCTCTCTCTCTAAATGTGAAACTTCAGTTAGATGGGGCTCGGTGACCCCTTTCCAACGACTCCTCATTTGTCATAATAGCCCCCGGAGATCTGGAGTTATTAGTTGAAAAGTGTTCGCCTGGACAAAAGTAATGGGACATGGAGCGAGGTGAATGGTTTTCGGCTCTTCACCGGAGGCTATTATGGCAAACGTGGGAAAAAGTGTGAGATATAAATAAATAATTCCATGAAATGAACGTTGTTTACAAGCTTTGACTCACGAGTCACAGCACAGAGTCAAGTCTCGAGTCGTTGAGGGAAGTTTAAAGTCAAGTCACAAGACTTCCTTTGTGCGAATTAAGTGTGACTTGAGTCCGAGTCTCAGACTCATGTCCCCTCTCTGCTATATGCACAAAAGCATTGGGACACATGCCCATTACATTAACTAGGATTTTAATTGCGTTCCAATGACTTTAATTAATAGTTAAAGTCATTTGAACTTCCATACTTTGCAGCTATAACAGCTCCCTTTCTCTTGGAAGGCTATCCACAAGATCTTGAACTTTCTGTGGGAATTTGTGTCCATTCATTCTGTAGAGCAGGAGTAGGCAACTCCGGTCCTGGAGGGCCGGTGTCCAGCACAGTTTTATAGTAGTTCGTCACAAACACATTCACTAAACCTGACAACTAACTGTCGAGGTGAATCAGGTGTTTCTTAGCAGGGAAAGCATTATGATTGCCCTTCACTGGAAGTAAGGGGCCTAGTTCAAACCTTGAAAAACACGTGTGTTCCAATACACCTTTTATTTCTGGTGGCCAGACACTGCTGCCCAGACGCTGTGTTCCTGGCTGCCCGCTACTTCACTTGGATGAATGGGTTAAATGCAGAGAACAAGAATGTGAAGATCACACTGTGTGATGTTCTGTGTTCACACATGACAAATCAGGTTGTAAGATTTATAAAAATTAACAGAACTGTTCAATACAACAGGCACTTGGAATTCACTTTTTTAGTATTAAGAGAATGGAGAAATGGGTCAAATGGGCATGCATGGGAAAGTACAGGTTTTGAATTGATGCCTAAATGCCTCACTGACATGCATTTACACCAGTGTAATAATGAGTGACTTCTATTACACAGTAATAAAAATTTATACAGTATAAGAAGGTTATTTCTATTACAGAGTAATAACAAGTGATTTCTATTACAGAGTAATAAGTGATTTCTATTACAGAGTAATAAGTGATTTCTATTACAGAGTAATAATAAATGATGTATATTAGAGTGATAAGCGATTCTGTCATACAGTGGTACTAGTACAATTAAATCACCAAAAATGAGCAGTTTCCTAAAACTTTTCCCCCTACTCTGTCTGATTATCTGTTTATTTCTAAGAACAAAACACACCCGCCAGAAAATGCAGATGAATGCAAGAACTGTGAGAAGCAGAAGTGTCAGATGGGTATAAAATATTAAATATATTAGTTTGAAGTGGATTCGGGTTTTTTTCAGAGAGGCACAGTTTGTGGCTTTGTTCTGAGGGGCTGAACAACATGGCGCCGCTAGCTGGCGGCCTGTTGGACATTTTTAAACTACTTTTAAAGTTAGGACTTTGCACAAAACTGTACTTTGCACAGCCAAAGAAACTTGCCTGTTTTCTCTTTAATTTCACACAGCACGCTGAAGAGAGCCGGTTTCATCCGATGGCAGTTCAGCGCGTGTTTTCTGCAGGACAAACCAACAAAACTACATTAGCCAACCGCTAACCAGCCTTCGAGCCCATCAAATGTGACCCATATTGCTTTTTGTAAGGTCCCAATCACCCTATAAAAGTGAATTGGACGCCTAAATAAAGCATTTACTGAGATTTTACTTGTTTGCTTAATGTTGGAAAGAGCTAATTATGCAAAATGCATGTTAGCCAACCGCTAACCAGCCTTACAGCCCATCAAAAGTGATCAATATTGCTTTTTCAGACCGTCTGAATGTCGTATTAAAAGTTGACCGGAATCTTAAATAAAGCATTGACTTTGTTTTTCTTGTTTGCTTAATTGTGAAAAGAGCAACTTGTGTAGAATGCACGTTAGCATTCGCACAACTAGCCTGGTTAACTTGCTGAAACAGTTTGCCCGATATTTTCCACATTTTGTCATTTACTGTCACTCCTAAACGAATTAAGAAGCTTAACTACTAAATTGTGTGTTCATATCTAGAACTGTATTAAACGAGCTTGTAAGAGCGATGCTAATGCTGCACAAGTTGGACGTCAGGCTGGCCAGCAGGCTAACAACGCCGCTAATGTAAACAATACAGTTGCTTCATTTAACCCTGTTTCTTTCACTTCGTAAAGGTGCAAATGTGTCTTCCCTGGCTCCAAGAACAATCAAAACCATATGTCGGGTGTTTTAAGAGCCTCGAAAGCGTATTAAAACACTATTAAATGCTCGTTAGCCAGGTGAGTTAGCATAGCTCGCCAAAGTTTGTTTTTATTTTGGGCACGGAGCCAAACGTCTTTATTTAATTTTATTTCTACTCACTTTGCTTGAGCTTCGTCTAAGCTTTGGTCGGTTATGGTCATGATCTGCTGCAAAATGTCTCCAATGTCTCGCCGGTTCTCGTGGCCGTTCTCTGTCCCTTCCAGCCCCGACTCGCCATCGGTGCGATGCTGTGGGTGGAGCGGGTTCAGGGGATGCATTCCTGGGTGAGTGTTCAACCCGAGCCCCCGGCTTGGATTGGGCCCGTTGCCTGTTATAGGCTGCTGCTGCAACATCCTGAGGAGAACATTAATCTAACCAGCCAAATACACACACACTCACTCACTCACTCACACACACACCCTCCTCAGGACAACCACACTGGGGTCCCCTAGCGATTGAAGCCACTGTTAGGACAAAAAGACAAAATACTATCAGAAATCTTTCTTCTGCTACTCCAGCAATACGAGGCAAAAAAAAGACAAGGCACAGAATTCTAAAACTGTTTTGATGCTAACCCGAGGCACCGCACATCCTACTATTTGGCAGTTTCTCTTAAAATCTTTTGATTTCTTTATAAAGAGTTCTGCCTGCAATTTGGGAACCTCTATTAGTACACGGGAACTCTGTTAGTATATGAAGAAAAACACACCCGTATTTAGGGTTTGGGGCTGAAGGCCTTAACTTAATGCTTCTGCATACTACAGCATTTTGGACAACACCGTGTGTGGACACAGTATTCTACAGACTGAATGAGCACAAATTCCCACAGAAACACCTTAAAATCTTGTGGAAAGTGTTCCAAGAAGAGTGGAAGCTGTTATAGCTGTAAAAGTGAGGACCAACTTTGTATTTGAAAGCAAAGCAAAGCAAAGTCCCTGTTGGTGTAATGGTCAGGTGTTCCAATACATTTATCCATATAGTGTAGTTTGAGGCATCTTAGATCCTGCCATTTGGCAGTTTCTGTTAAAATGTTTTGATTGCTTTATAAAGAGCTCTTTTTGGGAACATCAGAATCAGAATCAGAATCGGCTTTTATTGCCAGGTATGTTCACACATTCGAGGAATTTGTTGAACATTTGGGAACTTCTAGTTGTACCTTCTGGCTGTTTGAGATTGGTACCACTGGTCCGTCTCAGATGATATATGCCACACTTGTAGTAATCATGTCTACATGAAAATACTTTAAAAGCATGGAAACAAACTTTTGTAGTAAACACATGTATTACACAAAGGGGAATTACTCAGATTTTTCTTTTTGGCATGTTTGTCTTTAAGATTTAGAGTGGTTAGCTGTGAAACGCTGTGTTAGTGAAACAGTGAAACTGCTGATTCAGGACCACATGTTCATAGTCTTTAGTGCCTCACAGAGCGCAGTGTTTTATAGTGCTGATGATAATGCTGAAACATTGTTTTTTGAAATCTTTGCAATAGGATTTATTTGGTTACTAAATAAAATGTACATTTATTTGTGTTGCAGACAGTGACCCCTGGTTCCATTCACTCCAATTTGACATCAAACTACAGAGAGTCACTTATATCTCAGCACCTTAATCATGCAGAAAAGCAGAAAAACCGGTGGAATCCCCCTGTGAAGACAAGCAGGTTGTCTTTAAAGTTGCAGGTCTCATACCACACATTTTTGCCTTTCAGGGTTATATTCAGCCCCATCTTAGCACCGCTTGCCTCTGTGTTACAGCGTGGTTCTCTTTTTTGCTGGCAGACAACAGGAAGTCTGCAAAACCACAGGTTCTGTTGCCTCTGTCAAACAAACAGGCAGCTAGTTTCAACACGCCACCATTTCTAGAGCAGTTTCAAGGACCGTCAAGAATGAGCAGAATTCACGAGCAAATTCATGCATGTATTTGACCTCGTCCTTCCAGGCAGCCTTGGGTCAAGTCATGAACGCAGAGCCCCTCAGAACCCTACGTTAATTTCCTTTCACCAACAGAAGAAACGATTCCATGAGTTTTCACTGTTTTAATAATATGGGCCATGTCAATAGGGGTGGGTCAGGGTTGAGAAAGAAACAGGAAGAAACTGAGCAGGCAGAGCGTGCAACAGAACGGCTTCACACACGTACACTCGTGTCAGCGTTCTAATCTGTAATTAATTTCTTTTCACAGGAAAAAAGAATTGGCCGTTTTGGGGTAGATATGAAGCAGCTGTTTTGGTTCTGCTTGAGGAGGTGAAGCCCATGAGGGCTGTAGACACCAGCTACACTTTAGAGGAGCTCTAAGTTCTGGAGGTGTGAAGGAAGGTAAGAGGGTCTTAAAAAGAGCGCTACATTTTTCTGGTTGTAGAAAGTCCATAGGCTTCTGTTTTACCTGTGATTACTGTTGTCAGCCTGTAAGCCTGTGGTGTAATGATAAGCTGGTATATGGTGGGATTTTTTTATGTGGTTGCCTTTGCTGTCATCCTAGCATTCCTGACATAACAAAAGTCACATTGTCATGAGGAGTAAGCAAAATATGAAACATGAATCCTCTGGGATTTGGGTTGTTACTGAACAGCTTGGAAATGTTCTGTGTAAATATTTATTCTATTGAATACATTCAAAACACACACAGAAAGCACTCCCACTTGCCTTGTATTGAAAAAAAATCTCAAAACAAGAATTCCCCAAACTCTAACTTACTCGAGGTTCCCATATCTGCTGGATGACTGAGGGAGATATCAGCGGACGCTAACATGGACTGCACGGAGGTCAGAGGTGAAGGCCCAGCGGAGGAGCAGCTGGAGCCCCTTCTCATTCTAGAAGAAGGGGACGAGCTGGAGGAACTCACAAACAACACGGCCAGAGGCAAAGCCGTCCTGAGGGTAAAGGAAGCCGCCGAAGATGGAGATGGTGATGGAAATAAAGGGAGTGTAGAGGAAATCGCACATTCTAAAGCTAAAGTAGAAGAGGAGGAGGAGGAGGAGGAGGAGGAAAAGCCAGGAGGTCAACAAATAGTGGTATCTAAAAACGAGAGTGGAGAGATTGAACAAGTGCCAGGAACGAACGAGAACTCTAAGGATTCTGAGGTGAAAACAGTCCAGGCTGGAGCTGGATTGGCGACAGTGGAGAAGTCCGCAGGAGAAGAGATGGAAAGACCACTTCTGGAGACGGCCATAGTGGCCAAAGATCAGCTGCAGGTTGCCCCCGATGTCCAGTCCTCAGCTAAACTACGTCCCAAAGACCGCCTAAGGCCTGAAGATGCTCATCAGAAGGTAATGTCACACAAAACTAACAAATCACAATAGACTGTCATTCTACTAACAATGCCATGATGTTTTAACATTCTGCTGTTTTGAAACCAGGTACACAAACGTAGTGGAGAATATCTAGTGAAAGCTTGAAATCCTGCAGTACACCACAATATATAGCGTACAAACAACGTAACACACACACCTGGTACAAAATACACCTTTTTATGCTCATTATATTCAGAAAAAAGGTACATTCTCAGTAAATGTTAGTCCTACAGTGGATAAACAGTGTCAATGTACCTTAAAAGTTACAAAAGGTGCTTAAGGTCTGACTTTGTACCTCATCTGATGTATACAGTGCATCTTAGAAAATATAACTGGAATAGAATCTCTATATTTGTACTATTGTTTTCCCCAGTGACACCATTTAGCTGACTCTCTTACCCAGAGCGGCGTACATCAGACTCAATAATGGAGACATAGCAGCGTGACCGGGTGCCCTGTGGTGCTCCTGAATTTGTGAGGGAGCATCTCTGTTCTTTATTACAGGGTTCCTTGTTTTTTAGTGACCTTTTAGAGTACAGCTTTTACAGTGGCTCCCAAGACTCAAATCACCCTCACTCAGGATGGCGGGTGCCCAGAGCCCCTCCCAGGGTCAGTGGGTGTGAGGCAGGGACTTAAGATTTATAATTATTTATAGCATTAAAAGTTAGGAAGTAAAACCCATGGCATGAGTCACACCTTGGACACAGCAGGTACATATGAGAAATTGGCTCGAGGCTAAAAATGGTAAATGTGATAAAGTGACCTTTGCATGCTGTCTTCAGGTCCACAGGTTGTCCCCAGATTTTCCAGACACTCTGTTTGAGCTGCTGTGCACCCTGCAGGAGGGCCGACGGCTAAATGACCAGCGCTGCTCCTTTAGACTGGCGGGACGGAGGAGGTGTTACTCGGAACCTAGCACCCCCCGGCACAGCCAGAAAGGTGCGCATCCGATTGTTCTGCCTGTTCATTATCCACCAGAAGTGGGACCCGAGTAGACTTGATTCATTTAGACTTTATATTTTATATCGTTCTTGTCTCCGAGTGTCTGTGCAGTCGTAACATCGGTCATTTCCTCCAGGATCAATTCGGTTTCTGAATCCAGACTTCCCACAAATCTTTGCTGCGTGTTTCAATGAGCTTTGAGTGAAATAATGAATATGAATGAATAATATGTTGTTGTTATCGGCAGTACTGTGACTTCAACATGCGTCGTTATTCACTCTTCTGACCCCAAACAGTGGTGTTCTCGTCCATGACCTCGCTGCAGAAGGAAGAGTTCTTTGACTTTCTGGCCACCACTCAGAGCCGCCGGCTGGACGACCAGCGCGCGAACTTCCAGAGCCTTTCCCCGGTCCCCTCATCCCCGGAACCCCAGCACCCTTCCTCTGCCGCCCCCCAGGCCAAAGCCAAACCAAGGAAAGGCAGCTGCAAGGCCCCAGAGGCCCTCCGGACTGTTCCCAAATCAGCACCCAAGGAGGAGCTCTACAACATGATTCTCACCTCACAAGTACTTCTGATTACTCCATTACACGCCATTACAGGACCTTTAAACTAGAAGCAAAAATGAACGAAAGTTCAGGCAGAATTCTGTCTTTAAGACACTGTTGGTGTTCGAGTGATCCCACAGGTTTCTCCTTTCTTCAAAGGTAGTTCATTTGCCAAGAGAGTAGCTATAGTGCTGTGAAATAAATCAGTAGTTTTAAATTTCAAACTTTATTTCAAAGTGATAATGACTCATTTAAATAAATGTAAAGAAAAGTAAGATGCTGATTGCGCAGGTTTCCCCCTTATATCAAATCAAAGCCACACTAGCCTCTGAGAAAATGGATATAAGTGAGAACCAAATGTAGGCTTTAAGCTGCTATTATTGATTCAGCCAAACCTGATCATTTAACAGAGAAGCTGATCGGTTCCCTCATGTGTGATCAAACAGCCAAGACGGCTTAGCTGTCCAGCGGCTTCACCCAGTTACTTCTGTCACTGGAGGAATGCTCAGTCGTATCAAATTACTTGCAGATGTGGTTCCTGCCATCTTATGATCTACAGTTGTCTACAAAACCGACAAGAATGACACATTTAAAACTGTGGCCAACTACAGAGTGTGAGTGTCATCTTTACTGATGTCTTATTAATGACAGCACACCGCTCTGTTAGAGGCCATTTATTCTCAAAACCTCTGCGGGGGGTAAAATGACCTCTAACAGACTTCATTACTCATTAAAGTGAAGAAAGCAGTGTGTGTGGAGCAGTGTGTGTGAGGGAGTAGTACTCAAGGGTACCTCAGTGGTGTCACTAGCAGTCCTGGGATTTGATCCCACGACTTTTATTAACTACATTATCCTCAGATCTCTGGTGCCTCACTGTCCTAATCAGCACTCGCTGCCTTAAAGAGAGTAGATGTGACTTTGGACATAATTAGGTTGCAGTGATGCTCTTCCAGCGTGTTTCTGCAGTTAGCAGGATCTCAGACGATGCTAAAGATGAGTGATGACCATATCAGTGGTGGCTGGAATCTCCAGTCCAAAGCTAAAGTTGTAAACCTCAGACTCTGGATGTGTCTTGGCTGATTTATCACGCTTTGGTTTGAGGGACTGTTGTGTAAATTTGGCCATACCTTTATCTGCTGATGGCAGAATGAAGCCCAAATGCTGCACATGCTAATGCTAATGTCTCTCTGGTACAGGCTCAGGGCCGTTTGGAGGAGCAGCGGAGTGCAGCTCCAGGCCCCATGGATGACGAAGACTTCTTCTCCCTGTTGCTGAAGGTCCAAGGAGGACGGATGGATGAGCAAAGGACGGAGCTGCCTGTAGCATTTAAGTATTGAGAGAGCTGGTGGTTAACTGGGGGAATATATTGTGAGCACTATTTCAGTTCTGGGTTTGAAATCTGCTTTTTAATTCCTTTCGAAGATCTTCTCAGTTGCATTTGACTAGCTGCAAAAAAAACCACGTGATTTTCAAACGCAAAGTGATGGAACCACATTCGCTCCACTGAGATGGATTTGTTTTCCTGCGGCTCAGTTTTAGCAGCAGTTTGGGTTTGATTCCTAAAAGCAGTGTCTTGAAATATTGACTTATTATCTGAAACTTAACGGCTTTTTCCTTAAAATGTACTCATTATACGTATTACACACTATGTTATGTTGACTTATTATCTTAGTATTTTACCGTTTAAGAAACAAGTTACAGTGTCAGAATTTCGAGAGCAGGTCATTTGTGGTGAAATGTGAGGAACATCAGCACTTTCAGACGCAGTCCGTCATTTCTTGAGAAATATTGTCACATGGTTTTAGAAAATGAGGGAAATATTTAAACCATTTTGTTTGATCTATCAGACAAGAATTGACTTTCATATAAAGCTCTTGAGGCTCTTCCACAGATCTTTTTTATTTAAGGCACAAACTGGTCTGCTCGCTGTTTTGATGGTAAACTGTCGTTTCCAAAGTCACAGTTTTGAGGAATCTGACTGTTGGGCCTGAAATATAAAACATTACGCCTTTAATTTAGTGCTGGAATCACAACAAGAGGTCAGAAAACATTTCCATGTAGTCAAATTCAGGCCTATAGAGTAGAAACAGAGTACTATATTGCATCTATATCACCTCGTAACATATCCTGTGTTTGCTGACGCGTGTGAATGCCTAAATGAATGTTCCGTAGTAAGAATAGAGGTAATGAGGCTCCATCTCTCTGGGGTCTAATATCTGCTCTGGCATCACATAATGATGACAGAGACGTTACATAATTGCTTTTACCATCCAGTCGCTACACTCGGCCTGAAACATCCTTCCATCCTCCCACTTAACTTCAGTCTGTCCCAGCAGTCAGTTCAGCACAAAGGGCTGAAACAGTCACTCAGTCTCATCAACAGTGAACCAGTACAACATTCTCATCAAACATTTCTGCTGTTGAACTTTCGTTTGCTTTTCCAAAAGTGACTCGGTGTCTAGGACCAACATGTACACATGAACAGCACGACCCTTGACTTCCTGAAAAGAAAACGGTTACAGCTACAACCGCTCTCTGAGGACCCACACCTCACTCGCAGTGATTTACCAGAACGAGCTACAGTTACCCTTTAAACAGCACTAGAGCCCTAAAGATTCTAACCCCACACCAGTCCTGTTCATCAGAGGCGTTTACCGACCAGCTCTGTTAAACTGGAAAATTAGCTCCAACAAACAACTCTTTCTGTTCCAGCGTTCAGAAACGGCTCGCCCTGGAGACCTGTTCACCATCAGGCAGACGCAGTAAAGTGTGTGGTTAAATGCTGCCAGGGCTTAAAGAGCTACAATACAACCAATATATGAATTTATCTGTTACTCTCTCACAGGAGCTCAGCTTGTTGCTTGGTGGCGCCTCGGTTCATGGGTTTCTGCTCAGTCTGTCAGAACATTGCCAGGCAAAACAAAGTCAGCACATTCAT
Organism: Phenacogrammus interruptus; assembly: GCA_037974425.1. Taxonomy (NCBI): domain Eukaryota; kingdom Metazoa; phylum Chordata; class Actinopteri; order Characiformes; family Alestidae; genus Phenacogrammus; species Phenacogrammus interruptus. The sequence goes on from JBBPCW010000001.1 coordinate 1,551,891, forward strand.
TTAGTTGTTTTTCTACATTTATTCAGTGTTACTTAATTGAACAAGCAGTTAAAACACCTACCATTTTTGGTCTTAACAGGTACAGCCTTTCGTAATTAATTTCAGCCAAACAATGATTTATTACTTCACATGAGAATTCAGCTTTGCAGGCCTGCAGCACCCCATTTCTGCTCCTCACATTTACTTCTAATGTGTCATACTGGAGGAAACATCCACCTTTTGGTGTATATTTGATAATATTTCAGCGGATTATGAGAGAGTAACTAGAGTGGTTCATGGTTCCACTGGAGGAGGCAGGCGCCGAGCCCCAGCTGAAGCAGCTCTACTTTAGTTCAGTGCTGCAGTGCTCTTTGCACCACGAGACCTAGTTGAGTTCCTTCTGTGGAGGCCCTTTTGCCATCCACTTCACACTTCTCACACACTTCACATCACAGAGTCTGTACTTCTGTTATCACCACAGATAGAAATCAGAAGCACCGAAGCTTATTCTGAACAGTTAGAAGTGGAGAAGAAAAGAGCACCCTGTGAAAAAGGCCACATATGCTTGCTGTGTTGAGAAGAGTCAGCTAAACACGGGTTCGATAAAGGCTTTCTTCCCCTTTTTCTTCTGAGCACCATTTGTCTCCTTTTAGCCTGAAGCTGAGCACCAGATTCATGATCAGTCTACTTCTACTTCATTCTGTCTCACTGAAGAATGTGAAACTGCTGTTTATCTGATGGTAGACTCACCAACTACCTTCACAGTGAAATGAAAATACTTGCACTACTGCCAAGTCTGAAGAGGTTCAGTTCATATTACTAGCTATTAAAGGTCAGTCGGATTGTTAATAGAGTGCAAAAAGCAAACGCCAACCCATTTATTGTAAAGACACGTAAAAACACAAAGTATGTCATAATTTCATTAATGAATAAACTCTCACTGTGAATACTGAGGCTCACTGGTGTGTGTGTGTGTGTGTGTGTGTGTGTGTGTGTGTGTGTGTGTGTGTGTGTGTGTGTGTGTGTGTGTGTGT
>JBBPCW010000001.1:1779321-1794828 GCA_037974425.1 Phenacogrammus interruptus
TGTGTGGCCAGTCAAGTTCTTCCACACTGAACTCCTCCAGCATGTCTTTATGGAGCTGCTCTGTGCTCTGGGACACAATCCTGTTGGAATAGAGAAGGTTCTTCTCCAAACTGGGTCCACAGAGTTGGAAGCATGGCGTTGTCCAAAATGTCCTTCACCGGAAGATGTGTCTCAATACTTTTGTCCATATAGCGTATCTTATCTTAAAAGGGGGACTAAAAAAGAAGAGGGAAAGTGGGCGGGGAATAAGGGATGGGCTAGTGAACGAGGGAGGAGCAGGAGGAGGAGAAGAAGAAGGAGGAGGGCGGCACGAGCGCTACAGCTCCCTCCAGTCTGGCTCGCGCGTCTTTTGTCTCCTCACTCGCTTTTGTTTAGCCATGCCTAGCCTGCTGCTCCTAGCAGGGATCATGGAGAAGAACGGGGGCTACGGCGGGGAGCTAGCCGCCTCGGGCTTCGGAGCGGAGGGCCTCCTCGCCCCGCCGCCGGACGACGACGAGGACGAGTCGCGGGCGCTCCGCGTGGCCCTGGGCCAGCTCTCCCTGCTGGGGCTCGGGGAGGGCGAGGAGGGCGGCGGGGTGGTCCAGGAGCGCGGTGGAGGTGGTAGTGGTGGTTGTGGTGGCGGCGGTGGAGGGAGTAGCAGCAACAATAACACTGGGGGAAGCCCGCACCAGCCTGGGCACGGCAGTAGCGGCGGAGGCGCCGGGGGAGGCAGTGGAGATGCGGGCATCCTGCAGAGCAAGAGCAAGTTGTGCGCGCTCTACGACGGCGAGACGAAGGCACGGGGCTGCAACATCACCGAGTGCGTCCCTGTGCCAAGCTCCGAGCATGTGGCTGAGATAGTGGGCAGGCAAGGTAAGACATAATTATAATATATATAAATATATATACCTCATTTAATAGATCATCGAGGCCTTCCTCACATGCTGGTTGTAGAACAAAAGAGAAAGCTGCAGCTTGATTTCACTCATCCTGGAAAGGGAGTGGTGCTGCATGTTTTTGTTATTGAGACGAGACGCTGGCTGCTACAATGTGTACAGGCATTCAGCGGAAAAAGGTAAAACGATGTAACAGGCGTAACTTGGCGCAGACCAGCCCGAAACCCCACCATGTGGTGGAGAGTGAGTGGTTTTAGGGGAAAGAGCAAACAAACTAAAGTTAGAAAAGCGTTCGTGTCCGGGTTTTTGTGTTTATCAGGGCAGCGCCGTGGCAGCGTGTTCACACTCTCAGGCGCTGGAAGAGCGCGCGCTTCCTTTGTCGTCTGAGCGCGAGGGAGTGTTTTGAAAGAAAAAAAACCGTTAGACTAGCAGGAGAGCTGCGGTGGCTAACTTTGTGCTTTTTAGACGCTTTTTCAGGCACTTTTGTGCATTTTATTCGTCGTGGTGGTCTTTTGTGTTTGAAGGAGCCTACTTTTTTTGTCAGGTTTTGTTTTCTTCAAGTTGTCTCCACAGTTTCTTTGTGTTAAAGACACAAAGAGTTGTTGGATTAGCTTGTTGTTGACTCGCTTGGACAATGGCGAGTAAGGTCAGATGCAGGGTGGTTAAAGTTTTTGTAGAGGCACTTTTTTTTTTTAAAAAGAAAAGCTTGTCTGGAAGACTTGGAGATATTTTTGGTCTTAACAAAGACGTGGAAGTGGCAGGTGGACGTTGGAGGCTGATGCTGCGGTGACTGATGGAGATGCTTCTTCTCAAACGATTTAATTGTTACTCAGTTTGATATTGAACTAATGTATAAGAAGAAAACAGTCACTGAACATCGTTGAAAATTGAACTGCTGCTCAATGACGTTATGACCTATTGTTGGGCAGCACATGCCCAAGTTTAAGGTTAAGCACTGCTTTTGACTCAATAAGGGCTTATTGTCTTCTCTGTTGGCCTGAATTGAAGGGTCAACCCTTTTGTCTTCTATGAAAAAGCTGCTTTATAAATCTGTGGCTGAGAATCCCATTTGTGCCAGGCTTTGTTTAGCTTTTGGACATGATCAGGATGATTGGATAGGAAGGGATGTTGAAGCTCAGTCATTGCTCAGTGTGGGAGAGTCACGCCCAGGCAACCCAGTACAGCATCTTTAGAGCTGTCCTCCATCCACACGCTCACCAGCACGGGGTCATGGGAGGATCCAAACGCCAGCAACAAGAGCGAGGTCCTCAAACCAACGCTTATACCAGCAGCATGCAAAACCAAGCACGCCCCCCTTGAAAAGCAAAAGCATAACCCCTCTGCCTTTTCTTTCCTGTGGACGTTGGACTCATTACACTTTGCTGAAGTGCCAGCCTTTTCCTATGTGGCTCTGGATGCTTGCTGTGAAGTGTGCCCTTGAATTTTAATGGGGGGGAACGGAGGAGTGCCGTGGGGGTAGGACCGGGCCGTCCAAGTGCAGCGGAGGGCTTTGCCTTGAGTGAAAAGTGCTGATTAGGAGGATTTGGGATGAGCTTCTTTTGATTTGGCACTTTACTGGTCACTTCAAGTGCAGCTACATGCCTTGCTTGGCTCAGAATTAGTCTTTGTCTTGTTTCTTTCTCAGCACAAGAAATGGCAGAGTTTACTGTATTCATCCTGTTGATGCATACACTTAGGGTCTGCAGATGGGTGGAAACACATTTTTGCAAGATGCTTCCCAATGTGGGTGAACAGTGACCCCCCCCCCATCTTAATTCATCATTTTTATTATTATAGCCATTTCCGTCACCAGACAGAGGTTATTTAAATGCGACTGCTTTAGCTTTAGTGTCCACTTAAGACATGGACCCATAGTGAAAATAAGCGTAACTACGATCACCCACAATATGATCAATATGGGCAAGCATTCATGGCCACATGGTCCTCCTTCAGTCATTAGGCAGCAGTGGATGCTTGGATGCACGCAGGGAACATGCTCGATCTGAATGGTCGTAGTAAGCGTGCTTCATTCACCTGCAGTGGCTGCCAAGCCTGTTAGGGGGGCTGTAGTCCTGCAGCGTGCAGAGCTATTCAACAGTGGCAGAGGAGCTTGCGCTGCTTGTTGTCCCTCCTAGATGCTCCATCTAGGATTTTTTTAAACCGCTGCTTCTCAGCAAACCTTGATATCGCTACGAAACGGGCCCCTCGGCCACGGCCTTCACCAAATCCCACCCAGCACCCAAGCATTTAAGAAGCATCGCAGCAACAGACAGACATCGCTATGCTGCATGTGAACCACCCAAACAGATTCTCCTACACAATACTGCGGCTTTTCTATTTCAGATATCTGTACACCAACGAATGGAACCGTTCAGCAAGTATTTAATAATTAATTCATCCTATGGAGCACCTATTTTAATAATGTTTTTACACGCAACTCAGATATTCCTTCCTTTGTCCTCAGGTAACCTTTTCCCTATTAGCATAATCAATAGCATGTAAAGATACCACCCCATCACACACCCAGTGCATTTCTGTTATAACAAAGCATGGGGTGCTGTTGCCATGGCTGTAGACACATTTAAGGAATTGTTTATTACAAGCAAGTGAATCAATTACAGCATCAAAAATTAGTAATTAATTGTGTGTATAAGTTAAGCACCATTTCACTTCTTTAGAGAGAATTTTATTCAGGCAGTATGTAAGAAAAATTTTTTTAGGGCCTGTTATTTGTTTGCCACAGCAGATCAAACAGGATTCTGAATTACTTATACATATTTTATAACAAAGGCCATTTAATATTTCCATTGAGAACTTTGCAGATTAATAGAGCTTGGTAAATAATATAGACGAGAGGAAGAAAAACTTTGAACATAATTTGAAAATGATGTCTTTGTGTGAGAAAGGACAAGCAAAAATGCTCCTTTAATGTACTTGCCTTTAACTATATGTTAATTTAACAAAAGTTTATTCCAGGTCATTTAGGACTTGTTTTGTTTGTCCATGAAGTGTTCAGACACCCAGTGTTAAGAGCATGTGTTCACTGTGTTTTTAAGTCATTTTTAAATCCAGTATGCAAATACTGGACAAAATTAGCATATTGTTAACATAAATGTTACAGATCTGTTTTTACACTAAGGGTGTAATGATGTGTTCACAGGGCCTGTCTCATAAAAAAAACTTCTTACCATATCACTTATACTGCCCCTCTCCATTTCACAGGTTGCAAAATTAAAGCATTGCGTGCGAAGACCAACACTTACATCAAGACTCCAGTCCGGGGTGAAGAACCGGTCTTTCTCATTACTGGCCGTAAGGAAGATGTGGCATTAGCTAGGCGTGAGATCATCTCTGCAGCAGAGCACTTCTCCATGCTGAGGGCCTCCAGGAACAAGCTGGGTGTCTCTTTCAATGGCTCACCACCCACTCCACTGCCTGGCCAGACCACCATCCAGGTGCGGGTTCCCTACCGGGTGGTGGGCCTGGTGGTAGGGCCCAAAGGCTCCACAATCAAGCGCATCCAGCAGCAAACGTGTACCTACATCGTCACACCCAGCCGCGACCGCGACCCCGTCTTTGAGATCACCGGTTCTCCAGGGAACGCAGAGCGGGCACGCGAGGAGATCGAGGCGCACATCGCCTTCCGCACGGGCGGCCTGCACGACCACAACAACGAGAACGACTGCCTGGGCCCCGAGAGCGGCAACGGGGGTCTGGAGAGCCGCCTGCAGCAGGTGTGGGGGCTGCAGGGGGGCCAGCGCAAGCCGCTCACCAGCAGCTACCGCCAGAATTTCTCCGACGCCATGGTTGGAAGTGGTGGGGGAGGAGGAGGAAACGGGGGAATTTACAGCAAGGGTGATTTCCCCAATACCAACAATGGGGACAAGCCATGTTCTTATTTCGGTTCCGAGAGCTCCCAGAGCTGGGGTGACCCCGACTATCCCAAACAGGTGGCCTACTACGTCCAGCAGCGCTCCAAAAGCTTTGGAGGTTTGCCCCTCCCTCTGACCAGACTGTCACCTGGCCTTCCGGAGCCCTGTGGAACCGGCGGAGGCTCTGCTGGAGTTGGGTCTTCCCACGCCCAGGCGCGCCGTGCTCATAGTGAGCCCACTTCCACCTCGACACCGTTCGCTGGTCGCCTCCCAGTGCCGGACTCGCCACCTGCTGTGGCCCGGGACTGCATGACCTGCTTTGAGAGCAAGGTGACAGCCGCTCTGGTCCCCTGCGGCCACAACCTCTTCTGCATGGAGTGCGCCATTCGAATCTGTGAGCTAAACCATCCCGAATGCCCTGTATGCCACACCCTCGTCACACAGGCTATCCGAATCTTCTCTTAGGAGTTTTTTCCTGGTGCATTCAATTTTGACTGTTCAGTTTTTATTTTACCTTTTATTGTTTGTGTTTGTTCGTCAGTATTTGCCCCATGTACACTTTGCTTTCTTTCAGAAAACAAAAAAAAAAATTCAAAACAAGCAGATATTTTAGAAGACACTGCTTGCTTTACTAAAAAGAGTAAGAAGTATTTTCAGATTTTTTCTTTTATATATACACATATATACATATATATTTTATAAAGGTTTTGTTAAAATGGGGAAAAGTTAGTGCTTAGTGTTTTTTTTGTTAATTTAATTTTATTTTATACTGCTGCTGTTTTCCACACCAATGGACAGTGTGGATAGAAACAGAAGAAATAATGTGAACGTTTTACACTTTTGCTTTATTTTGCAAGTTTACCATTATTATTATTATTATAAATAGAATTAATTTGTAAAATTGGAAAGAATATAGTTTTACATCCCAGCATTTTCTGCGAAGGGGCAAATATGCTTTTTAAAAGGTTGATATTGACTGAATCTTAAATCTATCATTGCACCTTAAAATTGATCGCTTGATTGTCAACTATTACAGATGGCACTGAAAATGACCATTTTCACATATTTCTTGTATCGACCTCTGTGAAGTTGTGGACTTAAAATTGGAACCAATTCTAAATGCACATAATCCCAAATGAAGGCACAGGATACTGTGCACTCAAAACACCATCTGTAAAATAACAAACTAGTACGTGTAACCTACACATATGCCAATTGTCAAACATTTCTAAAATATTGTTTTTTTTACACCACATATAGGCGGGGGGGAAATGAGTGGTTTACACCTCTTGTGTATTTCGAAAAACAGCATGGTTTGGTTACTGTTGGGCAGTAAAGTGAGTTGTCAGCTCAATATTATGAAACGAGGTGTTTCCCCCCTCAAGTTAGTTTCATTCACATTTTTCTCTCCAACTTGGTCACCACTCTTGATACAGTTACATCAGTGAGCAGCTTTCCATCATGGCCACGTGAAATGTGGATCACAAATGAGGTTTTGAAAAAAGAAAAAAACGAAGGGAGGGTGGTCTGTAATCTGAGCTTGAATAGACCACGCACAAAAGAGAGAGAGAGAGAGAGAGAGAGAACTTGCAGCTATAGTACAATATGCAGCTCCCTCGGTACCACAGCTCTGCATTCGAGTTGCATAGTGCCTGTCCGTCTTTGTTGACGCTGTTCGGGAGCAGGTGTTTCATATTGTGCACCAAATCTGACCCAAGTTCTTTTCTTTGGGAGTGCCCTTATCCCACTCTCTGCCATCCTGCTGCCTGGACTATAATGACTACAACTGCTCGACTACACAGGCCCTTCTCAGAGAGCATATTGTTTTTTTGTCGCAGTGGTGGGATGGTCCCCAGAGTGCTCCAACGTTGGCCTTCCCAATGAGATGATAATTAGTCATGTGACAAAGACCAGGTGCAAGCAACTGGCTAGTGGGCAGTGGAGGAAAGGGGGGGGTGGATGTAGTAAATGTGTAAGGTCCGGTTTGCAGTGGACGCTGTGCGGCTCCATGGTGCTCCAAACACCCACTCGCTCCCCTCCCCAGTCCCTCATAGAAGAGCTTGACTAGGTGCAGCTGGGGCCCCTCCCTTCATCCTTCCATCTCTCTCTCTATCCGTCCCTCCCTCCCTCCTCTCCTGTTCCTGCTCCTCTGAGCCTTAGTATTCTCATTGGGGAAAAGGGCCTCTTTTGTCCTGACAAAGAGAAGAAAAAAAAATCCAGGGGCAGATTTTATTTCAAAGAGAGAGACAGGCAAACATTTCGGACAGCAAACAGTTATCAGTTCGCCTTTAAACATTTCTGACCACTCGTCCTAAAAAGTCTGTTAAATTTCTTTGTCCAAGCAAAAAACAAAAAAAACCCCAAAAAGCAAAGTGGCCAGGCCAGCTCATAAACACGCATGCTCTCTCGCTTTCTTTCTCCAGCTCCGTTCCTCAAAAATTTCAGGCCCTCCCCAAAAAAATCTGCCAGTCCAGTTTGCATGAGAAGGACCGCGAGTCGATCAAAGTTTCCATGGAGTTCCTGACATATGCGGGACATCCTGCCGCTACCCCCCCTCCCGAGACTGCCCCTCCAGCCAACGGCCGCGTGCAGCCAATGGGAGAGCGACCTTGAGCTTCGAAATGAAATCAGACAATTGTAATTGACACGGGGGGAGGGGGGGTGAAGGTGGGGGTGTGCGAGTATGGGCACCCCATTTAGCCGCTCCTCAAGCTGAATCAAATTACACACCCACTGCCTACCACATATCAAGCTAGGGGATTTTGGCAGAGGAGATTAGAGAATTTGGAGGATAGGGAAAGAGTCTCTCTTTTCGGTCTTTTTCGTCTCAAGAGGGCTGCTGCGAAAGAAAGAAAGGAGCCACTGAAAAATATAGTCCATCTGAAATGGGTCAGTTTTGTCCCTTTGGAGACTCCATGCACCATGTGTGGGACTGGTCGAATGTTAGGGTAAGCTCACGATTGTATTACCAAACAATAGAGCTGACAGTACATTAGATATGCTTTACTGATATTCTTAATATTCAGCAAGAAATTCAAACGCGATTATTTCGTTTTGGTATAACTCAATAGTTTGCAGCAGCTACAGCCTAACTTATCAGTACTTGATTTTTTCCGATTCGATTCCTGGCACAATACTGCAGTTTTCTATTTATTTATTTTTTAATTACAGGACAACATGCACAAAAGGTAAACATTTCATGATTTTAAATGATTTGCTTTTACAGCACGACACGTGGACTTAGACGTTCCAATTGTAAGTGAGATTTACTGTACAAAGATTAAGCTATTAACAGCACTTACGTTCCAACTACACTTGCGTCTGGATAAGAGTGAAGCACCTTATTTCAAGACAAACAGCACGTCTGAAACCAAACATACTATTCATAGTAGTTGAAAAACATCTTAGAGTGCTTAATGTTAATTATAATTTTATTATTGATGTTTGTACGTGGGTTACATTGAGTTTTTTTGTTTCCCTTCACATTTCACTGAAGAGTTTAATTAAATGAAATCTCTTCAAACGTTAAAATTTGGCTGACAGGCTAATGTGGGGTTTATTTTTTGTGTTTCATTCGCAAACAGTAGCCTAACATCTCTTCCAACAAAAAAGCAATGCATGCTTTATTTTTAACATCAATTTCATTCACTGATCAAGGAAAAACAATGGCCTATTAGGAGGAATGTATGTATGCACATCTTGTGTATTTTTGAAGCCAAACACCTAACACAATTATGCAAAACACATTCACTGGCTTGGATTTTGGAAAAAACGTGCCCATGTAAAAAAAAAAAACAAAGGATTTCACGAGCGTATTCCTGGATCTTTGTGTTCATTAAGTTCAGGGAATACACGAAGCAATAACAACTGTAACTATATTTTAACATAAATACAACAAACCTACAACGATAGCTCTCAAAGTATCTAATTCAGGCATCTTTTGGTCAGGTTTTATATGATTCTTAGCACGAAGGTGTGTGCATTGTGACGGCATATAATCCTACCATTGTGGAAACGATCAAACCCCTTAAGATGGAGCTCCTATAATGCGAGTGCTCATGCATAACGTTTTTCCAGAGCAGAAGAATTGTAGTGACATTTACTGTTTGACAAATTAGAAATGCATAATACTAGAACCTTCCAGCTTTTACAAGTTGGCACTACTCTGGCCCACAATAAGGCTAAATACTGTAATATTAGTAGAAGACTAGGGACCAAATTACTTGTAGAATGTTTTTGGCAAGACAAGTCGGACTTAACCCCATTATGTTGGAGTGGGATGGATTTCAACCATCACAAAATATGTTTTCCCAAAAAAAAACAACAAAAAAAACAAATAGAGCCCGTCATAACAATGAGTCAGGTACTTTTTTTTTTTTTACAGAGTAGCAATTATTTGCTATTTAAAAGAATTGTATTTACACACATATACGGAGATAGATATAAAATGTGACTACCATAGGCATATCATGAGAATATATTTCAGTATTTAAGCCGATTATGAAAATATTTTAAAAGTTACTAATGCTTCTGTTCGACAGTTTGTTTATATTATAGCTGTAACTATCCGTTATCCCGATAGAAAGTTAAGTGTTTATGGTAGCCAAAGAATTGAGGAAAGATTCAAAACATATGGTTGAAATATTAACTATAGCATTCGCAATTATGTGGGGGAAAGCATTTTGGTTCAATACGAACAGCAAAAAAAGTCATGATGTTGACTCAGAAAACCCAAGTCCAAGTCAAGCATAGAAAAAAAAGACCAAACCTATATATGTGTATGTAAATCATACCTGCACAGAGACCAATATAAAGCAAATTTGCAATAACGATTATTCTAGACCTGAATGTCTTTAGTCTTTTATCGAAAAACAAAACCAGCAAATTACATTTAATATGGAGTACCTGCTTATACTGAATGAAATACACAATGTTATTACACATCCAATAGGACAGTGTTTTAAAGGCATGGGAAAGAGGCGAGAGTACAGGGATGGAAGGTGGTCCGATTTGGAATTACAGAGGAAGAAGGATTTTAATTTTAATGACTGATATGTTGTACTTGTGAAGGTAAATATTAAGAAACACTGTGGTTTATAGTAAGTACATAGTGTCATATATGGTTTGATAATCCCTTAGATACATATTGGTTATGCATGCTGATTAATTACAGAGCATTTACCTTTTATCAGTTGAAATGTGGATATAAAAGAGCTACATGTAATACAGAGAGCTTTAGTAATTCATCTAGTGTTTGAAATAATGTATTTTTTTTTCTCCTTTTCCCCTAAACTTCTATCTTCTTCACCAACCTGTAGTATCTAGTGCACAATGACCTTCAATTAAACAGTTGCTGTCACAACGTTTCTGTAAGGGTACAATCTAACTTTTTGTATAGTGTTAATATTTACTATCTTGATTTTTAATTATAGCTCAAGAAACCCCTTTTATATAATCCAGTTAGCAGGGCTCTAGGCATTTAATCAATATACAGCATTCATATCATAAACATGAACAGACGAGATGTACATAATGCACTAAAGCAATTCTAATGCCTTTTCAATGTAGATGGCCAATGCATTTTGAATGTAACAAAAGAAACCAGACCATCCAATCAGTGTGTAATTTTGCCTTTTTGACCATCAAAGACTATGTTTTTGATGCCATAGTTAAGAGAAACTAGTTGCTCCACCATATCTGTTTAGATTCTCCCTATAGAAGGAACTAAGGGAACATTTTCGTAAGATTCTATTTTGCTAACATGTGTTATTATTTCATAGAAAGAGGGAGATGTCAGTATCTGGATGTTATTTATGAATATCTTAAATGAAGCAAACATATTTATAAGTAACTTCAAGACATTTTGGTTTTTTTTATTACAAAGTAAAAGTTAATATATTTCTAAAAACACATGAAGTTGATTTCTACTAAAATGATTAAAACTATAGAATTTTTATTTATAAAAGTTAGATAAATCCTTCATACTTCTGACAGCGAGGTGGGCGGTGGGGGGCTTTCAAAGGCTTATATTTTAACTTCAGATGTGCACAGTTTTAGAGAAAAAGAAAAAGACATGCATTAATAATGGAATGATTTCAGGAAGAAAAAAAATATTTTTTAGGATTAGGAGGTATTTTAGTCACTTTAAGTTTGTGCCTCGAAATCACATTTTTGCATTGCATCAACACTTGGCGCAGTGTTGTTGGCCTGTCCTTTAACTAACCACACACTGCTGACTGAATACAGAATCTTTTTCTCCCTCATTTCCGGTTAAAAAAAGAAAAGAAAAAAAAAAAAGATTAAAAAAATTCTTGTACTTATAATGCTTCATCCGTCTCAACCGCAGTGAAGTGAATGGGCATCACAGTGGTGTCTGGAATAAAGAAGCAGACGGAAAATTGTGCAGACACACACACACGCGTTCACACATACATCTACTACATAAAATATTCTAAGCATTTCAAGAGTGTGTTCAAACTCGTTAAAAAATAAAAAAGCAGAATGTTCAACTGCCCCATGAATGTGAACAGGATGTAGTAGGTCTCTGCTGGTCTCAGCACACAGAAACACATTCAGTTATTTCATAATACAATAGTAATACAATGCATGTATCTTGTATGATCACCAGGCCTGGAAAACTGTACTGACAATGTTATGTTTCGTTCAAGTGGGGGCTTTCATAAACACACACTACACTACACTTAAGGGCTTACTTCTTTTTCGCTTGTAGATTTTCACAATCACTTCGAATTCTAGCGTAACATAATCTCGGCTTGTTAATTTCAAGCTTGCATTGAAAAGGACAGTCTCGGCTTTAACTTCATGGTGAAAGTGTATCTCAACTGTTTTGACTTTGTAACGGCAAAGGTAACTGTGTAGCGTGGTATGTTTTTCAGTATGGTAGGGACACAAAAAGGGGGCTATGGGGGTGATCATTTTCTTGGTCTTGCTTTGGATGGAGAACTCCGGTCCAGCAGTCTGTCTTTGGTAGCTTTCAGAATCTTCCAACACAGTAGAAGTGTTTCATATAACTCATGTAGTGGTCATGTAGTGCATTAGTTTGGACCAGCATCTCCTGCTGTTAGTGTTTGGTTTCTCGTCGTTGAGTGAGAAGGGTTTGCCATACCATAGTCTTGGCTAGCCAATACTTTCAGAAGTCTTCTTTTAAACTTCGTCATACAGTGTGGTGCCCACATGAGGCACACAAATTGCAGGTTGATTTCTTAGCACATGTTCCTTGTGAGTTTTCATTTTTTGATATTTGATCAATGTATCTATGCCATACTAGTTTTGATTTTTTGGTTATTTTAAAAAAATGTATTGTAAATGTTTCTAATAAAACAAATTTAATCTCCACATCTGTTGAAATTTGTGCCCCAGGACCAGTTATATGAGGCAAACAGCTGAAAGCAAACATTTTATTAATTATTTTATTAATTGTAGCCAGATATACAGACCATAATCCACTCCTCTTTCAATGCCATCCAGTGTGAAAGTCACATTTTTCCTCATTTCCCTTGTAGGTTACATTTCCATGCAGGGTCACATGGTTGCCACATGTCTAGTTATGAGAACAGAACAAGATGCACTGCTGAATACCACAGGAAAGAATGGCACCCCTCTCCCTGCCTACAGACCGCCGTGAGCCTTGATTTCATGTCACTGTGTAATATTGTTACAGTAGGTGTAATACAGAAAAGTGACCTTCATCACGGTGCCCTTTCCTTTTCCCAACCTGACCTACAAAATCAGCCCTCTGTCCTTTTCTGGGTGAGGTGAGGTGGGGTGGGGTGGGGGCTATGGTCAGAACTATAGGCAAAGTGGGAGAGAGCAGGGGAGAGATATGGGACATTTAACAGAGATCCCGGAGGGTATAGCTCTATTCAGGTTACATATGGCAGATAATAGTGGTGGGCAATGAGGATTTCACTTACAGTAAGACAAGCCCCTTCCAGTACACCAGAAACTCCTCAGTGAGCATCTCTGAGCGCCACTGTTGCTCAATCCTGCAACATAATACATCCACCTAGAGGATGAGCCTCCAGCCCAAGAGGGGCTGCTTCCTGCTTTCGTCTTAGTCCCTGCCTCCGTTTTCTAGCCACAGAAAGAAAGGTTAAACCACTATTATGGAAAAGGACAACACCCAGAAAAGCCACTAATGTAAGACCAATTGAAATATATTCAAATAATGCTGAATATATCAACAAAACTGATCAGAAAGCTAGATGTAAAGCTCAGAGGAAGCACATTCATAGATCCTAATCAGAGTAAGCCGTCTTATTCATTACACCAGGCGCCTCTCGTTCAGAACGCCACGTAAAGAATGTGAATAAACAATAATTAATGAACCCATAAATTAGACAATAAAAATGAATATAGGCAGAATAACAATTTAACACCACCAGGAGAAAGGTTTTTTGCAATGTATAACAAAAGAAAATCCACAGGTTCTCAAGATTTAATCTCAAAATGTAATCTCAGATATTCCAGTTAACATTAAATAAACACAGGTTACTCCTCAAGTCAGCCTTACAGATAGACAGTATAGAACACACACACACAGAGTTTCGTTTTGTGTTTTGCTTGTTTACGGATCAAGACTGAATGTAGTGGCTTAAAAAAACAACAAAAAGACTTTCACTATAGCATCCTTGTTTCCTCTAAAACTGTTTTGACGCACAGGTCTCTTCAGTACTGGTGTACATTCTATGCGCTATTCGGTGATACAAAGTTATTCCAGCATTTTGTTTGTAACTAGTTTGTCTTTTTGTGACAAAAGTGCATACAAATAAAATGGTCTAATTAGCAAGAAAATATACAGAATGTTATATCAGTCGAGTCCATATAAAAAATCCTTGTTCCTTTCTCTCCTGTTCGTTTATAAAAGCTTAAATTGCTGAATTTGGGGCATAACCGATAAAGCTTCTTGCAATTGATTATCACAGGCTGTCTAGTGAGTGACATCACAAACAGAGCTGGGCACGTGTGAGGCTCGTCTCACGGCCTGTGACCACCCTGATGTCGGTTATACCCATGATCCTGTGGTGCTGCGGTGGCTGCTCAGTTGTTCTGACAGCATACAGTTTGCTTGGCAGAGCTCTGAGTGGGCTGCACTGTGATGGGCACTACATTGGAGTTGGGGGAGAAATCGGCATCACCACGCCCTGAGATTTGCCTCTGAGAAACAATGCGATAGATTGCTGAGACGGAGAGAAAAGGACAAAAATGAAAAGGTGTGAGCTTTTAGTCAGTTGAAAGTCGACAGTGTTTAACTTTGCAAAATTTAAATGAAACGGAGAACACTTGGGACAACCGAAGTTACAAGCGAAGGTCTTACAATGTGCACTTAAATAATAAACAAGTGCTCCTTTTGAAATGAATGTGTACTTTTAGTGGAGCTGATGCTGATAATTTGACTTGAAAACGTGTGAATTCACAGGAGAATTGCCAGTGACTTAGAATTTGCTGCCACCTAATGGCACATTTTAAAAACTGTAAAAGGCATCCCCACAAAAAAATTATTCAAATCTGTGCATGTGATTACTGTAAAAAATTACATTAAAATATAAAATCAGGCTGATGTTCTACATTTTATTTGTGATAAAAATGATGTAAACATTTGAATCAAGAACAGTCGATACACTCCCTAGCCCAAGTCGACAGACTATCCTAACACTATTGTAAAATCCAGAACAGAAAAAGTCACAGAAAAAGGAAAAGGACATAAATATACTGTACTTTTACACTGTACTGTAGTAACAGAAAATGACAAGTTAATAAAAGTTCAGAAACTATGATAAAGGCCAAAAAGTTGCCAAACAATGCAACAAAAACAGAAAACATGCATTTAGATAAACATACATACTTCCTTATTCTTATTCTCATATTCTGCACATTCGGTGTGTTCTTCTGCTGCGCCCCTAAACTAGTCCATGTGAGCATCGTAAATTCGAAACGTCATATGTTGAGGGTCTCAGGACTTGGGGACCCCCTGTTAACCATGTTTCAGTGCAGTTAAATACCTGTGAGAATGGTCTGGAAGGCAAGCTCTACATTTGAAGAGTCCAAAGCAGAAGTCTCAAGGAAAGAAAGCCCATGCTTCTCTGAAACACACACAAACCAGGAATGTGAACCAAGTCCAGTATTTCAGAAAAGCTTGTATGAGAGGACTATGAGTAAATTTCACTTACTTTCCTCTAGTTCTTATTTCATTATAATGTTTCCTACACTGCTATACCATTAAACTTAGTCACTACTGTACTGAAGTATTTCCTGCTGATACAATTAAACAGGAATAAATAAGTAAATAACTGAACTGCAAACACTATTTCTGTGGCACTACTAGAAATATGAAAATAATGCCTGTATTAAAAGGTTTGGTGAGCAGGAGAGGGACCTCGAACCTCCCAAATTTGTGGGCGTCAATCATTTTATCATTCACATACAATGGTAGTAACACCCAAATATATTATATGGCTAATGTATACCTTCTTGTCACATGACTACAGTCACTGAGATTTCTTCACTGAGTCTTCAAAGCATTCAATATGTCTCATTGCAGTAAGATTTCCGTGACCAATATGTCTCAGGCCTCAGCGAAACACAGCACTATGTGTCACTAGGGCTGTACCTGTATTGGTACCGAACCATCACGGTACATGGGTCACGGTTCAGTACATGATGTCTTTCGGAGAATACACGGTACGATGGAGAAGACGTGACTGAAGTAATACGGAATCACAGAGGGACCAAAAAGCGCA
>JBBPCW010000001.1:1841254-1853286 GCA_037974425.1 Phenacogrammus interruptus
GAGCAAGACCCTTAACCCCAAGTTGCTCCAGGGAGACTGTCCCTGTAGTTAGGAAATGTAAGTCGCTTTGGATAAAAAGCGTCTGATAAATGCCATAAATGTAAATGTAAATTAACGGCGATATTTTTTATCGCGCGATTCGAGTCTCGCGTTAACGCAGCCCGTTAACGCCCTTAAGGCCCAGCAATAATAATAATGCATTGTTTTCTACAGGTAAGAAACAGAGCATGCCTTTTTATTTGCATTTTGGCCATACAGATTTTAAAAAAGCGAAGACTGGATAATTTAAAATGCAATAATGTTTTATTCCTCAATGATGTCTGTTTTTGTTCAACTTTTTTTTTCAGTCTCAGTCTAAAATAATAAAAGGCACATTTGCAAAACAAATTACATGAAAAACATGCTGTGGCTGACACACATGGATATTATAAATCAGTTTTGAGTATATGCCTGAGTAATGGACATAAGGATTATCATTAACATGCCATTTTAAACCCATTTTAGTTCATAATTTGCTTTTGTTTAGGTTTAACTTTTAAAAAAAAAACAAAGAAATGGTAGCTGCTTCCTTTTTTTCACCCGTAAGTTAAATGAACAAGAATTGCCCAAACTGTTGCATTCAGCTCTACAGCTCTTGGATCTTCTCCTGCTTTATATATAGAGAGATATATTTCAATAGCCTGAACATGTAATTAGCTTCAGTGCTAATCTGAATGCATGCACAAGGTCACGTTTTTATGTCTGTCCCAGTGATGGCAGGCGTCTGGAAAGCTCCACACTGCATGGCTCTCCTTATGGCGGCTGACAGCATGGATCACAAAGCCAGGCAGCTGCTTCTCCAGAGTTTCCACCACAGCTTTAGCATCTCCCTTCTTAGCAGGACCATCCATCAGCTGCTGGATGTTCTCCTTGGGAAGGGGCTGGGGGTCGCTGCAGTAGGACACCACCACGTTAGTGTCGTTCACCTGCAGAACATCAAACCAGCTTTGCCCGGTCACGTACTGGAAGTTGTCTCCGGCTCTCCAGTTGCGGTAGCTGCTTCCTGAGTCATTGACAACGCGGACAGACCACCTGACCCAATCGTACTTCCTGACCAGAAAACTGAGCAGCTCCTGCGACGTCTCCTGGAGACTCTTGCCTTCCTTCTCCTGGACCAGCCTTTGGACATCCAGTTTGGCCTGCTCAGCAAAAAACGTCACGCATTCTTCAATGGCAGCCTTCATCTTGGTCTCCACCTCTTGGATCTTCTCGCTCCATTCTTGGATCTTCTCCTGCTCTAAGTCTTCCCCTTGGGTGAGGGCACAATGTCCCAACAAGGCGATCAAGCCTATGCAGAAAAGCTCCTTCATCCTGACGCAGAAATCCTCCAGGACTCTCCTGTTCCTAGCCTCATATTTCTCCACCACCTCCAGGATGGACTCTCCAAAAGTGTTGTTCCCCATCAAGGCATCGTACAGAATGTAGAGGTTCCTCTCGCCTCCCGTCTTGCTGAAATGCTCCAAGAACAGTCTGGTCTTAACCTCACGGAACTCTGGCTTGGCCTCCAAGATGTCCAGGTACTTGCGAAACTGATTGCGTAGGTTCTCCTCCACGGAAAAGTACTGGGAGTCCAGACGACCCTTCCTGATCTCACAGTCGATGTCCTCCAGTTGGGCTGAGAGCACGTCAAGCCTGTTCCTCACAACCAGGAACTGTTCTTTGACATAAAAGACCTCTTTGCTCTGCACGTTGTCCAGGGCCAGCCTCAGGACAGGTGCGGCAGCTTCACACAATGGGAAAAGCTCCCCCACTGTGCTGGCCAGCACCTCCGCTCCCCTCTCAAACACCTCCATCACAGCCTCAATGGCCTCCTTCTTCTGTGCCACAACTTTCTCCAGGGCACTCGGCATGGCTGGAAAAGGGACGACAGAGCATGATTAAGAAACATGATTAAGAACATGTTTAATATACTTAGAGACAACAAGAATATGTAGTCTATCAATCAAGAAAATAAAATGCAACGTAATGGGGGTTCATCTGTAAAATAATTTGCAAAAACCTTTATTTTTGGATAAGAATCACATTTAACCTTGCATAGTAACTGACTCTGTAAAATGCAGATGATAGATAAAAGGAGAGAGAGAGAGAGAGAGAGAGAAGAATGTACAAATATAATATAATATAAATTTAACAACACCTATAGATCAGTCAGCAATTCCCACAAATGTACCAATTAACCCCTGAATGAAAGACGCATATTCTTATTGTAAACATCCCAATGACTGCTTGATATTTCCAGCAGAGAAGAGCATAACGACCTTAAATCTTCTCCTCACATCAGCCTGTTTCAGGCAAACACAGAAAATAAAGCTGTTGTTTATCCTGACTGGCAAAAAATGCAGGGGCGCCCAAAGGACACACCTTGAAAAGCTCCAGCCTCTGAAACCAGCAATGTGAGTATATTTGCACCCCCCTCCTCCTATAAGCAGGCAGGCACTACCTCAGAGAAGCTGAACAGATCCTTTACGCCCTTCAGGAACAGCAGCAGCTCCAAGCAGCTCAAGAAATGTCCCTGAAGTTCTGGTGTTCAGGGCTCAGATGATGACACACCGACCGGAACACGACTGGAGAGAGAGAGAGAGCGAGAGAGAGAGCGAGAGAGAGAGCGAGAGAGAGAGAGAGAGAGAGAGAGAAAACGGGAGAGATGCAGGCAGGGGGGTGGAGAGAGAAAGAAAAATACAGCGAGGTAGAAAGGTAAAATGGAGAGAGAGAAATTAAGAATATTGAAGGGAGAAGCGAGGGAAAAGAAAGGGAGCGAAAGAGAGAGGGAAGAGAAGGGAGCGGGAGAGAGAGAGAGAGAGGTGGGGAGGTGAGTCGTGCGCACTCAGCCTCGACTCCGTTTTGGAGCGCAGTTTGCCCACGACGGACAAATCCTGATGGTTGTTCCAACTCTTCTTTTTGATTGAAAAAGAAATCCAACATGATTTTCTTTACTTTAAAGTCTTTATTGGTTCGTTTCTGGACCTGCTCCGTCTCCCAGATGCCCAGAGAGCGCAGGATTTGCGCACAGTGCGCCACATCCAGACTGCGCACTCACAGAGAGGTAAGCTCTTTATTCACGTTTCGGTGTCAAGAGGTTTATACTGGGGTCTCTAATATGTGTATTCATGCTCGTGTGTTACAGCTAAGGGCTATTTCTCACGGATGGACATAATTTTTCTCCTCCTGTGATGCTGCTCAGGCTCCTAGTCTGAATTGGTCCGAATGAAAATTGATTGATGGTCGTGAGAAGCAGTTATTTACCCCTCTGAACCAATGTAGCCAATGCGGTGAAATAGATTTACAAACTGTGTGGAAGTGGAATTTAAATGCGTCTTTTGTATCAGTGCAGGAAAACGACCTTTTGTCCACGACGTCCATTTGGTGTTTTACAACTTGAGGGTGCTTAAATGGATTTCCATCAGAGCCCTGGTGGATCTGTCCATGTTAGATATGCCTGCTTGTAGTGAAGCACGTTTGGTCGTTTTGACCCACTATATGTCAAAGATAAATTTCATATTTGGTAATCAGCTGTAAAATCATGTTCTTATTCAGCGCAACGGTAAAAAAAATGTCTGTCGTGACACAGAGGCCGACTTTACCCTCTAGCTTAGCATCCTAACAGAAAAGCAGACGAGGGGAAAAACATATGCATTTATTTTTCTTTTCCATGACAAACTAGCACCGAAAGAGCTTAAAACAACGAAAGGATTTTCAGAATCCCTGAAATGAGGCCCACAAACCAGTTTTACTCGCTTTTACAGGAATGCATGAGGGGCTTAAAGGCAGCCCAGACATGTGAGAAGGTTTGCGAGCATGGAAATCTGTTCTTTTTTTAATTATCTGTAATATTTTAAAAATGCGGTGCCAAATTGTAATTGTACTTTCCTGAGAATTTTCAAACACAGACCTCCTTTATTCTTCTCAGGTTTGGGAGGAAATGTACTGGTTAGTGTCATTTAGAGACTGATTCCTGTTTTGTGTTTCATTTTATTGTGTTATGAGGGATGGTGTCAGTTTAACATTTATGATCTGGCTTTGTTATTATATTTATTATAGATTTTGAAAAAGTTCCAAAAACAGCAGAATAGAGCCTTACAATTCCTGCGGCTTTACCACAATCATTCTATAAGTTTCTCAGTACTTTTACAATACTGTGTACCTATTATTAATGGCATATGATAATTTATTTAAATGCTGCAGTCATATAATCATTACACTAATTATGATATCTGATGTAAACTGCATTGTTTATGTTATTAAACCAGCATGAGTCAACAGCCCAATCAAGCGCATTAGCATCATTTCTCGGCCACTCCACCACCACTGCTGTCCAGCTCTAGTTTCATTAGTAAATTGTCTCACAGCTGAATAGCCATCATATTTTCTTTATTTGTATTTCGTTTAAAATGTAGTGAGAATATTGGATCATAAATTGACTGGATACTGTGACACTCCTAAATTCATAATAAGTGGGAAACAACAAGAAAAAGTAATGGTTTAAGAATTTTTTTCTAAATGTGCATGCCTAGAATAAAAACCATGTGATCTTAGTTTGAATTCAGTTTTACTGACTATACTGTGAATAGATCATATGTGTATCGAACTGTGAGCCCCAAACCAAAGCCTGAGTTGATTTAGGCTACTCTACCAATCTCTTCATCTGTAACAACTTCTCTTTTCTGCTGAAATCCTTCTGACATAAGTTTTAGACAGAATTTTTCGCCCCACATGATTTGATTTTTAAGTTAATTTGCCTAGTCAAATTAAGAATCTCAATATCACACAAAAGACAATGTTCACTGCGCATCTGCAGGGGACGTTCTTGTCTGCAGTGCACTAATTACAAACATGTATTATGTGAAACAAATTTAGTATATTTTGTATATCTTGTATCAAAGTTATAAACAGTAGTGATAGTTTTGTTAATGAAGAATTTAAGGCTCTTTAATAGATCTAGCAGTTACTAAACATTACTAAAACAAATTTTCTAGCTTGATATAATAAATATATATCTGTTATCTGTTTTAAGTTACTCTGTCTGAAAGCAATGTTAGCCCTGCAATCAGACGGACATGTTTCAGGTGTATATCGCTGGCCTTCAATTCAATTCTGTAGGATTTTACTGACCTCTAGTGGCGAATAACAGTCATAACAGCGCCATCAGCATTAAATGCAGTTCAGTGCAAGGAATCAACTCAAGGATTCAATTTGATCCTGGTTTGGTGTTTCTGGGACTTTTGTAAACATTTGGGTCTCTAAACAAGGCTTTTCAAGCCTGGCATCAGGGGCTGTGCTGGCTCAGACCTCAGGGTTTTCTCCTAAATGCTTTGAATGGCGATTATATTGACGTGATATTCTCCGATGATACAAAAATTGCATGAATTGCAGATAACGATTCTCCCATCAGCCGTTCTTAAACGCGAACTTCCCGTTCACTGGGCCAAGCAGCGCGGTCTAGTCTCCTCCTACTAATCGCGCCATATAGTTAATCAGCGTTCATTTTTCTGTGTGATTAATTGATTGATATTAATACATTAATTCGACATTTCTAATACACACACACTCGTTTACCTCTTGTGTCTTAAAGATTAGCAAATCAAGTGCATTTAAGCCTTTTAGATTGAAACGAGAATTGCTCCACCTGGAGGCAGTTAGAGGAATGGCACAAGTGACTACACTACGGTGGGTGAGGCCTAGTGGGTAGGATACTTGCCTCTGGACCAAGAGGTCATGGGTTTAAATCCTACCTTCAGGAAAAACACCACTGCGTCCTTGAGCAAGACCCTTAACCTTAAGTTGCTCCAGGGAGAGACTGCCCCCTGCAGGTAGGGAATGGAAGTCGCTTTGGATAAAAGCATCTGCTAAATGCAGTAAATGTACAGTTTTGAACTGCAGTGTTGTCTGTTTACAGCACCTACCACATTCTATTCCAACAAGTGCATTTCTCATTCTATTATATGTGCTGTCTTGCAGGAATATTTTTCATTAACAGATGACCTATAGTCCTCATACCTGGTGGTAGCCTGGGGGTTAGGGCCCTTGTGATTGAAAGGTTGTGGGTGCAAATCCCAGGCCTGCCAGTGGCACCACTGAGGCACCCTTGAGCATGATATCGTCCCCACACACTGCTCCCCGGGCGCTGCATCACCGGCTGCCTGCTGCTTCTCTCAGGTGAGTCGGTTCACACTGTGTGCTGTGTGTATGACAATTAGATGCTAAAAACGTAATGCACAGTTCGAATATGTGACATTTACTTGCAAATTACACCAGAACTATTCTTTCAGTTAGCTTATCTTTAGTGTTGGTTTATTTAATTATATAAGCATTTAAATTAAGCAGGTTCCAGACAGTTTTAGTGCAATGCACCATTTTAAAAGTCTTATTCTTTTTTATTGAATGCATTCTTCTACCATGTTGTTCAGAGCGAGAGCCTGTTAACTGATCCAGACTTACATAACATTTCATTCATCATTATATTTTTATATTAAACACAAGAAAGAGCACGTGTTTAGGTTACCATATGGCATTTATTGGTAGTGATTTATAGTAGTTTGTACAATATTGAAGAGCAACAAAAGAATGTCTAGATTTACAAGACAGCGTCTTCATTTTCTGTGAGCGTCCCACGGTCCCCAGTGCAAACTGCACTCTAGGTTTATTTGGGTTCAGTTCTGGAATAATGAAGAGATTCTGGATGCCATGACGGACAGTAAGGCGTCTCACAGAAGGATGTTGTTCATTTTTATTTCAAAAGTGCATTTTAATCAAATTTGAGTGCATATACATACATTTATAAGATCCATAACCATGACAACCCATTACTTTATACCACACAGGTCAGGGAAAAGAGAAAGAAGCTGATTTTATGAAGGAGGCACTCGTGGCATGGTTTAGTTAATGGCCTGCGAAAGCTGAGTACACTTGAAGCAATATATCTTAAATCTAAATAGAGTTACTAACCCAGGGTCTGTTATCCAACATGAAAAGGCAGAAAGTGAATCTGGACACATTAATGGTATGTTATCCAAATAAAACAATAAAAAGCAATTATAAAATTAATAAACAAAACGGACTTCAGGGCTCAGAAAACCGATGCTTCAGCACTGAAGGTGTTAACGCTTTAATGCTGATTAAAGCATTCCTACATCATGCAGTTGTTGATGTTAATAAATCAGTTTAGAGAAATTTTAAATGTGCCATTTTTTAGTGTTGAAATGAACCAACATTTTTTTTGTAATCATCAGAAACCAAAACACACTTTTCACATCTGCTTTCAGTATCTTTCAGTCACATCCACTTTCTGAATAATGAGTAATATTAGATCTGCAATAGACCTGCATGTGGTTTTTGTTAAAGGTATTTTTTTTCAAAACTTCTGCTGTGAGCAGTTCTCTAGAATGACACATTTTATATCAGACCACTCAGAGTGGCTTTAATGCAGATGTTTAAACAATTCAGTACAATTTAAAATACACACAAAACTGCACAATGGTAAGGCAGTACTGACAGAACCTGTTGACCTATGTAGTGTACTTTTACACAAAGAGCTGCTCTTCACATTTTTACAGTGAGAAAGTAAGACGACGCTTGGATTGTTTGTGCGGTGAACATGCCTTGATCATGACTATGCGTAGAAACAATAGCATCTGAAATATCTAATCATCATAGACAAGCATTAATAGTGTCTTCATAAACAGCATGTCTGGGTATCGAGGGGCAGGATTAAAGTGCGCGATTACATGTGGTCAGTATAGATCTGACGCTTGTGTAGTGTTAGATTGATAACAGGACAGGTCTAATAGCAGTTTAGTGGGGGGGTTTTCACGGTAGCGTTCACGGTAACTTCAGCGCTCATGTTTGTTCTGGATGGTCCAAATTTGTGAATTTTTCAGGTTCACTTGATTCACAGGGATTGTTTCAAATGTAAGGAGTAGTGTTCTCAAAATAGCATATCCAGCATCTTTAGTTAGTGTCATAAAACACCAAATACACATTAAAGCTTGTGTTTAGTGTATTTAGTGTATTTAGTAATAGCTGTTTAATACCTGGGTTTCCTAAGACCCGTCCCTAACAGGCCACACATGGGCGTGAACCCTCCCTGTGATGAAGTGATACTCGAAACACAGACTAGCCGCTCTGAGATCTGCAAGTTTGGACAGAAACCACGGAGGCCTCTTCTTTGTTTTGGTGCACTGAGATTTGACAATTTTTTGAGTGTTACAGTCCACTGGATTTCAGAGACAATATTGTCAGTAACCATTATGTAGAAAGCCTTTTATTTGATTTTAGATGATACATTATGACAGTGAAGTAAAGCCAGGCGTGATCTTGCAGTGAGAACGTCTGGGGACAGCCATCAAAAGCTAAATCTGTGAGGGAGTGCAGGCTAGTCGGGTTGGGTGTGAAATTTCTTTGCTTGTCCAATGGTTTGTGAAGCCAGTTGGGGTTAATGCTGCACTTGTCAACATTGTATGAAATGTATTTTAGATTTATTGTATCAAAATACAGACTAATTTGAGGCTGGAACGGGGGACATGCCCTTTGACCAAAACCTTCTGTTTAATATCTACAGACGTCTATTCTCGTAGAGCTAAACTCTGAAGGTTGCTAGATCTTTAGGAGGCACTAGGCTTCCAGGTGAATGACACATTTTATATCAGACCACTCGGAGTGGCTTTAATGCAGATGTTTAAACAATTCAGTACAATTTAAAATACACACAAAACTGCACAATGGTAAGGCAGTACTGACAGAACCTGTTGACCTATGTAGTGTACTTTTACACAAAGAGCTGCTCTTCACATTTTTACAGTGAGAAAGTAAGACGACGCTTGGATTGTTTGTGCGGTGAACATGCCTTGATCATGACTATGCGTAGAAACAATAGCATCTGAAATATCTAATCATCATAGACAAGCATTAATAGTGTCTTCATAAACAGCATGTCTGGGTATCGAGGGGCAGGATTAAAGTGCGCGATTACATGTGGTCAGTATAGATCTGACGCTTGTGTAGTGTTAGATTGATAACAGGACAGGTCTAATAGCAGTTTAGTGGGGGGGTTTTCACGGTAGCGTTCACGGTAACTTCAGCGCTCATGTTTGTTCTGGATGGTCCAAATTTGTGAATTTTTCAGGTTCACTTGATTCACAGGGATTGTTTCAAATGTAAGGAGTAGTGTTCTCAAAATAGCATATCCAGCATCTTTAGTTAGTGTCATAAAACACCAAATACACATTAAAGCTTGTGTTTAGTGTATTTAGTGTATTTAGTAATAGCTGTTTAATACCTGGGTTTCCTAAGACCCGTCCCTAACAGGCCACACATGGGCGTGAACCCTCCCTGTGATGAAGTGATACTCGAAACACAGACTAGCCGCTCTGAGATCTGCAAGTTTGGACAGAAACCACGGAGGCCTCTTCTTTGTTTTGGTGCACTGAGATTTGACAATTTTTTGAGTGTTACAGTCCACTGGATTTCAGAGACAATATTGTCAGTAACCATTATGTAGAAAGCCTTTTATTTGATTTTAGATGATACATTATGACAGTGAAGTAAAGCCAGGCGTGATCTTGCAGTGAGAACGTCTGGGGACAGCCATCAAAAGCTAAATCTGTGAGGGAGTGCAGGCTAGTCGGGTTGGGTGTGAAATTTCTTTGCTTGTCCAATGGTTTGTGAAGCCAGTTGGGGTTAATGCTGCACTTGTCAACATTGTATGAAATGTATTTTAGATTTATTGTATCAAAATACAGACTAATTTGAGGCTGGAACGGGGGACATGCCCTTTGACCAAAACCTTCTGTTTAATATCTACAGACGTCTATTCTCGTAGATTTTGTCTGGACCTGAAGGCCACGGAATAAATGTGGTTATTTGGTTTTGTTTGGTTTTGTAATGCTTGACTATACCCAGCATGAATATAAACATTCTTTTGCATAAAACATGTCCTAACAGATGTGCACTAGAGGTTTTTAGGGGACTTTACAAATTCCTGAAGACAATGCAGTACTATCAAATGTTTGTCAACTCCAGACCCCTTGATAAGACCTTGGCTGTGAACCTTTTCAATATCAGGGCTGTGTTCGTGGTTTGCAAGTGAGATTGAAGTTTAGATAGCTTTTAACTCTTAACAGGTGGATGGAAGAAGACTCAGTCACAGTGTGAGCATCCACTATATGAATCAGATATGATACAAGACAGAAAACAAAAAGAAGAGAAGGTGGCAGCAGAGGGGGAGACGAACAGAACACTTTTTAACTGTAAAAGGAAATCCAAAATTAACTGCTTTTAGGGTTATGGTCACCTGCCCTCCTAGAGATCAGTCTTCCTGCAGAGTTCAGCTTGAACTAACATCTGCAAAACATAAACAATCTTTTCCAAAAAGCTTAAGAACTCGGCTTAATGAGACGAGCAGTGACTGGAAGGCAGTAGCCTAGTATTACTCTGTCATTTGCATGCCATTTGTTTAAGCAGTGTTAGCTAAACTCTGAAGGTTGCTAGATCTTTAGGAGGCACTAGGCTTCCAGGTTGATGCCTCTAGGGAACACATAAGGAGTCCAGTGTGAAGCAAAAGAGGAAGAATCACTTGCACCTTCTCAGCACCTCCTGCATCCTCCCCTGCACATTCTCCATCTTCTCCGCCCATTCCTCACTCAGGCCTTCCTCGTCGTCCCCGATGATGGCAGCGTAGCCCATGAGGGCGATCAGACCGATGCAGAAGAGGTAGGTGAGGCGGGTGCACAGGCACTCCATTACTTGCCGGTCGCCCTGGGAATGGGTCATGTAGACCTCCAGGATGGGTCTGCTGAAGAGCTTGGGCTTCCCCATGACGCCGTCGTAAAGTGTGTGCAGGTTCTGGTCCCCCATATCGTTGGCATAGCTCTCCTCAAAGTCATCCTTTCTACGTTGCTGGTTCTCGGGCCGCGCCTCCACTATCTCCATGAACTTGCGGAACTGGTTGCGGATGTTCTCCTCCACGCGGCAGTACTGGCCGTCCAGCGTCTCCTTCTTGATCTGTAGCAGGGTGCTGCGGTTCTGCTGGGAGATCTTGTCCAGGCCTCGGTTCACACTGCCGAACTCGCGCTTCAGTGTCTGAATCTCTTCGTCGTCTATCTGGTGGAGAACCACTTTTATCAGAGAGCCGGCCACACCGAATATCGGGTTCACCACGGCAGCAGCCGACGAGATCGTAGCCACACACTCCAGGACTTTCACCAGCCCTCTCTTCAGCTTGTCTCGGTCCTCCAGGATCTCGAGTTCAGCCATAGCAAATAGTTACTTCCACAAAGCAACGAAAGCCTAAAAGGGGAGACAAGTGTAACTTTACACACTCTCTTCACTGAAAGTGCCATGTATCTAAACAGTTATATGACTTAGTGTAACAAATATAAACAGTATGAATTTGCAGAGGTTTAGGGAAAACTATAATACTTGATATACCTTTTAATACAATCCATTCTGGCTTCTTTCATTCATAGATAAAAGAATAATCACCTTGTTTAAGGGCAAATCCATTACATTATGGCATTTATAGAAATGTTTCCATTTTGCATGGCAGTTTAAGAACAATAGTTTGTGATCACAGTGGGTTTAGTTGACTTGGTAGTGTGTGGTCCTCTATAGCGCCTGAGGGCTGGGCGCCTACAGAATGCAAAACATACATTTCCATATCCAGCGAGGGTGAACATCTCAGCAACTAGCAATGTGTGCTTATCAGTATGTATTCAGAGATTTTCACAATAGCTATACAGCTAACAGCTTCATTTTAATTATAATGTATATTGATGGTACAGATTTAGTACAATCGTGGACTAAAAAAAATTGTCAAAAAATTAACTAGGGATGCACCGAATGCAATTTTCTTGGCCGATTCGGATTACCGATTTTTTTGTAAGTGTGATCGGCCGATACCGATGTTTTCCCCAGATAACAGACAATTAGAGCTGCTGGGTTTCAAATTTTTTAATGTAATGTGGGAGTTACTTTCCCTGTTTACTGGTTACTTTTATAAT
>JBBPCW010000001.1:1855189-1866242 GCA_037974425.1 Phenacogrammus interruptus
TGTATATACAGATACACACCCAGGTATCGGATCAGTACTCGGTATCAGCCGATACCCTGAGCCCAAGTATCGGAATCAGTATCGGGAGGGGAAAAATGGTATCGGAACATCTCTACTATGCACCCCTGCCTCACTAGAACCATGAAAATGAAAATTTAAGCTGCGTCAGTGACACAAGCCTCCCTCGTTTCTTCTGAGTTTCTTTTGTTCACCATCTGCCAATAATCAAAACTGGCATCTAGGTACATTATCTGAAAATAATGTGGGGTATTAATATAATCAAGAAGCAGTTATTTTTAGGGATTTTTTGCTAGAGGGCACTGCAGCATGCTTTGAGAGAATTTGATTTAATTGTTTGAAAATTTTGATTTAATCTTCTAAATGAGATTAAAATGAATCTATTTAAGAATCAAGACATTTTATACAAAATATTTTAAATCAAAATCTTGAATATAAAATTAAAATTTTGAACCTGAAAGTATTGTAACGCCTCTAATGTATATGCATGTTTGCATTGTTCATGAACCTAAGGCATCATCACTATATTGAAAAATGTACTGTATCGAGACACAGCTGTATTGTATTGATTCAGATTTTGAATATCGCTACACCCCTAGAGCTGTAGGTTGCTGTCCAGTTCTGAAACAGCCAGGGAAAGAAACATGGCGTGCACCTTTAAACAAGCTTTAACTGCATCATTATGGCCACATTTTCTAGATACAGACTGCACTTAGAGCAGAGTTGTGTTTGAGGTATTAATGCATATTATCCATGGAAAATCTTTGGCCCGATTCGTATCTTAACCAGCTTCACCAGTACAAGCTGTATTCAAAAAGCAGATTTAAACAACGCTTTGAATTTTCGGATGAAGCTGGTACTATTTCCTGGAGTGTTTAAATTAAATCCCTGTCCTTTTGTCCCATTGGCTGGTTGCCAGTGCAAGCAAACATGTCACAAACTGCCTGTTATTCTCAAACCTAAACTAATTAGTGCTGTTTTGTACACATTGTTTCTACATCGACCAGATCTCTGGTGCTGTGTATATTTAGAAAAAAAAACCCAAGTCATTTCATACATTGTACAAAGCAGTGAGTGGAGCTAGCAATGAAGCACTGCCTGTTTTCAGGCTAAGCTGGTTAGCTCAACAGGAATCAACAAATACAGCCTGACTACATTCAAGAGCGAGATTATCACAAAATCACTTCACGAGAGACATGCTGATTGAGCCCATAAGGAAAAATAGGGCTAAGCTAAGATTCTTACCTGCTGTACTCTGTAGCTGTTCTCTTCCTAATGGTGCTGCTGCTGTTTTTCTACAGCCAGCCACCATTTCAGTCTCCGGCTAGAGAGAAAGCTCCTGCCCCTGTGGCCGTATAAGGGCTGGGTGTGGGAGTGACTCATGCCTGAGCAATGCTGATTGGGTTAGGGAGGGGAAAAAAAGGCAGCTGTTCCGCAATCCCCTGCCTATGCACAGAAAATGGCTGCAACTCGCATTACGCCCCACGATTGGCCATAAATCAGGAACTGCAGAGTATGTACTCACTTACTGAACAATATTTAAACACAACAAGAAAGGAAGAATTCAGGAAATGGCATTGCAGGCTGAAGCAGTCAGGTCAAAGTAAAAGGAGCCTTGGATTCAGTGGTAGACAATTGGAACGTGGACCAACAGTTAAGCAGCTGGTATACAACTGTTGTCAGCTGCCGCCCAAACAGCTGTGAGGGACCTGACAGGCAAAGCCTGTTGCCATTGAAGGTTTTCTTTAAGTCTGTGCTTCCGATGCTGACAGTCCAGTTTTGCTTGATGGTCTAGTTTTGCCTCATTCAAGGGCGGACATGGTAATCAGTCGCCTTTTAATCTGTTTTATTGTCTCTTCACATAATGCTACCAATGCTGAGAGTGTACAGCATCGCTGTACAGCTCAGTACTTGGTGCTTGGAGGAGAACTCTAACAGATATCAAAAATGCCAAACTTATCTTATCAATCTTAAAAAAAACTGTTTTGTTACCATGTCCTTAAGACTGATATCTAAATGATCTCTGTTCTGATGGACTGCCCTGTACTGTGCCTTATTCGAGACACTCTTTATAACTTCAGGATTATTATGTGAATGTATAGAAATGTAGTAGTATTGGTGACAAAAAACAATGAAATTTAAATAAGCTGTTTCTGCAGCTTGGTTTATATACATGGACTGTAGAGACTGGGAGTGAGTGCTGGTTCTGATGCACAAAGGTACATTAAAAACACATACAGTACTATAATACTGAATATTAGGGCTGGGCGATTTGGCCTAAAATCAAAATCTCGATTAATTGAACATTTTACGATAAATGAACAATTATTGTATTTATTTATTTATTTTGCCCTCGTATTTCACTGACAAGTTGCTCAGTTGTCTCAGTGTTTAAGCTCTCCGTGCTCGACATGTCGGCGGAATAATGTAACATAACGGAGCGGGGTCACGTGACTCCACACGCTGTAGTGTTTTTAAAGGGAAAGTAATCGAAATAACCCACCTGGAAAAATTTGATTGATTATAGGTTACGATTTTGATTACTTTTTGATTAATCACCCAGCCCTACTGAATATTAACACTTTTAAATAATAATACATCATCTTTACAACCTGTTGATCATTCAGAATCACCATGTATGTATTAGTGACACCATCTTTTATCATCTTTTAAGAAGTCACACATCCAAAAAATAAAACAAAGCCAGAATGTGATTGTAAAAAGACAATCCCTCAAGTGTAAACCTATTGTTTCTGAACCGGTAATATTCTGGATACCATGCATACTGATGTACAGCAACACTTTCAGTTTCTATGAAACATAGGCGGACACCAACAGTCGTGTGACTTCAAAATTAGCGGAAAGTGGAGTTCTTACGTTGCCGTCTTCTCTGGTGCGTGTGCACAGGAAACCTGCCTCCAAACACAGAGGATGAAAGGTTTCTTCGCAGGTGGGCAGAGTTTCCTGAGAAAAATGAGAGCAGATTCAAAGGAATCATTTTTATTGTTCATGTAACAAAAATACTGACTAGTTTCAATTTCATTTTCTACAGAAGTCTTTTATTAGTTCTCCTGCAGAGCAGAGCAGAGGGTAGATAAGCTTATCCAGATGGTAAATGGCAGTAAAATGTGACACAAACTGAATGAACCTCATTTAAGAAAAGCAAAACAAAAATAACCGTCTCGATTTGTTTTGGTTTAGTTCCTGTTCCTCTCAGGGCAAGAGGAAGGAAGGGAGGTCCCATCCGTCTTTTAGCTTTTCTTCATGAGTTGTTGTTCCTCTTAAATCTCTTGTTCAAGATTACGATTTGACTAATTTAGCTGCAGAATGCATTAGAATAACTTGCTGAATGCCACTTCTTCTTCTTCTTTTGGCTGCTCCCAATTAGGGGTCACTAGTAGATCATTTCCGTTTTTGCCACTTAAAGACTAAAATGTTTTGTGAGGGAAGGTTTAAGGTGTTAAATATGTCCTGTGGTATAGTTCTGAAAAAAGTCAGGTAGTGGCATTCATTAGAATAAGAAATTAATTTAATTTTATATTTGTGTTTGTGAGGTTATGTACCTAGAAGTGTGTAAATGATGTAAATTGGCTGAATTAGCTTTTCAGGTTCAGTGTTTAACTGTGGGTCATTCAGATTTAACCATCATATTACTCGTCTTTTAGAAATGTAGACATGAGCCATAACTAGGAAAAACAAACAGAGCCTTTATAAAGGAGGGGGGGGGGTGTAGACTCTGTAAGGCATGGTATGAAAGAATGGAGATGTTTGGGATGGGCGTGTTTTTCAAAGAAACGAGGAAAAGGGCGTTCAGTTAAGAATTCCTGCGTTTCTGAATACGAGAGAAAATTGAGTCGAGCGGGGATGTAAAGCCTCAAAGTGTCATTGGAATGCAAGTATCATCTACAGTAATGGAACATACTTCACTTTATCAGCTCCGTTTCCATTCCGTATTCAGGGAGTGAAGAAGATAATAGTGACAGTGAACAGAGTGATGTGAAAAGCGTCCAGGACTTGCACTTAACTCCAGCGGACACTCGTAGTTCATGCCCACTTACATTCTACTGTGGAGGCAGACCTTTGGCCCACTGTCTGCCTTTACTTTGGCCCACTGTCTGCCTTTACTTGGGCAGACCTTTGGCCCACTGTCTGCATTTACTTGCACTTTGATTTCTCCAGAAAATCTACCCTGAGGGCTCCTCAAACCAGCCTGTGGGTTTCCTTTATTGTGTGTAGCCAAAAGCTCCTAGTAATGCACATGTTGGGTACTTTTAAACTTCCACACCTGTTCCCTGAACCCACCAGAGGGGGCAGTGATTAGCATTTTTCACAATTAGGACCAAAATCTGTCTCACGCTGAAAGGAAAGACAGCTGGACTAGAAGGCCACCAATAGAGATCACATTTAACCCTTTACATCCCAGACACTTTTAGGCACTCAACATTAACGTTTTAAAGTTTACCCACAATATTTTTTTAGAACTTACATAAGCACATGGCTTAAGTGTGAATGATGTTAATCCACAAAATGTGAAGATTTTTCACACAATGTTATTCATTTTTTTTTAAAAAAATCATCATTTTCTTGATTTAACCTTTTCCTTCCATCGAAACTACTTCAGACTAAATACCAGACATCTTTATGTCTTTCCTTTCTGAAGCAGTCATAGTAGACAGTTAAAGGGTTAATAAAATTAATCTCATTTAGAAATGATAAATTATTGAGTAAAATAAATGTAATGTTTTCAGAAGTGTATAGGTCAATACATTTAGATAATAAAGTGTACTCAGCCCACATTTTTACAAAATAATTGGCACATTAACCCTTTAGTGGGCTAATTGACTTTTAACACACCCCTTTTTTGATAAAACATTGTTTGGAAAAAATAAAAGTAAGAAATATTTTTTGCCCAACTAAGACACTGACAGTCTAAAACAGTAGTCCTGGTGATAAGAGATAAGAGGTACTGTAAACTATTTTGTTTACCCCATAATCTACCTGTTAAACAGTTAAACGGCCAGTTAAACAGCCTCCAGCTGCCTGCGTTCACTCTCTACCCGACTGATCCTTGTACTGCTGGACCATGAAGGCTGAGGCTTCTCAAAAAAGCTGTCTCAATGGGCCCCAATGACAGCATCCCACCTGCTAATGAGCTTCATAAAGTCACAAATGTGTATAAATCATAATTCTCATCAATTAATTACATTTTTTTACATGTTCTCACGTCAGAAAGCTCTGTCATGCTTCAGTGAGACTGTAAACACAGCAGAATGGGACTTGAGTCAGGAAGTAAGCAACTGAACTGCACTCACTCTGTTGAGGAGCAGCCATCTTTAAAGCTGTGTGTCAATATACACAACGGCAGTTAATCTTCTAAATTTGACTAGAGGAGATACTAGAGGAGATCATTTGCATACATATGTTTACTTTGAATGCTTCTCTTTCCTAATTTGTCAATTTCCTGAGTTTTTTCTGCTCTTTCTTTTACAGAGCTTAGCCTGGTTGCTAATCTTGGCACTCCCTTGGACATCAGGAAGACCAAGAACAAAACAACTGAAAAACTACTTTAGCCATAAGACAACAATGCATCCCTTTTCCTGTGTTTGTCTAACAGTGTGAGTAGCTCAAAGGGTCCACATCTCTACAGCAGACCACAGTTCAACCAGCTCCCTGGCTAGCTCAGCAACAGCTCCCCCTAGCAGGCTCTCCATGATTCCTTATGTGTTGAGCTGAATTTGCCCTTTTCAGCCCCATATAGAGCAAATATACCACCACTAAATGTGCATCCACTGGCATGGATGCAAGCCATAGAGGCTCACAATGCTCCCCATCCATCCACTGGTAACCCAACCTTTGGACATCATAGCTTTTCTTACCTCTTCACAGAGCTACCTTCCTCTCCAAATTCCCAATCTCGACTGTACTTCTTCTTCCCAGCAATCCCTGCTACAGGGCCACTTCCATGTCAGCTCTCAATATAGGGGTGTTCATATTGGACCATACCATTTCAGAGCCATATAGAAGGCCTTGGTGGCTCAAACAGGCCCATTAGGCACCACAGATGCACAAGCCTCCACTTGCTCCAGTCAAATGGCATGTGTTCAGCCCTCCATTGAGCAGCCCCCTCCTCAAGCTTCTCATTTCCTCCCCCAATGACATTCAAATATTCCAGTGTTCCAACAGTCAAAAAGCCCATACAGCAAGTCAGTAGTGACCCTGGAGACAGCTGGAGGCGCACAGAGTCTCCAAAGAGCCTTTCAGAGCTTGCCAGACAATGCCACTGGTTCAAAAGAGTCAGAATTTATTAAAGAGGGTACTTTTTTTGTTTAAATTAGTATTATTTAGTAGGAATAAACCAAAAGAGCCTGAAAAAAGCCACCAAAATTTAAGGCATCCATGGGGAGTGCCAGAGCCGTGAACACAAGCCACCTCTTTAAAGGCTCTAATGGTGCAAGCATGAGGGCACAGAAAAGACATTATTGCCTTAAATAAGAGGAGCAAAGGCTTTTATTTACACCATTAAAATATATTTGGATTCCAAATTCATGAAGAATTAAATCTGAGCTGATTTGTGCCAAACTGTACTTTATTTTAATATTATTTTAATATTTTATATTAATGTTAAAGATGACAGTGCTAAAATGTCTGAAGGGACACTATGCAGTGCACACTCCAAACCAGCCTTTCGCTTTTAAAACTAAACAAAATGAATAATAATTAGAATAATTCATATTTATTTAATAAAATATTGGGTAGTGTGGCTTCAATACCTTCATTATTTCAGCCCTCAGGTGGGTTTAGCACAATGTGGTCGTGTTGCATCCAACATTTAATGCTAAATTACAGGCAAGTTTTGAGGCCCAATTTAATATATATAATTTCCAAACATCAGTATTTATTAATACAGAAGCAATATTTGGAGCAAAGCAATTTAAGGGACTTAACACGCTTAACACAATTGATGCTATCGGCAAAAAACCCCAACAACTTTAGTCCAATTCCAGACAACAGCAAGCTAAACAGCCTCCCAGAAGAACGTGAAGCAATGGCCAAGAAACGAGTCTGGACGAGTCTTACCTCCACTCCACCATAAGACCACCTCCTCAGACCACTTTAAGAATAGTCCTGGAAGCTACAGAATTTCACCTGATTGCTCCTGTGTCTGGAAAGACCAAAAACAGGCCAAAAATGTCACACTGTCCGCATGAGACGTGCAGTGACACACTGAGGCTGATAAACACACAGACAGGTTCTCGGACCCCCTCACACACACCCCATTGCGGCAGATGGTGTGTGTGTGAGTGTGTGCAGTCTCATTTACTGGCTGTGTGTCTCGTGTTTCACTGTGAGATGTTCCTCCTCCCATTCTGTGGTGAGACGCGCACTTAGCGCAAATCCCCCTTTAGCTTCAGGCGCAAAGGTTCGCGCAGCACACGCATCAACAGAGTCACGCCTTCAGCACAACAACAACAGCAGCATTTCACAACCAGCACATCAGTACTTATGCACACCTTTTTAAATTGTATTTGAGGCACACAGTATCCACATGGGTAAAGGTGCTCTGGTCAGATGAGAACAAACTGTAACCTTTTGGCCGACATGCAAAACGTTATGTGTGATGGAAACCTAAAACTGCACATCAGCCTGAACAGCCTGTTAAACACTGTGGGGGTGCTCATCTTCAGCTGAGACAGGGAAGCTAGAAAGGGTTGATAGAAAAGACGGATGGAGATAAATACAGGGCAGCCCTGAAAGGAAACCTCTTAGAGCAGGGGTGTCAAACTCCAGTCCTGGAGGGTACAGCTTAGTTTGAGGGTTCTACTACTCAGACACACTCACTAAACATGCAATAAACTGGTGAGCTGAAGTAGATGTTTCTGAGCAGGGAAATCACCAAACCATGCTGGACACCGGCCCTCCAGGACTTCTGCACGGGTGTGGAACTGCTGAAGACTTGAGACTGGGGCGTACATTCGCCTTCCAGCAGGACAGCGACCCTGAACATGCAGCCAGAGCTACAATGGTAGAGGCACATCCCAAAAGACTTGCAGCTGTAATTGCAGTAAAAGGTCTTTGACAAAGTATTCACTCTGGGCTGAATACAAATGCAGATTTTAACAATAAAATACAGTTTATAAATCACAATAAAATACATTTAAGTTTGTGTTTGTAATGTGGCAGAATATGGAAAGAATCAAGGGGTGTGAATGATATACAGTGTTTTACAGTGTGTGTTTACATATACAGTAAACCCCCGGTTTTACGCGGATCGGGACTCGCGGATCCAGCAACATGCGTTTTTTTTTTCGAGAACGAAACAGATCGTTTTACATGGAAATGTTCAAAACAACGTGGAACCTGCAAATATTCTCCCCTTTTTTTGCTTTTTTTGTGGCAATATGTTTGTTTTTATTAGTGCTGGGCCATTAACGGTGCGAGATTCTTATCGCGCAATAAAAAAAATACGACCTTCGGCAGAATTCAAATGAGCCGTTTTAATCTAGATTAATCTATATTAATTCCAAGATTACAGTGAGATTAATCTAGATTTAAAAAATCTATGCCCATCTCTACTAAAAATACACTCTTTGCTAACAAAGTATATTAGCCAACAAATACATTTATACAGCAATGTATTGTTTGGGCTGTGTTTCCATGGTTTGTTTTCAGCAATTTTCAGAATAAAACTGTATTTTCTGAAAAAGGTGCATTTGTCAAAAAAAAAAAATGCAATATTTGAAAGAAAAACCTCATGTGGACACACTTCCCACGTTATTTACACGTTTTGGCTAGAAAATTAAGGAATTCTGAGGACGGTCCAAAAATGCTCATGAAAATGCACCTATTTCTGTAATTTTGGTTCAAACACTTTAATTTATACTGCAATGTATTGTTTGGGCTGTGTTTTGATGGTTTGTAGTAATTTTCTGTAAGGGTCAGGGGGGTATGTATTTGGACAGCCTGTAGGGGTCGTCCTTATTTCAGTTTATATGTGGGGATTTTGGTTCATTTCATACACCTGTGTTTCATTTGGGGATGAACTGTGTTTGTAGATTGGTGGGAATGCGTTTGGGTTTAGTATTTAAGTTCAGTTATGGTGGGATCAGGTTGTCAGTCCACCATTACCCAGGATGGGATTTGCTTCTGCTTCTTCCTTTTATTTAAAAAGTCTGTGTGGGCCCTCATGCCTGTTTTTGTTTAAAAGTCTTTAAAGATAAAAAGTGAACCGAAAAGCGTGGAAGTCTGCCTGCATCTCATTTGGAGAGAGAGGGGAAACGTAACATTTTCTGAATAAAAAACTTGTATTTTCTGAAAAGTGTGTGTGTGAGGTTTCATTTTACAACAAAGTAACATTTTTTTTAATACAAATCATGAATTATAAAGAAAAGCCTCATGTGGACACACTTTCCGTGTGATTTCCACGTGTTGGCTAGAAAGTAAGGAAATCTGAGGATGGTCCAAAAACTCTCATGAAGGTAAGACTATAGCTTTCTCTATTTTTGCAGTTTTGGTCCAAAACACAGAGTCAGCCTCCACCTCGGGTGGTAAGAAGCCAGTCACCAGAATATTAGGAGGCTGCAGCTCTGGCCGTGCGCTGGTGTGTGTAAGAGAGTGTCTGGTCGTCAAGGCCTCAGGAGCCCAGCTGAGGAGAATCCATGGGTTGCTAGTCTCCTAATGGTAGGTTCACCTGTAGTTAATTGCCTGAGTGACAGCAGTAAGCGTTTCTGTCCTGTGATTGGCTGTGTGTGTGAGTGAGAGTTATTAAAGCCTGGCTGAACCAGAGAGTCTATTCCTGATCACCCGGTAACAGCTTGGAGTCACCAGTGTGCGGCGGGAGGGGTTTTGTTCTCTATGAAGACAAGGTAGAGCAGGTAGGACTTTGTTGGTGTGTTGTGAGCAGTTAACTCTTGTCTTTGTTTGCCGGTGCCTGTGCACCCCTGAAACTAGTGTAAGTGGCACACTCTAAACCGTTTTGTGTTTCCCTTCCTTTCTATCTCTCTCTGTCTGTGCGACATCCCTGTAGGAGAGCCAAGGCGAGCCGTAGCCCCACCTGGAGAGTGGCTGTCGATACGGGGCTTTGTTCTCTACGAACACAAGGTAGGACTAGTAAGACTTAAAGACTTTGTTGGTGTGTTGAGTGAACTCTTCTCTCTGTATTACTCTGCAGTGCTGTACGGCGGCCTCTGCGAAACCATATTGGAGCTGGAAAGCCCGTCTGTCCGGACTGTGTTATTGCTGCGTGCTGGTGAACTTGACCCGGAGAGACTGAGGCTGGGGCTCGACCGAGGAACTCACGCGAGCAGCTGCCCGAGCAGAGCACGAGGAGGTAATCACCAACGAGCCAGTGTTGTGCCAAAAAGTGATCATCTGCCCGAAATGGATTGTTTTAATGTTCCTTTCAAGGTGTTTCAGCAGTTGTAAAGACTGTATGCAGTATGTCACATATAACCCTCCTGAATTATACCAAGCAGGTTTGAAGTAGAAACAGTATTTCAGTCACAGGTTATAAGCGGCAATCCATTTCTGGCAGATAACACCTGTGGGAACTAGTGTGTTAAGTGGCTCGTGCACCAAATCCTTTTGTTTCTCCTTCCTTTCTGTCTGTATCTGTGTAGGAGAGCCAAGGCGAGTCGTAGCCCCACCTGGAGAGTGACTGTCGGTACGGGGTTCTGTACAAAGAGTAAGGACGATGACCGAGGACGGTGTTTTTGAACTCGCTGGGGTTCTAATACGGAGAGAAGGTCCTCCAGAGAAGACAGCGAGTGCCGTGGGAGTGTTACGGAAAGGACGCTTCCTCTGCTGTTTATGTGAGCCTGAACTTTTCAGTTTGACAAAGACATTCGTTAGGAAAAGCAAGCTGTGTCTTTCCCTCAGCAGACATGACGGAGGTGAGGGTTTTCTTTAATTTTACAGCGATGTATTGTTTGGGCTGTGTTTTGATTGTAGCAGTTACTTTATCTGTATGTGGTTTTATCGCACAATAAAGGTCACTTTTCCAAGAATGTGCGATATTTTAAGTTTGTGTGGACACACT
>JBBPCW010000001.1:1893079-1905346 GCA_037974425.1 Phenacogrammus interruptus
ACAAAGCCTTCTATATAAAATTGATGACTTGGTGTGTTCATTATATATTATATATTGGGTTGATGCCGAATCGCGATGAATCGCGATGAATCGCGATGAATCGCGATTAATCGCGATTAAATTTTTCCCAGATTTGCGATTAACTAGTTCATTTTAATTAATCGCTTTACAGCCCTAATATATATATATATCAAAGTGTTAAGTCATTCAATGCTACATTGTCTTTCTCGCACATACCTAAAATCCATTAGTCCGTTACCATTAGCCCATACTTGCCATAAAGTTATCACGGTATATCAAATAGACTTGCTTTTACGGTGTCTGATATTGTAGGACTCACCGTTAACTATAAAACATAAACCACAGTACACTGGCAGACCTAAAACACTTACAGGCATATTGCTGGACTATACATACTAACGAGCAAATGCTCAATATAGCTACAAAACTGCATTATGTGGTTGGTACCATTCTCAGATTCGTTCAGGCATTAATACCATTTTCAAATTCTTTCATTCTACCAGCAGAGATTTGTCTATGATCCCAATATGAAAGCTGATATTAGGCCATAGTGAGTCAAATGGGAAATATGGGCAGCAAATGGGAATACTGGGTTTGATTTCGCTGGTCCTGGACCCGGCACACTCCAATATTTACCAGTGGAGAGTTCCAGTAAGTGGTGAGGATGCAGCACAAGCTCATCAATATTGATGCTGTGGGGCTTAACAAGGCTTTGGAGGAACTTTCTCCCACGTTAATATTGATGTTGTTGCCACATATTGGAGGTCCCCTCTTTAAGGATTTATAACAGGGAAAGCAGGGCGTTTTTATTCAAATGCAGAGGAATGCGTTTTGGGCTTCAAAGTCATGGTTAGGGAATATCTTTCTGTCAGACTCTCTTTGTCGTTTCTCCATGGTATTGAGACTTGGAGGAAATCTGAATGGAGGAAAGCCTTTCTGGTCTTTAATATTTAGCTGGGACTGTCATGGGAAAGTCTCAAGTGTCCTGGAATGTGGTCGGGCTGCTGTTGAGAGGAAAAGAGCTGGGAGGCTTTTCAACAAACAACAACCGAGTTTGTCTACAGAAGCTTTTACATATGCCACTGAGATGATGGATACTGGCTATTGTCTAAAAGCCTCAAACAGCCTCTCTCAACCACATACACCACTAACAAGAAGCAGAAGAACATCCTTTCATGTGGTCCAGATTGGTTGGTTTTCAGCAGCACTAATACAAATTGATCTTTTGCTTTTAATCTTGACTCTGTGCAGGACCACAGCCGTATAGGTGATCTACATTTACATCATATACGCCATCAATACAGATTTCAGAATGAGGGGGACATGATGTCTTACCATAGATGTTCTAATCAGACTTGCTGGACTGGGTAAATACTGCAACACAGCCAAAAGAACCAGTTCCAGTTACTTTACTTTAATGATATATTACTACGGGTGGTGATGGCGTAGTGGGTTGGATACTTGCCTCTGGACCAAAAGGTCATGGGTTCGAGTCCTACCCTCAGCACACCAATGGGTTCCTGAGCAAGACCCTTAACCCCAAGTTGCTCCAGGGAGAGACTGCCCCCTGTAGGTAGGGAGTGGAAGTCGCTTTGGATAAAAGCGTCTGATAAATGCTGTAAATGTAAAAGGCTTGGGATATTAAGGGATTAAAGGTTTGGGTGTAGCAATAATATGGGATCCAGGCTGATCAGAAGGACCGTGTGAAAACTCCATCCTTACTGCTCCACACGTAACATAGCATGATAAATCCACGACCACATAGGAGATCTACATTTACATCATATTTACAGCACTTGCCAGATACAAAACTAGGCCGTTGACTTGGGTGGCTCTTTATGAAGGGACACCAAGGTGGTCTGGATGCCATTGCATCAAGGTACTCTAGATTCTGTTGGATCGTTTACTCTAAATTTGAAAATGCCCAAAGCTAGTGGATCAGAGCACTGCTGGAGTTGCATTGTGGAGTCACAGTACCATGTTTGAGTGCCCTCAGCCCATCACTGTCGACAGCTTTGGGGCAGCTGGTGGCCTAGTGTTTAGGGCATTCGCCCTGCGACCAGAATCGGGTTAGATTCCCAAGACCGCTAGGCACCACTGAGGCACCCTGAGGAAGGTACCGTCCCACACACTGCTCCCCGGCGCCGTGTTCCTGCTGCCCCCTGCTTCACTTGGTGAATGGGTTAAATGCAGAGGAAGTATTTCGTGCTGTTCACACTGTGTGCTGTGGTGTGTATGACAGAATGGTCACTTTCACTTTATAATCGTACATAACCCTTGCTTCACTTGTTCTATGAATAGGATCGTCCTCTTCCCCTGTGCCAACCAATGTGGCCATCTCCTACTTGCCATAACAAAATTGGCACCTAACACTGCCCAGTAACACTGACAGCGGAAAAAGATGCGATGGCACTTTCATTGGTGCACTGTGACATTGAATCCACAAGCTATCCATAACTGGGAACCCAAGAGAGCATAAGTGCCCTTGGGTAGGTAGGATGGCCCTCCCTCTCCCACTTCACCTACTGCAGTGTGGGTGTCTGTTAGACATTACAGAATTAGCGCCAAGTGTTCTCCTCCAAGCGTATTGAGCTGTCCAACGACTTTGTGTTCGCAGCAGTTCAAAAAGACGCAGTGGTACTTAATACGTCTTGAAGAAAACACATGCTAGCCTTCACCCTCCCAGCTTGGTATAGGGTGGAATTGGACACAACTGGAAAAGAGAGGAATGAAGATTAGTCGCAGCAAGACAGAGTACATGTGTGTAAATGAGAGGGGCACAAGTGGACCAGTGATGTTGCAGGGAGTCGAAGTAAAGAAGGTGGAGGACTTTAAGTACTCAGGGTCTACGGTCCAAAGCTACAGAGAGAGTGGAAAAGAAGTGAAGAAGCATTCGCAGGCAGGTTGGACTGGGTGGAACAAAGTGTCAGGAGTGATGTGTGATAGAAGGGTTTCAGCAGGAATGAAAGGAAAGGTGTAGAAGACGTTGGTGAGACCAGCGATGGTGAAGGTTTGGAGACGGTGCCAGTGAGGAAAAGACAGGAGGCAGAGCTGGAGGCTGCAGAGCTTGAGATGTTGAGGGTCTCTTTGGGAGGGACGAGGACGGAGAGGATCAGAATGAGGACATCAGAGGGACGGACAGCTCATGTTGCTCTGGAGATGAAGTCAGAGAGGCCACTGAGGTTGGAGCCACCAAGCAGGAGGAGGAGAGAAGACCAAAGATTTTGGATGCAGTGAAGGAGGACATGGAGTTAGTTGGTGTTAGGGTAGAGGATG
This sequence comes from Phenacogrammus interruptus, assembly GCA_037974425.1. NCBI lineage: Eukaryota > Metazoa > Chordata > Actinopteri > Characiformes > Alestidae > Phenacogrammus > Phenacogrammus interruptus. The sequence continues at coordinate 1,896,377 of JBBPCW010000001.1, forward strand.
CAGAAGACAGGACGAAATGGAGACAGATGACTTGCTGTGGCGCCCCCTGAAGGGAAAAGCCGAAAGAGAAAGAAGAAGAAGGACGCAACTAAACTGAAGAGAAAGTTGGAACCTTTTATGTGCATTTTTAAATGGTGCGAACACGATAAATACAAATTTAAAGACCCTGTTATAACAGCAAAAATATAGTGATGATTTGAAACATATTCTTCTCACACTTCTGGACACTTTCAAGGAACATGTCCTCCCTGCGTCTTTCTCTGTCTCTGACTATCTATCTGAAGATTAAAGAACAGAGCTCATCAGAGGAAAACCCTGACCCCCGTACTGCCCCCCACCCAGTTGTCCCAGCTGCCTTTTTGACAGTCAGCCAGAAAAGCAGGACCTCTTATGGACAAACAGTGACCTCAATTCAATTTGCCTATTGATCTGGACACCGCCGGATGGCCAATCCCCTACAGACAGGGGCAACTTGCCCTTGTGGCTACCGTTCATGTTTAAAAGTGATCGCCGCAGGGCGTCTTCAGTCATCCACTTAGCATGCGGGACAGATTTCTATTGGAGCCATCTCAGAATCGTTTAGGTCCACCCACATCTCTGGCTAAATTGAAATCGTGTCATAACAGATCAAGGAGTCGGGGTTAAACGTGAGTGACTGCACCCCCCCTCGATAGCAGACACAGGCCTGTAGGGGCGGAATGGTGGGGCCTGGGACAATTAATGCCAACAATGAATGATTTATAGCCAGAGACAGTGGACGTGGCATTCTGGACACGAGCTAGTCTACTGTAACTGTCTGAGAAAACTTAAAGGACTTTTTGTTTATTTAACCCTCCTTAATCCCCCATGTTACATTCCATAAGTAGCAGAAGAGAAACTTTGTTACCACACCTATTTTTTCTTATCATTGATTTATTATAGGCCCAATTATTACACTTGAGCCAGTTTATGCACCAAAACAGTCATAGTTCATTTTAAGATGAAAAATTTCCAACTTGCTTATACATTAGAATTAAGACTAAACCATCCTTAAGACTAAACCATGTAAATGAGCTCTGTCCTGACTGGCTGTGTTGTGTATTGTGTGCCATTCAGAAAGCAGTCAGAGCCTAAACCTCCCTGATAAATTCAGCATGAATGGCCGTGGCTGACCCACAGAAGGCTAAAATCATGTATATGGAAACAGTGAATTAAAAATAGCCATTAGTTTTGTTAACAGTGTTTCGGTTTAGGTAAAAAGAATGAAATCTGGGTTCTCCAGGACTCTTTAGGCTGATATTCTTATTATATATTCTTTTTTGTTATCACAATAAACATCTAAATAATGCAAACTATTCTAGAAATAATAAAAACGTAAATGTAAACATATCTCATAACCGTTATTAATTAGGTAATTCACATTACAGGCACATACGCATTGTAAATGGGATACATGGCAAAATTAACATGTCTAAGGGCTGCACTGACGGCAAAGAGGGAAAGAGAATATCTTTAATACGTATTTCAATGAAATGCTTGGTTATCGGGTTACACGCGCACACGCCCCGCTATACACGTGTCCTATACTCACGAGGATAAACTATATTCTGGGCCGGCGATGGCTAGGTCATTGTGTCAGGCTGCGACTGACAGCTCTGAAATGAAGGCATAAGTCATCCTCATATGAGCCGCTATATTGCCCCAGGCTGGGAGGGGCCAGAAGACCCAAGGCCACCCTGAGTGATTGGGGGGGGCGGGGGTTTGACTGAACAACAAATGTCTCTCTGTACTAACAATGGGTGTGTTTACATGAAGCTTATTGATCCTTCAGTATTGTGAATAGAATCACAATCTTTGTATAGAGTGGGAATGGCTTAATCTGATTGGGATTAATCTGATTAGGCTCCAATTTCCAAATTATCCAATGGAAAGGGGTTACACAGACTGGCTGATGAGTTATCTATCCACGGGCCAGAGCGACGGCTTGTCCAAGGTCACCTCCTACAAGGCAGGGGCAGAAGGAACAGGCACGTTTCTCAGTTAAACACAAACCCAAAGTACGTCACTGGTGTGGAAATGCGAGACGGGATGAAGCCGATTCCACTGCCAGCCGTGTAAGACTACACTGAAACAGAGTCGCGTGAAGCAGGCAGTGTAGGTTTTACAGGTTAATGAATAGGGAGGTCAAGATGTGTGTGTCTTTTTTTCAAAAGGATGAAAACGACATTTTTTGTTGACGGGAGCATGGCGTCATCAACAGTTTTTTTTTTTCAATAGGGGGCGGGGTGTTAGGTGGTGTTATGTTATTGAAAATATCTGCTGTAATGAATGTCTCGCGTCTAAATGCAGAATCAGGGGTTCAGACCCAGTCCTGGAAGGATGGAATCCAGCAGTTTGGTGGTTCCTTTCTCCAAACACACCTGGACATGAACAGGTGAGTTAAACCAGGTGTGTTTGAGCAAGGAAATCACCAAACTGTGCCGAAATCAGGGACTCTTGCTCTAGAGCCTTGTAGCACTCACCAGTGCTCAAAGAATGCATCCCAATGTCACTACGTTACGATCAAAGAATGAGGGAAAACAAGAATTCTGTGTTTCTTAAATGATAAATAATGTAATATTTTATATTAACGGTCCATTAAATGGAATCATAACTGAATCTGATCGCCTACACGTGATCATGTATGAACAAACTCTATGCATTTAAAATAAAACCGAATGCTTTGTGCAGTCAAACAACAAACACTTTTGTGAACAACAGCTTTTATTCCATGAATTCATTTCTTTTCAAACCTAAAATACAGAAAAAAAAACTCTTATAGAAATATTCTGTGAACTAATACATCAGGTCCTGCTTTCCAAGGCCCCTATGGCTTGTAGATCCAAACGTTGCCTTCGAAAAGCTGTAGTGCCATGTTAAAAACCGTGACGACTGGATTTCGAAATGCTAGAAGGATAACAAAATACTCGTAATATAACTATTGCTACATACAGCAAAGGCGCCGTGGCCTTCGAGAGCCGACTCTAGGTTTCGCTGAGGTTCTCGTATGCGTTTCAGTGTTTTTCTCCATCGAACGAACAAGAGATTGGAAATTTACAGTAAGCACTACAGACAGACCTTACATGGCGACTACAGTGTGTCTATCTAGCCGTGCTGAATTTTTGGTGCTAGCTGAAAAGAGCATGGGGACAGGCGGTGGGGGATGGGGGGGGGGGGTGGTTGCCTGGCCAGTTTTGATGATCAAGTGCCTCTTTCACATCCTCGAACTTCTTCAGAGATTTAAAAACACAAGTGTCAAATGTCGAGACAAACCAAAGTGGACTTTTGTGGCCAATACAGGCAAAAGGTTCCACGCGGTCCGTTAGCCTTCCGCTTTGGCAATAGCGTCCGCATTGTTGTAGGGGTTTCACTGTAAACCTCTCTCAAACCCAGCCGCTGCAGCCTCCTTTTTCCACCCACATGGACACAGTCTTCAGTTTCTTTAAAACAGACCGCAGTCTTCAAGCCCCCACCCCAGTACAGACAATAGCTTTTTCTCGAAATGTCAAAGAAAAAAAAAATAGACAAAAAAGCAACAGATTTTGGCATCCGCTTTTTAATGGCTTCTGGTTTGTTGGAAAATCAGGAATGGACTCAGCCCTTATGAGTCAGTGAGTGCTGTCGTCGGGTCACGGAGATCGTAAACATTGCAGTCGCTTCCTGCGCGGAGGTGATGGCTCTGAAAGGCCAGCCTGAGTACAGCGAGCTCCATTCCTGACGGTGGAACGGACGGCCGGAGCGTCTGAAAAGCGAGTGGTGCTGACTGGGTGCTGGAGGGGGCGTGGCCAACGAACAACAGTAGTCCTTAACTATTGGCCGTGACCCCACCGAGGAGGTGGGATCAGGGTCCGTTCTCGTTGTAGTGGAGGGATATGGGACGGTCCCTCTGCACGGGCATGTAGGGCCAGTTGTAGCTGGAGCCAGACAGCAGCATGTCCCTCAAGAGGGTCTCGATGGGCGTCTTGCCCACCAGACGCACGAAGAAGAGCTGCTCGATGACGGGCGAGGAGACGATGCGCAGCGAGGGCAACCGCAGTAACAGGCGGCCGAAGCGGTTGGGCTGGTTGGGATACTGGTTTCGTACGTACTCCTCCAGGGCACACTGAGACTTCTCCTGGATGCTCTCCACGTGGGCCACGTCTGACAGACCCATGGCGTCTAGGAGAGGAAGAGAGATGGGTGTTAGCTTAGCATGCGAAAAACGGCTGAAAGATAGATATAAGATGAAAGCAATGAATATTTCAGTGCATAAATCGCTGGAACATTTACACCCCGGCTAAAAATATTGGGCTGGAGGTTCCTTTATTAAAATACAGTGGTCCTTAGAGGTGGGCAGTATGACAACTATCAAATTAAGTCACAATATGCATTTTGTAAAGAAAGAAAACTGCATGTTTCATTACAGAGTTGAAAATGAGAATTTACTGCTCTCTCTCATTCACTCATTTTCTGCAACCGCTTAATCCTCACTACAGCCGAGGGTAACAGGGACCACATTACGGAAACTTCCTCTCTTAAGCATAAAGATAGGAGGATTTTGATCAGTTTGGTATTACAGAAGCAGATCTAACTGGGTTTAGGAATCCTGTCTTATCTCGAGTTAGGAATCCTAAATAAACAATCTAACATCGATGATCCACTTTTATATCTGTTACCTAGCAACTAACGCAACATGTGATCTGGCGAAGTCACTGTTACCTGCTGCCACTGTAACTTTACGAGGCTCCAGTCCGTAACACTGTATCGCCAGAGTCTCTTCATTACTGTCTTCAGAATATGGAGATTAAACACCGCCCTGCTCTGAACTTTACACCAGACCAACGGGACAATGTGGACAAAAGTACTGGGACAGTGCTGTCATCCAAAACTATGTGGACAAAAGTATAGAGACTCACTCTCTCTCTTTAACACACACAGTCAACACATTTTGCTTTGAAAACCATCTTTAGCGAAAAAACGAAAACGAAGCCCATTTATTAATTGTACTCCAGCTGGGAGGGAGAGCCTGTCCCAGGGTCAGGGACTCACCCTGGGTGGGGTTCCAGCTGACCGCAGCTCACCTAGGGTGAAATTAGAACTCCCAATTCACCCAGTGCACAAGTCTTTGGAGTGTGGGAGAAACTGGGGACCCCCTCAAGGCCAGGACCCAGATTCTGGTGCATAGTTTAGTATTTTAAAATGCAGCATCAATGTTTTTCCCATCTGCTTCAATTTATCCGGCTGTAGATGAACAGGTTTTTGTGATGCACACTTTTAAAAAATCTATTAAAGTATCTTAATGCAGCTTATGCTGAAAGCCTTAAAGCCCAGCCCTAATGTTGCTCGTGGAATCTGAACAGGCCGGCGAGATTTTAGCTTTGCAGCCCTAAAACAAATGTTAATTTGAGCATTAATCTTCTTTTAGGCAACAGCCATTAGGTTTTACCATTTGTTTCTCCAAGCAAATTTGTCTGTGCCACCGAAAAAGAGAGGTCAAAACAAACAGCCTTTTCTACTTTAGTGTGAAAAATTGTCGAAAGATTTCAACCCGTGACCTCCTTCCTCATTAATAGCCCGGGCACAAGGGTGGTCATGCTGAGTTTTGGTTCAAGGGAACAAAAGATTAATTGCTTCATCTTTCTGTGGGGATAAGAAGTCCCCCGTCTCACTACAGGGACCGACACAACTGCCCTGTCTGTCTCTGCCGCATTGGCGCAGATGAAGACATCATTCGTGGTGGATACATACACTCAGGTCCTGGAGATCCTTCAGAGTTTCAGCTATCGCCTGAGCAAAGCACCAGCTCAGGAAGGGCTTGATCCAAGTCAAGTCAATTCTACCATAAACACAGTACAGAGTAAAAATGCAACAACGTTCCTCCAGGACCAGCAACACAAGAGCAGAACAGAACAGACAGAACAAGAGCAACAATATCCCTAAACGAGACAGGACACCCCTAAACGAGACAGGACACCCCTAAACGAGACAGGACACCCGTAAACGAGATGAGGACATCCCTAAACGATACAGGACATCCCTCAGCAAGACAGGACATCCCTAAACGAGACAGGACACCTACTAAACGAGACGAGGACATCCCTAAACGAGACAGGACACCCCTAAACGAGACAGGACACCCCTAAACGAGACAGGACACCCCTAAACGAGACAGGATACCACTAAATGAGACAGGGCACCCCTAAATGAGATTGTACAATGTATAGTTCAAATGACAATGGCTACAATGAGGATCGGTCCTGTATTAGACCAGGACTGTAGTTTAGCAGCAGAGATGTCCAAGAGTGCAATCCAACTCAGTGTATGACTGGAGCAAGGAAAACCAGAAACTTGGGATGGGAACCCTCTGCCCAGACGCTGGATTGGGCTTGGGAATAATGACAGTGCTGGCAAGCGGCGTGCTTCTATTCAGCCTGTCCTGTTACAGACAGCAAGCATTACTTCTTTCTTTGTGTCTCACAGTAAGAGCACGCGTGTGGGAGCCCCCAGGGCTAAGCGTCTAGGGACCCAAGCGAGTCACTGACATTGGATGCCCGTCAGACTATTGAGGCGAGCGAAAGGGTCGGGATGTGAAGGCTGGTCTTGGCAGGCGGCGTTGGGGGGCATTTGGGAGTCTGGCCGGGATTTGCAGGGCGGATCACGCCCTGGGCTACAGGGGTTATGTAGGTCAGGGTAGGGGATGGGGCGAATCCCTCTTGCTGTAACTCAGCATGCATAATTCAGGCATGTTGGTGGAAGTAAAGGAGGGGGGGGACAGGGTCTGCCTGGCTGGTTTCAATAATAGATGGAAGCACGAAGAAAAGAGGGACGGAAAAAATGAACAGCCATTTGGAAGACGGCGGTCTGTGGGAGTTAGCTGGAGAGAAAGAGAGGGATTACTGGAAAGAAAATAGAAAGAGGTGCGAGGGACACCTTGAAGCGGCTAGCCAAGCAAAATTAACCGAGGTTCTGGGATTAAAAGACGAACTGGACCTGGAACATGGACTGCAACTGTTCTCCAACCAGTGAAAAATAAACCGAATGATGACGTCTCAAGCCTTGAAATGAATCGCATTCCTTTCAGTGGGATTTGCCGCGAAAAGTGGTTTCACGTCACATATCTCCACTGTATTCGTGTCAAGATACACACATTTTACTACAGATCTGTGTAACACTGTACTCTTTCAAGTATGTGATATAATTATCCGGTATTTTTCAAGACTGTCATGTCCAGGGTTCCTGACTCCACCTCCAGCCCGTTACAGCCTCTACACTACCTTCATTCATTAGGACTGGATTTTTGCAACCAATCAATAATTATATATTTTAACCTGAACTGACAGTTCACTCAAATTAGTGGGCTATAAAAATATGAGTAACACAGTTTGCACAAACATAGGGAACTCTGGCTTCGAGCTGCTAACTGGTGCAGTTATAAGCTTCCGTTACTTCCATTAGTTTAATGTGTCTAGAACAAAAAGGAACCTAATGAACCACATCTGTTAAAAACCGGCGCGTGGTGTGTGTGTGTGATGCTTCTTACCCGAGGTGAAGAGCACGATGGACTTGAGGCAGGAATACTCAGCCGTGTCGACCTGTAGGGCCTTCAGCTTCTCCACCTGCTCCTGGAAGATGCGGATATGGTCCATGAAGGCCACCACGCGCTCGGCAGACATCGGTGAAGCGTGCAGGCCGGCGGCGGCCAGAAGTGGCGCGACGTGCAGCGGCATGGAGCACTGAGCAGCGTTCAGCACGAACAGCTCGCTCCACGACATGCGCAGGAGGGCCACCTGGGAACAGAAGACAGTGATGAGCAGGACTTTACATGGTGTGGACTGTTTTGTGTTCAGTTAATACAGCCCCCATTTGTCTTTGGCTGAGAGAGAAGGGTTTATAACATGATGGCGGAGCCGTCCTGCCGTCTCTACCTGATCCATGAGCTGCAGGTCAGGAAAGAAGGGGATATTCTTGGCCCATTCCACAGCGCTGAACAGCAGACGGGCCGCCAGCTCACAAATGTTCTCGATGCCCATCAGGTTGTTGGACTGCATACACTGGGCGCCGTATCGGGACGTGGGGTACGGCTCCGCCCGAAGCAGAAGGGAGATGAAGCCGGAGAGGTACGGCTGTCCGTTGTACGGATCGTTGCCGTTTGTCAGGTATTGTCCGGGACTGGACTGGGAGCTGGACATGCGTCCTCGCTGGACAGCTGTAGGGCGAAGAGAAAGCTGGAGTGAGATCAGTGCTTCCTCAGAACCGAGTACCTACAAGGACTAATGTGGCTTCTAACATTATTTTGTTGATTTAAAAAGCCCACAGTGACTCATACTATAATAAACAATACTAAACAGGAGGCGTCATTGTTTTGGCAGAGAGTACTAATGCCCTCCAAACAGGAGACTGGGGTTTGATTTCCCTGCCCACCATGTTTCTTTGGGAAAGACCTGTATCAGCAGAATCCCTCTCCAAAAACCTCCTGAAGACTCATCTGTCTCCTATCTTCTTGCACTACTCCCCACGTAAACATACTCTCCACTGCTTCTCACACTGTCCTCCATTGTGAATCACTGTACTCTGGATGAGGGCACTTTAATGAGGCATGAAGAAATAATATTATTTCTGCAAGTTAATATCGTATCGTATGCTGAAAAAGAGACAGTCATGCTTCCTCATTCTGAAAGTACTGCATCACATCATAGACATTCTATTAATACTGTAAATATCAAACTTCTTCAACCTTTAAAAATGTTATTTTCTTAATATTGTAGCTATTTTCTAACATTTTACATATATATTACATTCTTATATATTCAATTCTTAAATTCTTTTATATCTGTATACTTTTCTTTATATGTATGTTAAAGGGAACACGAGCCTAAGAGTTTCAATACAGTAATGATGCTACAGTGTTATCTGTGTATGACAATAAAACCTGAAAGCTTGATTCTTCCCACCAAGGGAATAACCCCCCTGCCC
>JBBPCW010000001.1:1999182-2020391 GCA_037974425.1 Phenacogrammus interruptus
CCCTCTACCTCACTGTACCTCACTTGCCCCCCTACCACACTGTACCTCACCTGCCTCTCTACCACACTGTATCTCACCTGCCTCTCTACCTCACCATACCTCACCTGCCTCTCTACCTCACCATACCTCACCTGCCTCTCTACCTCACCTGCCTCTCTACCTCACTGTACCTCACCTGTCTCTCTACCTCACCTGCCTCACTACACCTCACCTGCTCCTCTACCTCACTGTATCTCACCTGCCTCTCTACCTCACTGTACCTCACCTGCCCCCCTACCTCATTGTACCTTACTGTATCTCAACAGCAAACCAGCACACTGCACTTTACGATTCTATTACATTTACACTCTTCTGATCTTTTTTACACGTGTAATGTTTATTTGATTATATTTTTCTGTATAATTTTGTTACTTAGTTTCAGACTTTAACTTAATGTTTAATTTACTGTAACTATATTGTCTCCTGGACATTTCAGGGGTGGAATTCACAACATTTGTTGTTCTTGTATAACTGTGTATGAGACAAATAAAGAATCTTGAAACCCGTGGTGGAGGCATACATGCAGGTGCTGTGAGGCATTCACCCATTTTCCAAAAGTCCTGTTTAATTCACTGATTAAGACGCAAAGTTTTACAATACTCTTAATGTCATCCTAGATTAACAGAGTTAGACATTTTATAGAATTGTGGTGAATGGAACCAGCGCCTAAACCATTTAATGATCCCAAACGATATATTACAAAGTTATTACCACAATGCCTGATGCTTTCTGATCCATCTGTCCCAAAACATGTTTATTCAGATCTACTGCTACTTTACCAGCATCAATATGTCCATATTAAAACCCAGCAAGACCAGTGCACTGCAAAAACTCCTGATCTAACTAAGACTTACAATCTTATTTCTAGCCTAAAAGTCTTCTTTTCTTGTTTTGAGAATAATATACTATATAAGAGCAGACTTTGTAAGATTATTAAGATTGTTTAAGGTATTTTTTTTTTTTCATATTTCAAGAAATTTTATCAAGTGTAAATATCTTACTGCATGGACATATAATTTGTTTCTAGTCTAAAGATTTCTTTAAATAGGAAAAATATCTTAAAACAATCTTTATATACAATATAAGAGCAAAACAATCTGTTCTTATATAGTATATTATTCTCAAAACAAAATAAAAAATAAGAAATAAGAAACTAGAAATAAGATTGTAAATCTTAGTTAGATCAGGAGTTTTTGCAGTAGTTTCAGTGAAGGATCTGGACATTGTTCAGAAGCTGTTAGGTACCTCAACACTTCTCACCAAACCCACTCTGAATGACTGAATTATGCAGAAATGAGAAGAAAACCTGGTGGAATTCCCCTCTTAGTACATGAGAGTAAATGCAACAAATGACTACCCACCTGTGCTTCGAGCCTGGCCGCTAAGAAAGCATAATTTCCAACCAAGAGGTCACTCAGCTTTTCTCACAGTGTCCACTAACGTAATTACAGCGTCGAAAAAATCATATCCCAGCTATTCTGCCGGGTAATATCCACACGTAGCTCTGGTGGGAGGGCTTTTTTTTTTTTAGCACTTCATCCAGATAAGAGATGTGTCCACTCCGCCTGCTGTGCCTCGACTGAAACAGATCCCTGCAAAGCCAAAAAGAAATGAAAACTGATCTCCAAAGTCAACCGGGCCTGCATGACTAATTCATCAGACTCTCACCCTGAATTTATTATGGCCTAGTGGGGAAAATTGGCAGAGCATAATTAAAACATGAATTCAAAAGTGTTATTTCAACCAGTGGGGTTTGGAAAGGCAGTCACTCATTCACTGTGACCAATTCTAGACCAGAGCACAGGCCACTGCCATTAACACCCCAAATCTCAACGAAGGCTTCAGCATTTTTTCAGCCTAATCTCTATCAGCTGCGTCTGAATCACAGCATCGATTCTAACAATCTCAAAACATAATCAGCAGGAAAACCCACAGACTCCAAGTGAACTCGTAATAGAAGTCAATGGGAAAGTGCAAAAACAACATGCTGAAACTCCATCAGCAGCAGAGCTGTGGTCTAGACCACTTCTGTCGGTGGAGTCTAAGTCAAGGCTTAGTCCAAAGAGGGTGGAGTTCAAGTCAAGGCTTAGTCTACAGAGGGTGGAGTCCAAGTCAAGGCCGGGTCTAAAGAGGGTGGAGTCCAAGTCAAGGCTGGGTCTAAACAGGGTGGAGTCCAAGTCAAGGCTGGTCTAAAGAGGGTGGAGTCCAAGTCAAGGCCGGGTCTAAAGAGGGTGGAGTCCAAGTAAAGGCAGAGTCTACAGAGAATGGACTCCAAGTCAAGGCAGAGTCCAAAGTGGGTGGAGTCAAAGTCAAGGCAGTGTCTAAAGAGGGTGGAGTCCTAGTCCAGACTGAGTCCGAAGAGGGTGGAGTCCTAGTCAAGGCGAAGTCCAAACAGGGTGGAGTACAAGTCAAGGCCGAGTCCAAAGAGGGTGGAGTCCAAGTCAAGGCCGAGTCTAAAGAGGGTGGAGTCCAAGTCTCGAAAGAGTCTAAAGAGTGTAAATCCTGTTTTACATGAAACGGGTTTGTAGGGAATAATGTGCCCTCATGTATTTCCTATTACGAATACTCAGGACCATTATGTGAAATCGGACTCTTTTATCGCTCTTCTCAGATCAGCTCTCAGCTCGGACAGCAAATTTCTCGCCTGGCCAGATAAACTTTAATCAGTTTGATCTAACCTGGGTTTTCTGCACCACCATGGCAACTTATGTTGCACACCTCCAGGGCTCGTTATGTTCAAGATTTCGGATCATAAGCAGTTTTTGGATCAGTCATGGTGAGTTTCTGACCAATCAGGAACGGCTTTGTGATTCTTCGTGACGTCAATCTTGGAAAAAAGGAAACAAAGCTTCTTTGCAAGAGACATTATAAACACCAACACGGCTGAGAAGGACAGATCTCAATCAGACCGCCCCGTATTTGTGGCTGTCACTGTCATAACAGCTGATTCTAGATCAGTTCTCTTATTTCCGAGGTGAAAAACAGACCCTGTTGTCTAAAAAGGCATGTTTTGTTCCATTTTATTGCTCCCGGTCACGCTGTGTCCTAAACCGCACTGACGAGAACAATTATGCTGTTCTCTGGTAGAATTTACTACAGAAAGTGCATTAAAATAGAGTTTATGTCACAAAACTCAAGTGTTTAAAGAAGAAAAAATAAAACCATAAAGCATTTTTTCGTTTAAATACAATGAGAATTTTATTCAAACGGTGCAAAAAGAAAGAAAAAAAAAAAACAAAAAAAAACCAGATGTTCTTTCCGTCTAGATTGCACTGCCACACACAGCCTGGGCTTGCCTCTCGAAAACAACAAAAAAATAGGCTTAAAAAAATAAAACAAAACACAATCTGCCCAATTAACCAGAAGTTTCGCACAAATTTGGTTCGAAGGAACTGCATCTGCCGTGTTACTGTACATGCAACAGCTTCAGTCTCATGCAAACTATAAAGATGCCGATGACTGCGGTTCTGTCACGTCTCATGAAAATGTACAATATAAAAATAGTACGTCCGTTACATAATAACAAAGTGAAGCCCATCAACCTTCTTAAAAAGTGTACTCAAAATATTTTCTGAGAAGCTTCTGAAGAAGAAAAAACAAAACAAAATAAAACAAGATAAAAAGGAAGTCAGGGAGGCCCGTCCGCTCGACAACCACGAAAGAACATCCTAGTTTCGCAACTAAACGCTCCGAAAGGAAATTTCTGAAAAATCTTACTATAAATATATATACTTTTTTCCCCCAAATTATAGCATTTTTCAGGTCGTTAAGGAAGAAATTAGTGTGTTCACAAGGAAACCCCGCCCCCCGATGAATACTGACTCTACTACAAATTTCAGGCGAACGCGACCGCTCTCGCTCCTCCTCTCGCTTTAGTGTCCTGCGAGTGATACATTCTCTTCTTTAAAAACACTGTAAAACTGCTTTTGGTTTACAAAAATAACTCGAACGTATTTGTACAACCGTTGTCATCTTTAATACAAAAAAATGCTTGCAGTCTTGCGCTGTGTGTCTCGAGAAGCGTTCCTTAAAATCAAACAGCTAAAGCTACAGTTACGTTGTGAGGAGAAGAAAGAGGGAAAAAATTCACCCAGAAGTTACAAGTCAGTTCAGTAAAAAGGTCTTGGGTGTGGCGTTAAGCTGCAAATACGTTTGCGAGAGAGATATACCCTAGAGGTGCTCTCTCTCTCTCTCTCTCTCTCTCTCTCTCTCTCTCTCACACACACACTCTCTCACACACACACACACACACACTCTAACACTCTGTTTGAGAGCTAGCAGGGTCCAAGCAGATGTTATGGTCTGTACAAGCAGTGAAATGATCCATTATGTATACTCAAATGTGCCTAAATGAGCCCAAAAAAGCAGCACAGTTCATCTTTCTGAGGGGAAAAACATGCAAATTTCTCTACTTGGGGATTAATGTGATGCTCTTGAAAATATGCAGTGAGGAACCACTGAAAAATGATACTACAGTGCCATCCCATGGACACATCATGAATTACATGATCAATTCAGTTCATAAAGGCAGTCCAGCTCCAAGTTCGCCTTTTGCACAGTACCTTAAAAATCTTGCATATTTACTTCAGGGGCAAATACACGAAATGGTTTTGGAACCGCTGGTCAAAACAACAGTGGTCACCAACCGTGCTCATGGAGATCTACACCCTGCTCGTGGAGAACCATAACTCTCTTAGATCTTCAGCCCTGCTCCCTTAGAACTTGTCTTAGATCAACCAACATCTACTTGATTCACACAATGTTCCAGCCAATCAAGGGACTTAGTAAGTTACTAAGCCAAAGCAGGTGATTCAGGCTGTGGTTGGATCTAGACTCAGGAAGGCAGATTTCCACTCCTGGAAGGTTGATGACCACTGCAAACAAAGCACAGAAACAGGCGTGTGCAAGAGAATGGGCGACGCAGTCAGACGATACATTTTACTGTTGTAAGAGAAAATAAAGACCCATCCTCCACATTTTACAGAAAAAAAATCTCTCAGTGGAGAACATTTCTTCACTTACAAAATCAACAAAACGTTTCTTCGGGCCAGGGTTACCCAAACCTGCTCAAGACCCAACAGAAAACAGAAGTGTGAAATGGTCAACAGAATCAGTAACTGCTAAACGCTATAAAGCAAAATAGATGCTTTACAAAGAGGTATGTTATTATTTATGTCAGTATTTGAATTCAAATTGTGCAAAACTTTGGGCCGAGGTGAAACATTCTAAAACATTTAGCTCCTCTCAAAGAAAGGTTAGAAAGATGCCTTCAGCTGAATTATTGCATTAATCTGATAATTGTGCGCTAAAATTTCCGTGTGGAAATTCAGAAGCACTAAGTGTAGATTAGGGTGTGAACAGCTTGATCTGATAGCTTCTGAATGCTTTTTGTATTAGTTTTTTATGCAAACAGGCATATTATGCAGTACAACAGACTACGTTACACTGTACAGTACACAACCAGAACAGAGTAATACCCAATTAAACCAACCCCAGTACAGAGTCTACACTCATCTGGCATAGATATTATTCGCCAGCTACTAGCACACAATTTAGCACAGAGTTAACTAACAGTGCAACCTTTTTTGATTAAGAAGCAGTCAAGCAATTTTTAGCCTGATCTCTGAAGCGACTGCCCATTTTTTTCTATTGTCAGTACAGAAATCTTGGGGTCTGTGCACCGTCCACACAACACAGACACGGTGGACAGAAATTGGGTGGAAATTTCTTTGACAGGGTTCCATTTACACCAGAACTAAAACTCGAGGACATGTAATCAGTAACCAAAGCAGCAGTTTCCTCTACCAGTGCAACCTGTGCCCACACATCAGGGAACATGGTCGCTTTGAAATGATGGTGACCGCAACGGCTCCCGAAAGCGGGAGGTTTTCGCCGTGCAGGCGTGTAGTAAAAGTAGTATTCAATGAACGTGGCTTCACACAACCCATGAACAAAGAAGACTGAGAAATTTTCCCACTGCGTGACCTTCAACCAGTGCATTAACGGCCAAAGGAGGGGTTGGGGAGAAAAAAAAAGAAGAAGAAAGGAACAAACTGAGTTCAGTTCAACAATCTCCACGAGGACCGGACTGAGACTGAAAAAGGCAACTAGGAAACAGCAAGGTCGAGCGCAACACACTGGCACCTAAAGCTGAAAAGTCCATTATTTAGAGCTGAACTCCACCACGGAGTTTCAAACCGTGCCTCCAATGCGAGACCAAGCCACCGTCCCGACGGCCGGACAGCAGCAGAACAGTCTAGTATCGTCGATATCCTCAACACACCAAAACAAACATAAGAAAAAAAATAAGCAAACACAAACACACTCAACCTCCGGACATTAGAAAAGTGCTTGACTTTGTGCAGAGAAAAGTCCACTGACCCTTAAGTATTTGGGAAGGCGGGGAACAGCATGTCTACGTTTCCATATATATGCTATGTATTGCCTTGAGGGGATTAAAAAGACATTTTCAAAGGACTTCATCATTTAAACTGTCGAGTTACAACTTGTAATGCAAGGACTTCAATATAGCAGGATGAAACTAGTGTTGTTTTCAATATAAATTAAAAGGAAATGTTTCTTCTGTCTTGGTGTGAGACAGTTCAAACGCAAGACTTTAGTCCACTTTGGGTTCGAATTAAGGTAGTACTGATCTGGAATGCAGGGAGACGATCCAAAACTAGCTTAAGCCGATTAAGTAGCTTACGTTTAGCTAATACAACAACCTCCTCTTTGTTTTTTGAACGTGTATCTCTTCAATAGAAAAAGTTGCTCTTTCACCTGAAAACCCATCACTGCAAAGGTTCATGTAAAAGCAGTATTAAACAATGCATCCATTCCTTGGAGTGACTTGTACTATACAGTAAAACCTTTGGCTGTCAAGGTTCTGTTCCTTAAAAGCTAGACACGGAACGCCTTTTGGAAGAAGAGCACCAAGTCACAAAAAAAAAACAAAAAAACAAATCCTGCTGGCTTGAATTTAGCGAGTCAGGACATGGCTTCAGAGAATGGGATTAGGGCTAAAGTATTATTATTTGGGCCTTCTTAGCAACCCAACACGGCTGTTAGCACTGGCTAACAGTGTTATGTGCCGACATCTACGATTTAGCTAACATCGTATGAAAAAAAAAAACAAAAAAAAAATCCCCAATAAAAACAAAAAACTGTCCTCTCCCACATGCTGAAAACGGGTCACTGAATGTCTTTTGTACATACGCAGCTGTACAAATGTGCAGCTTCTGGTTGTGCTTGATAATGCGGGGGTGTATCTGCATGTGGTGTGATAATGCAATGCATGGCAGCATCTTCGTGCCCTAAAATGAATCGCTTCATACATAAGCATGTACGAAAACGATGCAAAGAAACCAAAGAAAAAGAAAACAAGGCTGCACCAAGCTCCTGCCTAAAATCCACTGCAAATGCAATAGAGGTATAAACTCCCTCGTTTACGTCAGAAGCCATTAGCATGGCTTGAAGAGAGTCCCTCCGCAGGAAGAGCCCGTCGAATGTCTTGAGTTGAGATCCTCCAAGACAGGACAGGAGGCGCTAAGGCTCCAGTGGAGAAGAGGGCACCGCAAAGTCCTTAAGAATGTCAATCGAGACAAGGCGTCCATTCAGAATCTGCGTATGGCGGGCTCTGTATCCCTCTTCTTCAGCTCCTCCCTGTAGCAGTATGAGCAGTAGTTGCAGGTTTCTGGGTGTCCATAGTAGTTGCAGCTGGGCGTTCGGCACCGGCTTGACTGCAAGTTAGCCAAGCCGCCTGCGCTGCCCAGAGAATAGTGCCTGACTGGGGGTGGCCCGTTTCGGCTGTCCAAAACGGAGCGCGGATCTCTTGGGCCGTTGGTATAACCTCCAACTTGTGAATCGCTCAGAAAGTCGGGGGGCTCTTGCTCTTGGCCGTACGTAGTAAAACAGGGCGTTATGCGGGACGGGCTGACTACCGTGGCGGAGGGAGCAGGAGGGTGATACTGGGGGTGGGGAGGGCCTTGAGCCATTGGGCAGTGGCGGGGCAGGGTGGCGTAGGACGGCAGGCCAGGGTAGGTAGTAGGCGAGCCTCCCGCCAGCTGCCGTCGTGCATCAATATACCCATGCATGTGCAGGTGCCGGGTGAGTGGCGCTGGAGACTGGTCGATGAAAGTGGGTCTGGGGATGGGTACCACGCCAGAATACACTGAGGGGCTGAAAGAGGGCGATTTGAAAGTGGGAGGAGCTCCGTCTGTTGCATCCTCTTTGCTCTCGAAGCTCCGGTAGCCCAAATCTGAGGGCTCTTTCTTGAGTTGTACCCCGTTTGCCACTCCGGGCTTGCGCTCGGCCTCCCTCCTCTGCTCCTGCTCCGCACGGAAACGCTCCTCAGCATCAGCCAGGTACCTCTGGATCATCTCCTCTTGGTATGGCTGCCGATTGCTGGTGGTCAGAAGACCAGCAAAAATGTACCTCCTCTCGCCCTGCATGGCGGCCCGCAGGATGCTCAGGCTCACCTTCACGTCCGAGCTGTACTTGTATGGGTCGCTCTCAGATGAGCTGCTGTTGCCGTTCTGCCGTTCGCTGCCCGAAGAGGGCGAGCCTTTCCCCGAATCTTCGGAACCAGTCTGGACGGAAGGGGAGCCGTCCTTGCTGCCCTTGCGACCCCGCAGAGAGCCTTTCTTCTTCTCCGTACCCTCTGACTGTTTCCCTCCACTGCCTGTCGCATTCTTACCAGTCATTAAACCCCCCACATTCTTCTTCAGCTTGCTGCCTAAGCTCTTGCCAAAGCTCCCCAGCTTGTTAGCTACAGAGTCTGCACGCTTCTTGTCTTTGTCCTTGTCCTTTTCCTTCTTGTCTTTCTTCTCCTTGCCTAACGTCCCAGTCGTTCCGGCTGAGCTGTTGCTGGATGAACTGGACGAGCTTGACGACCCGCCACCAGATTTTACTCCGCCGCTCCCTGTGGCGCTGCTGTCCCCATTACCGTTTGAGCTGCTGCTCACTGACTCCTTGTCTGACTCTCCAGAGTCAGGGGGCGTGCGGGCGTCCTCCCCGGCCGAAGCAGTAGGAGACTCGGGCTGTGCGAGCGGGGCCTGCTGTGATAGAACAGAGAGGTACTTTAGAACAGTTGTTAAAAAGAAATATTTCCCCAAAAGAAATAGCATTGCTAAACAAAATCATCTCAAAGTCTGTATACTGTAAAGATCTGCTGATGATGACGTGGGTCGATAGAAATGAAAAATGACTTGGAATATAAAGTTCTACAAAGTTACCATTTCAGAGATTCAGAGACTGCATAACTCTTGTGCTTTCCTTTGTTATTCGCAGTCTTAGCATTTTTGTTTGGAGAATTCCCTTAGGACTGAACGAGCAAACAAACACATTCAACACTTTTCAAAGTACAGAAAAATGTGCAGGGATGGAAGGGCAGGATAGCGGTTTTCAAGGGGTTGTTGGAAAGTGGTCACCGAGCCCCATCTGTGAAAATGTGGAGTTTCACTTTTAGAGTGCCAGATATATTTTTCATATTTAACATTTAGATTTAAGATCATTTAAGACAAATCCTCCATCTTGGTGAGGGCATATCACAGCATGCACTCCCGCCCCCTGCTAAGCAACAGCCAATTGTAATTACAGGGCGTGGCCAATTATTATATCTTCTAAACATTCAGAGCGCAACATTTACAGCTCAAACATCCTACATATAGAGTCGCCATTTGTGCTGGAGTCCAAGACTCAAGTCTTTCAGTGGCAATGTTTACAAAGACTTGAGACTTGACTTAAAATGACATCTCTGCTGTCACCTTTGACTCACTAACGGCTCAAACCTGGACTCTGTAAAGCTGCTTTGTGGTTGTAAAAGTGCTTTTTACTGAGTTGAATTTAATCTAGCAGCTCGAGCAGTAACACTGGTGTGTCGGCTGAGGAGAAGGCAAGAAGCTCACCTGTACCTCGCACGGTAGAGGAAGCCATGTCACATTCATGTAGGTGTGCAGTAGATGGAGCTTCGCCTCCAGAGATAAAGTAACACTGGAAAGGAAGACAACAGAAGGGCTCAGGCCATGTTTAATATACATGTCTCTCAGAAAACCCCTTCATGACCTCTTGGAAACTGTCACTTACATTTAACTATTAACCCCGTAAGCTTCTTTGTATGGTCACATTCCATGGCTTATTATTAACTCATTTCTACAGTACTAGCTCTCTTCTAATATTTAAAGCCTTTAATGTGTAATGTAAGTGTCTCATATTGGGTTTTCAGCACAACCAAGCCCACATGATAAAAAGGTCATTTTTATGACTCAGGTTGTGCATAACTGACCCATAAAATCAGATAAAACATATTAAAACATCTGGGAAATGTTCTTACACGCACATTAGTGTTATAATATTATGTTTGGTTATTTACAATTACAAGTTAGTCTGTCCAGGCACAATTAATTAATAGTTTTTTTTTTTTTTTTTTAATCTGTACATGCTGCTTCTTAGCGACTGGGCTTCTTACAGCACACGTGTTTTGTTTGTTCTTACAATCAGAAATTAAAAATATATTTTGTTATTTTGACTTTTAAACAACACTATTTTTAAAAATCAGCTTAAATTTTAAACTTCCGAAAAGCGTTTTTTTGATGTTTTTTTTTTAAACAAACAGACATTTCAGGTTCTATACGATCACAAAACAAAAGTTCCTGTGATATCCGAAGCCTCTGCTGCCAACTCGGCTGTCAATTTAGGTACTAAGAGTTGGGAAAATATAAAAGGGTAAGGTCTGTGAATAATTCGTATACAACTATAAAAACATTAATTATTGATCAAATCTATTCTGTAGTGGTTTTACAAGTACAAATCTGGTTTAAAAAAAACAAACTCATTTTACTGTAACTGTAAGGTTTATTCATTTAAATGCTTCCAGAAGCTGCAAGAGAATAAATAAACAACTCTGTGCTATTTGCAGGTTCCCGTGTGTCCTGTTCATAGTAAGCACGTCGAGATAATCTCCACTAACGACTGGACTAGTGTTGCTAATCTAGTGCATCAGACAATCCCTGCCGGTGACAGCAGGGCCGGAATCCACAAAGCATCTTAAAATAGAGCAGTGCTGATCCAGGGCCACATTTCTCCTCTTCCTCAGACTTTCACTGCTATGTGGGGAAACAAAAAAAAAGCACAATCTACCATCAACTCTACATCTGCTAGTAAAGCCTGAATAAAAGCCCCTTCTTCGCTTTCCCCAGCCACTTCTATTCCACATAATCTGCTATAATAATGTTGTGTGGCTTTCTGGTGCAGTTGCTTCTAATACCTTTCAAGGTATTAAGCCACAGTCTCTCAGAAGAAATAATAAAAGCACCATGAACAGATATCATGGCTCCAGACTAGGTTAATTTGCAATAAAAATTTAAGCTAAACCACATCATCTTTAACTGTTCCAGAGTTTATGCAGCATGTGTGTTATTTCTGTGTTTAGTCTATAGACTCTTTCTCTAATTACAGCGTACACAGTCGTGTGCAAACGTATGGGAGACCCAGTTAAATGACAGGTTCTGTATAGAAAATAAGTACACGTCGTCCCCGGAGAACCCACTTCAGCACATTTTAAAATATGATTATTGTTTACCTGCCGAATTTAGCTTATTGAGAAAGAGAACCTAATGCAGTCTGGGTTATTCTATTTTGTCAACATACAGAAACTGTGCACTGGGGCAGCTGGTGGTCCAGTGGTTAGGGAGTTGCCCCTGCAATCAGAAGGCTGTGGGTTCGAATCCCATGACTCTTAGGGGCACCACTGAGGTTCCCTTGAGCAAGATATCGTCCCCACACACGCATTTCAGAGTTTCGTGCTGTTTACATTGTGCGCTGTGGTGTTTTAACGGATGACAGAATGGTCACTTTCACGTAAAATGGGCAGAAAACATCATATTTAAGTTCAACTATAGTATACAGTCTCCTGTGCTCTCCTGGCATCTGGTTTTGTTTGTGTTGAGTGTCATGATGTGACAAATTAGCACGTCTGCATATTTTTAAACAGGGAATTTGTTAACCCTATTGATAGCGTTTCAGCTTTATTACAGTCACTTTATTATCCATTCACAACCAACATTACATTATTGATGAGCAATTTATTTATTCGGGCAGTGAAAGTTCCTAATCTGTGAGTTTGGGGACTTGTTTTATCAAAACAGGCACAACTGCAGGACGTAAAAGCTTTCAACCTAACTGTTTTGAATAGGGCTGGGCATGTTAATGCATTATTATTGTGTTAACACATCATTTACTTAACGGCAACAATTATTTTATCACTCGTTAATCGTGGGTACGTACAGAACAAAGCGCTATGTGTGTCGACTGGTTTTGTTGGGGGTCATGCGTCCCATTACTTTTGTCCATATAATGTGCTATATAATTGTATATGGTATTGGGGCGACTGACCATTACACCAACAGGGTCTTTAATAACATTGCATTCAGATACAGAGATATTAATATGGAGTCGGTCCCCTTTACAGCTGCTATAATGCTCTGGACTCGTTTTTCTATAATAAACTAGATAAAACCGGAACGCCCTGCAGTAGTGAATAGCTTTAGTATTATATTAGATTTGATTACATTAATGTTCAAATTGAGATTTACAGAAATATTTGTACTGTAACTGTGCGACTGTGTTAAAGGGAACACTGCTGTTAAAACGCTCCTCATTAGTTGAAAGCGTTTAAATCAAATGTTATTCGTTTTGTTCATACAGCAGCACTTTAATTTTGCATATAACAATTCGGTTAATTGCAGAAAACCATTTGATTCATTGCGATTAAAAATGTAATCATTGTCCAGCATTAGTTTTGATACTTGGCCAAAATACAGCCTATGTAACAAGTAACGGAATGAACTGTTTTAGAAAAATTATGTTCGGGGTTGCAAGACAAGAACTGAAGTTAAAATAGGGGGTTCTGGGAAAAGCGGCTCATTTTCTACTTTAGACATGTCTAATTTCATGTAAGAGAGAGGAAGGGAGCGGGGGAAGGTGAGCACGTTTTTTTTCCCCTCTGGACTGGAATCTGCCCTGTTGTTCTCTGTTAATGCTGCCCCAAGTCACATGAAGCCACTGCTGTCATTCTGGATAATGTATTCTGGCCTGCCTGCTCACTGCTGCTCAAACTCTGACTCACAGGCCTGAGTCACTTTTACAGCTCACAGGCCCACACAGAACATTTAACAACATCTTACAGTGCAGGACCGGCTCTTCTCTGCCCATCTAACTGAACCCAAATCATCTGAAAGCCTAAACTGATCTTGGATCAGTCTTTTAGGTGGACTGATGTGACCATTCTGTCATACGTGAACACACCACAGCCTACAGTGTGAAATTCTTTCTCTGTATTTAACCCATTTAACCCACTCAGCAAGTGAAGCAGCCAGGAACACAGCGCCTGAGGAACATAGGGGACGATACTTTGCTGAATATTGCCACTAGATATCCTGGGAATTGAACCAACAACCTTCTGATTGCAGGGGCAATGCCCTAAACCAGGGCTATTCAACTTCAATAGCAAGTGGGCCGGATATGAAAGTCGTGCCCGGCTAACCAATCTGGGTGAAAGTAGTGGGGGACTACCAGCCTATCATGGTCCAAAACCCATAATTTTATTATATCACATATACTGGCAGTCTCGCGGCCGTAAAAAAAATTCCGGATAGGGCCTGCGGCCCACTAGATGGATAACTCTGCCCTAAACACTAAGCCATCAGCTGCCAGTTGATGGCCAGTTTTCTGAACTGATATTTTTAACAAATGAACAGTAAACACACACTCTTGAAAGATTTTCTTAAAACTAAGCTTTACTGAATTCATACCTGGCTAGCATCACATTATCGGCGTCGTCTTTGCCCCATTCCCAGTCTTTCCCTGGATCCACAGCGAAGTGCACAGGTAGCATTTTGTGGTCCGAGTCAGTCAAAGGAATCACCACTGCAGAAGAAAGCATCAAATCAAAACTTCAAATCCACCTCACAGCAGAACAAAACATTGCCCTCAGTTAAACTGTTTTTCTTTTTAACTCACACGAAACCACTTTGGATAAGGCAGAACCGTTGAAAAATAAGCTATGAAAAAAAAATGGAATTAGTACTTTTTCTTTAGCTTATTAATGCTTCAGTCTTAAATACTCAACTGCACAAAGAAGACTGTCTCTGTAATTTTTCTCACCAAAAAACTTTGAATTCACCTCACAGCGAACCAAAACCCTGTCATCAATTCCACTTACTTTTAAACTAACATTCAACCACTCTGGATTAGGCAGAAAATTATTTAAAAAAAAAAAAAGTCCAGATCCCTTTAATCAAAATGTAGAGATGCTTGGGCCCCCTGAAGACTGCCTCCAATTTGGGCTGCAAAACGTTTTACTGGTTCAATAATGACTTCTGTAATCCTAGCATCACTGTTCTGTGTGGTTGTAGATATTCCTAATGTTCTGGTGTTCAGGACAATCAGGTGATTAATGTGATCCAACAACCTGCACATACACAGTGGTCAGAAAATTAAAGAGGATAACCATTTATTTTCTAAGTGTCTAGACTCTTACTCATGATACTGAATTAGGTCACTGGTCTGTACGCAGCTAAAAATACCCCTGACGACGTTTCCTGTAGTTAAAAACCTCCCTACCTTGCTCTTTGGAGCTGTCCTTCTGTTCCATCGAAACCAGGGCAGAGAAATGCGCCTGGTCGTAGGCTAACACTAACGGTGAGCGATGACACTTGTTTGCTGGGACCTCCAATGGTAGATAAATCCCACCAAATGGGATCGGGGCGAAAGCTGGAAAACAATAAATAAAGTGAAGTGAAAGTGATCATTTGTAATATTTGAACACACAATATGTGAACAGCACAAAATTCCTCTATGTATTGAACACATGTAATCCATTAAACCCAGGTAGTGGCCTAGTGGTTAGGGCATTGCCCCAGCACTCGATTCCCTCTCCTAGGGGCACTACTGAGGTTCCCTTTAGCAATGTACCATCCCCACACACTGCTCCCCGGGCACCCCTCATTGGTGGCAGCCCTCTACTTCACTTAGTGAATGGGTTAGCAGTCCTGGGATTCGAACCCACAACCTTCTGATCGCAACTCTCTAACCACTAGGCCATCAGCTGCCCCACAAATAGAGACAAGGTGAGAGCACAGATGTGCCACTAAAAGAAACAGACACTGTACAGTATTACTCTGTGATGGTTAAATAATGTTGGCTCGTACCCTCTCCTCCAGAGTCTCTCAGCATGGTGTCGGCCACCACCACGATGGGTCTTCGGAGCACATGGGCCAGCACAAACACGTGGAACTCCTCTAGACTCTCGTACACCGGCTCTTCCTGCGACTCTGCCCTGCTCAACACAAACACAGAGAAATCATAAAGCATTCTGGTTTATTACTCTTTGGAATGCAGAACAGATGTCAGACTGCCCTAATTGAGCTGATTTAGTTTTACCTGATGTTTAGTCCAGTAGGAATCTGCAGTGTGTGCAGTTTTAGCAGTCTGACAGTAATAACTGTGGACTGAATTGCCTTCTGTAAGCATTTGAACTCAATGCTCTCTCAAAAACAACAGTCCTGTTCCAAATCCCCTTCTTGCCTTTTACGCAAGGGTGGGAAACCTCGACTCCTGCAAAATTTGGTGAACTAATCCGCTAACTGGCAGGTTCAGTAGACATATAGAAAACATCAAATGCTATTCACCCAAAACACCTATTCATGTAAAACATGCATCTTAAAGAAGTCTTCTTAAAGAGAAGGTGCTTCAGTCGCTGTCCTTGGGCTTCTAATGTAAATGTGATGCAGTGTTTTCTGTTCAGATGCAGAAGTTCAGTGAATTGTTTTATTAAGAGGCTGAACGGTTAACAAACCCGTTGGTGCCGTTTGTACTGTAGTGTATCCTGGGTTCACTGGAGGCCAGTTTCAAAAGCTCATTCCACTCCTTCTGCCACTCCTCCTCAGTGTACACCAACCCTGACTGCACACACACACACAGAAGAATGTAAGTTAACAGTAATATGTTTAAACAACGCGAGTTACAGTTGCGAGCTTCAATGTCTCTGGTCAAAAGGTCAACTGTCCATCTAAAGTCGTGTAATAAAATATACATAATATAGTATATAATAGACATGTCAGCATGTAAAGTAAACCACTTAAACCTCAAAGGGGTCCTAATTATTTAATTAATGAATAAGCAGGCAGGCTGGCACTGACCTCCTTGTTCTGCATGGTCTGCTGCCACCTCCACCTGCGCTTCAGAGCCTCCCTCTCCTGGCCGTGATCCATCAGGGCGTAGAGCGACTTCCGCAGCATCAGGTCACGGTCATGGAAGCCCCACATACCTGCAGAGATTAAGGCTTGCATTAATGAAACTCCTCCGAGCAACAGCGCTGATCTAGGACCAGTTTTCGCTTTAATACTTTCTATTCAACACAAATACACGACTCAAGTATTTCAGCTCCTTTCTGTTTACCCAGCTTTTCACAAAGGTCCTAGTTAACATGCAGCTTTTCATAAAACTACACCAAGCTAATAAACATTCATTTCTCCAAAATGACATTTATTTTAGTTCCCCTCAGTCCATCATGACTGTGACATTTTAGCTGGCGATTCATTTCCAGATGAATAACTATGATTTACCATTTATCTTTTTTTTTTTCTTCACTGTAAAAACCGTAAAGTTGCCCAACGGCCTAATTAACTACTCTGTATCTCCAAAGTGATAACAAAACACAGCTTGAATCTAAATAAATAAATGTTACCCACAACTATTGTGGCTAACATCAAACAGCCAAAAACACTAAAGATAAGCACTGAAGTTTGAGTTAAAGCATGTAAAGTGATATAAAGTCCTTACACTTACAGGCATCTTAATTTTGAAATTACCTTCTTCCAGCCTTTTTCTCCATTTCTTGTAATGTTTGTCATCGTTTCCTATATTTCTTAGTCATTAGTCACAGGGACAGTCTTACAGTCATTAGTGACACAGTATTAGTGTCACTAGTGACAGGGACAGTCTCCCAGTCACTAGTGACAGGGACAGTCTCTTTCTCAAGGACACAATGGTAGCACGTGGGGAGGTTGAACCTACAACCTAGTGGTCATTGGGTTTACCCACTAGGCTCCTACCACTCCAGGAGTAACTTTGACTCGTGCCAGTGTGTCCTCAGGTGTTCTGAGATGATCGTTAGATGAGTGGACACCCACCTAGTGAGGCAGCGTGTAGGAGACAGTTTCCATCTCCACTAGTAGCCAAAGGCAACAGGCTCTGACAGCCTGGACCCAACTTCGTCCACCAGTTCAGCCGGCCTGCAAAGGAACCACAAGGATTTTGTTTGACCACTTTCAAAGTTACAATCATGTCTGTCTGTAAACATAATAAAACTAAGAAAATGTAGATTCTTGATACAAACATTTGCAAAAATATTTTTTACATTTTCCAGACTGAAATCATTGCCTTGTGTTACTCAGAACAGAAAGATGCACTGCTGCACTTTAATGACTGTGATTTACTTTAATGACTGTGAACATAATAATATTCTTCTTTCTCTTATTTCACAACTAATGGTTGGGTTTCATACAGCAATAAGCATTTCACTGTGTGTTGTACTGTGTATGTGACAAATAAAATTTTAAGTTGAAATTTGAATTTGATTTGACAAGGCCATATTACAAACCTGACATGACGGGGGATCTTCACCTTCTAATAAAAACCACGCGTAAGCCTAGAATAAGGCTAGACAATACGGCATCTTGTTTAGACCACAGTAATCCCCCAGTTTTACACGGATCAGGAGTCGCGGATTCAGTCACACATGAATTTTTTTTTGAGAATCAAATTCATAGTTTTGCATAGAAATCCCCACAATAACACGGAAACTGCAAATATCCTCCACCTTTTTATACATTTTTGCGGCAATAAATATCTTTTTTTTCTGGATGCTTTCACGCATGGGGACCCATTCACCTCACCGCGGTGTCCCGTGACCTTCCAAGTTGCATATCTCAGCAGGTAAAGCACTCAGACACTTCGAGTCCTTATTTGTATTTTTAGGCCGAGTAGATCAGGGGTTATTCCCCGAAAACTGTTCCGAATACTTTTGTCCCACGACCTTCCAAGTTGCATATCTCGCCGGGGAATTTAAATTCGAATACGGGTTTACCTTTCCATTTTCTTTAAGAGTAATGCATTAAACAGAGTTTTAAATTACATTAAAGTGTTCTGGGAGCAGATTTGGGGAAAGATTTAGTTTACACTATAAAAACAGACATTTTAGGCATTTTTAGGCATGGAATATAGCAAGAATGAAGTCAAGAATGAAGCCCTAATCCTTTTATGTGTAAAAGTCCAGCAACACCTCAACAGACACTAACCGGCGTGCTCCAGCGCCACCATCATAGACTGCTCGATGAGGTCTCTCTCGATGAAGCCGCGGAAGTCGTCCCGGTAGACGGTGAGGTCGGGCAGCTGGAAGGTGCAGAGGGGCGTGTCCAGGAGCGGCTCGCTGCTGCCGCTGCAGCCTGTGCTGGACACGTGAGAGCGGGCCAGGGACACGATGGTGGAACTAGCATGGGAGATCCCTCTAGAGAGCCTCTTCTCTGTGGCTGGGAATCAATACATGCAGAAGATAGGAGTCATATTAATCAGAGCAATCAAAGAAGCCAAAAAGTTCTCGCAAACAACATAAATGTGTTAATTCTTTTTAAATTTTACTTATGTGATGAGTAATTTCACACCATAGCTGACGGTGCATTAATTATGAAATAAAACAGAATGTCAGACTGTGGTGTCCAATGAAGTGAATTAACAGCAAAGGCCCTAATGATCATCAGTACACACCAAAAGCATGAACATGTTTCTGCACACAGTAAAGCAAGACAGACAACCAGTGTGGTCCATAATAAACAGATCATGTAAGGGGTGAGGGGTGTAGCGGAACTTACTGGTGAAAAAAGGAGCTTTCTATTATAAAAAAGAGGGCTTTAGATTAATTTAAAAACTACTTATCTATATTTTTATCTATAAATAGTTTAAACCAGATGTGTAAAGACACAGATATCTTCAGTGTGTTCAGTGTGATTATATATAATTTATATAAAACTGTATAAAAAATCCAAAACTTCATCTGTCTTGTATAAAATTACATACAAAATACAAAACCCAAAAACCCAGACTGTCATCATTAAAACATCTGCACATCTAATCTCAAGTTTCAGAAAAGGTATGGAGTGTGAAGCAAGGCCTCCTAGTTAAAGGGAAAAGATGAACTCTTGGGTTGTTTTATAGGGGAAGGCAGCAGGGAGCAGTGTGGCTGTACCTTGCACCACCTCGTCTTGCCGGTGCAGGAGAGGCCGGCCCAACCTGGCCATGTCCCTCTCGGCCACGACCTGCTCCCTCTCCTCGGGATAGGTGTAAGACAGGCTCCCAGCATGCACCTGCCTGAGCTGCTCAAAATCGCTCAGAGCAGCCGTCAGGTCCCAGTTCTTGCCTGCGGTGGGAAAAGGCCACGTTATTAACACAGAACACAGTTTTATCAGGGGAAGGCAGAGACTGTCACCTGTCTGAGGGGCGGGGGGGAGTGTTTGAATATTAACTGAATGTCAATACATGACGGAGAGGCATGCCGCTGCAGCCGCCTGATCAAACAGAGCTCTGCGCCGCCTGTGCTGCCTGTACATGCTGCAGGACAATATATTTTTAAACTCATATCCTTATCTGCAAGGAGCGTTGCTAAGCAACATGCGTCCGGTTTGTCCTGGCTTTACCTCACTGCGTACATTCGGCTTGGAGAACTTAACCGACCGGCTTCTGGCTCCGAACTCACAGCTGCGGCTGATCGAACCGATCGGAAGGAAACTGGTCTTCATTTTCCACATATCTGACACCCTGACAGCCCTCGTATATCAAGGCAGAGCAGGTGGTGACGGGCATTCAGAGTTTCAATAAACTACAGGATTTATGTTTTCAAAATGTAATTAAATTCACTTTGTGATGCGTTCTGATGGTCCATAGGGGCTTAATTTGAAGTATCCGTCAAATTACGGCTGTACAATGTGCACAACAAACATGCAATGAATACAAAAATATATGAATTGGGGCTTTTTTCATATTTTATTGGGATTCCAGCTTGGGCTGTCCTGATACAGGTCTAAAGGACTATGGGTCTCAGGCAGGCGATCCTTATTATTGATGTTACTTAGATCGTGTGGGTTTTTAATATGGAAAAGGCCAGCATCACCAGAATGATTAACAAACAGTATCCTGTGCCGCTCTGGTGACTCGCGTCCATTCGGAACAGAAAGTGAAGTATGGAGGTGCAGACAGTGGCGCTTACCCTCCAGCAGGTCTCTGGCCAGTCCAGGTTCGGCTCCTGTAGAGCGGACAAAGTCGGACAGGACTGCGTCCATATCCAAGGTCATGTGATCATGAAGCAACAGCGCTGCAGGGGGACATCAGGGCGAAAAACACAGGAGAACAAGTCTCCCTCCACAACACCAGCACTGATACCACCACACCTACAGAGAGCGAGAGAGAGAGAGATACAGAGAGAGAAAGAGAAACAGAGAGAGAGAGAGAGAGAGAGACAGAGAGAGAGAGAGAGAGAGAGAGAGAGAGAGAGACAGAGTTAGTCCTCTCTGACCCTTTTTCAGGCCGTTTGTGTGCATGACTGGAGCTCCATTGACTCCTCTGGTCACATGTCTCCCCCATGATCGCTGTTGTGGCGCTGCAGCTTAGACCCAATAATACAGTCTGTGTTGTGGATGAGCATGAAATATATATCTAATAAAATAAAAACAAAAACAAATAGAACTGATGACCAAAATATTTGCTTATTTTTAAATAACTGATGTAGCTCAGAATTTTGTCTATTTTACAGTCTGTCCAGAGCTGACTGGGACTCGATCCTGTGACTTCCCCAGGTCACAGCCGCGCCCGTTTTAAGGAGGTAATAGCAGTAATAGCCTAATGCCAAGTAAAAGCCATATCAACAACAGTGTTTATGTCATGAGAAACCAGTATATTACACAAAATTAATTATTTATATAAGATTCTTTAAATTAAAAAAAAGCTAAAAATAAGAAATTGCGTTAAAACTCTGTCCCTAAAAAGTGATGAAAAGGGTGAACCCACAGACCTCAGTGCACCAGTCTGCAAGCGCTGCTATAAATCATGTGCTGCCAAGGAGG
>JBBPCW010000001.1:2057392-2068659 GCA_037974425.1 Phenacogrammus interruptus
TGTGTGTGTGTGTGTGTGTGTGTGTGTGTGTGTGTGTGTGTGTGTGTGTGTGTGTGTGTGTGTGTGTGTGTATAAAGAAGCTGTATTGTTGCTTCTCTGAGGACGGTGGCCTTATTTTGAGTTTTTGATTTTTCATGTGTTTACTGAGTTTGTTTCTAAGTTTCATGCAATATGAATCTGTTAACATTGACAAAGGCAAAAAATAACAAATTTGGAAGGAAAAGTAGTAATATAGTATATATATGTATATTGAGAGCTAAAATTCAGGTTATGAGCTTTTGTGCTTGCAGTTATTTTGCAAAAGTTTGTTCATCCGTGTGTCCAGAGAGAGTGAGTGTGAAAGACAGTGCTGAGAAGAAGCAGATGTTCATTTAATTAAAGAAATAAATTAGAAAATCAGGACCAAGGGGTGCGTGGAGTCGACTCGGCCAATCATAAAATTTTCTAAACAGTGAACATCTATCCATGAGAACATGGAGGAGTTGCTGACGGTGTGGTTGAGGAAAAGCAGATCTGGAGAAGACTTGAGTTATTTACGCCAATTTGCTGCAGCAGAACCAGGCGCTTTGGCGAACGAGGCATCGGGCCACCAGTTAAAGCCAGTCGGGGTTCGAGAATTTTAAACAGAGGACCAGCAAATGCTGCACATTATACATAATAAAACCAGTTTATTGCAGAGCATTCAATTGTATTGAATTTTTATACAATATTCGTTATTTATAAGCACAATTTTCTTATATATAAACAACGGAACGGACAGTACAGTAACCCCTCAGTTTTACGCGGATCAGCATTGTGGGATTCAGTCTAACACAGATTTTTTCTGAGAACCGAACTGTATTACCTCCTTCAGTCCAGCGGTGGCGGTAATGCACTGAAAAGTTATCATTCACCATAAAAAGAAGAAGAAGAAGGCGCTGCAGCATGTAGCACGACTGCTCCGTGTATTTTCCTCGTATTTAAGTGTTTTAACACCCCCCCACCCCAATTAGTAAGCTGTGCCCTGTGTAAACATGTGGGTAGAGAGAGTTATTTCAACCCTTCTTTGGTGTATGAGTCTTTGTTTGGGCATGCTGACAAAGCATTGTTTCTTTTAAGGGTAATGCATTAAACTGAGTTTAAAATTAAATTAAGATTTGGGTGCAAATTTAAGATTTACACTATAAAAATAGACATTTTTTAAAACCAAAACAAAACAATGCATTTTTTCACTATACGCAGGTGCTCTTGCAACATAACACCTGCGAAAAGCGAGGGATTCAGATCATGATCATGATCTGTTTGCTAAGATGCCAGACACAACAGGTTTAAAAAAAAAACAACAAAAAAAAACAAAAGTGAGGGATTACTGTAATGGTATTTCAGTTTATTTTAATAAGAGAAACTCATTTGACATACGAGTAATTTGAGTTACGAACTCCGTCATGGGAACAAATTAAACTCTTAAGTCAAGGTACCGCTGTATTTCTTAAGATACAATATAATTGTATTTTATTTTAGGAGAGCATCTGGCCCTCACAGTGTCCATCGAGAGAAACTCTGGCCCTTGGACAAATGTAGCTGACGACCCCTGTCTAATCTGTAGGAGATTTAGGATCTTATCTTTGTGGTTTGGTCTGTTTTTATCACCTTGTTTACTTCAGACACACTGGGTCATATATGATCATATCTTTGGTTTGGTTGGGCGGTGGAAAAAAGCCAATCATTTCATGGGAAATCTGCCTCTACCAAAGCATATTTGCGCTAATGACTTTTACTCAGTGGCTGAATTAAATTAAATACTAAAGACGTTCCTTTTTGTCTTCGATTAATTAGCTACATCGAGAACCAGCCCAACCTGGAGAACATCACAGATCTGGACCTCACAAACTACAGAGAGCTGAAGAACATGTGAGTATCTTGACAGTTTACAATGAAGCGCATATTACTTTAGCAACAGTGGAACATCAGTAGAATATACCAATGCCTAAATAAATACACCTGCTAAACACTTCAGTCGAAAATTATTATTATAGTTTTTCTGGCTGATTTTAGATCTGTACTTGTTTTTTTTTTCCAATCACGTCAACTTTTTGAGAATCGTGTTTAGTTTACAAAGTACTTGTATATAGTTTTAACTAAAACGTAAGCACCAGTGTTTCAGGATCTTCAGTGCAAAGTCAAATATGAACTCACAGCGGCACTGTACTGTGTCATTCAGGAGCCTCAGATTCTTCAAAAACATTTATAGTAAGATTTTCATCATATTCCTCGAGAAAGACCATCAAGTGGTGGAATAGATGATGAATCTTCATTGGGAATGGGCCTGTCTGCAGACTCCATGCTCTGATTTACAGTTTTGTGCTTGGTTTTAGTCGATTTTTGCTTGGTTTTGGTCCATTTTTGTCTGGTTCAGCAAAAGTAGATGTGAGATGAGACAACGTTTCTCCACGGACCAAAAAGCAACAAACATTCAACAGAATGTTGAACAAAAGAGAGGACAACAGACAGACAATAAATAGTCAGCAGCCGATTTAGCCAGTGACAAGTGGAACGACTGGTACAGATGACATGTGGAGCCCAAGACTTCTCCTGGTCTCCCAGTGGATAGATCATCTTAAGGTCTGCAGTAACAGGGCGATGTTTTGCTTTCATCGTGATTGAACCACAGTAACTGTCTGGATGATTTTTACAATTTCTAGATGTGATGATATTTGAAATCCATCACAATCAACGGCATCTTTACCATGAAAATACAAGACAACTGTCGTTAAATTGCGTAACATGCTAAAACTATAATATAAAATAGCATAAAAATGTACGTAGTTTCATTACAAAAACTAGAAAAAGTAATTACAGATTTGAAATCAGCATGAAATGAAGCACAAACCCCACAGAAATTGATCTTGCATGAAAATGATCTGTTGACCTGTGTTATGGTTTGTTTTATATAATTATAAAGGTAAAGAGGCCTGAGGTGTTACAGCACTTAAGTGTTTGGGGGCCAGAAATATAAATCAATATAGAAATAAAGAAGATAGGCAGGTTTTATAATATTAAACTGTATTTATTAATATATATATATAACAACTTTGGCATTAGCTCCTTAGCTAATAAACACACAAAGCTCCCAATTCCCCTTTCTGCTGACGAGCCACAATGAGCAGGAAACAGTCCAGATCATCTTTTATCATTCAAATAATTGTGCTCAGATAAATATGCAATGATTGTGAGTCAGTATTTGTTAAAGAGAGAGCTTTAAACTCTTGCTAATGTGGCTAACAATGAGTGGAAGCTAGGAGGCCTCACCTCCTGTCCCAAACTGTCCCTTTAAACATGGTGGAGTCGTGAATCCTGGCCTGGCTTACATTATTACTAATCAACCTTGATGCATGTTTGTCTAAAGATATGATCAGTTGACTGGCCAACACACCATGTAAGGTTTCCTTTGTTTGTGTGTGTGTCGTTTCCCTTACAGCACAGTTACAGATTGTGGGTTGGTCTTCATCTCTGATAATGCCTTCCAACACAACTTGAAGCTCCAATATGTGTAAGTAGGTCTTTGGTTGTTTATTTGTTTGTTTTCAACCTATCTTTTCCTTAATCTGAGGTTGTGAGATGTGCCTGACTGTGAGCCAGAGATGTTCACAAGTCATTTTTACAGAGTCCAAGTCAAGTCTGAAATCTTTTAGTTGCAGTGTTTACAAATGGTGACTCTAAATGTGGGATTTTTGAGCGGTAAATGTTTAGTAGATACGCTAATTGGCCTTGCCCCATGATTACAATTGGCTGTTCTTAGCAGGGGGTGGGACGGCGTGCTGTGATCTGCCCTCACCAACATGGAGGATTTGCCTTAAATGATCTTAAATCTAAATATTAAATATGAAAAATATATCTCTCTCTCTAAATGTGAAACTCCACAGTTACATGGGGCTCGGTGACCCCTTTCCAACGATCCCTCGAAAACCGTTATTAGCTGAAAACCGTTCACCTCGGACAAAAGTAATGGGACACTGGGTCGAGGTGAAAGGTTTTCGGGTTGTTGGAAAGAGTGCGAGATATAAATAAATAATTCGATGAAATGAACATTGTTTACAAGTTATGACACGTGTCACAGCATCCGAGTCCGAGTTAAGCCTCGAGTTGTTGAGGGAATTCATCTAAAGTCAAGTCACAAGTCTTTCTTTGTGTGACTGAAGTGCGACTCGAGTCTGAGCCACTGCACATTCACAGTAAATTTACTGTCAAGACAGTTCAGTTCAAGAGCACAGTACAGTTTTGTAATTTTGTGTCTTGGAGAATTTGTTGAAAATCCTGCCACTCTGAGAAAACGTGATGATTTTGTTGGTTTGGTTTGGGGTTGTACTGGCCAACCTCCTGTCAGTCACGTGGCAAAACGGTCTCCGTAAAAAAACCAGAACCTTCTTGAACTAAATATTTGTCCAGCCAACCATTGAAAGGGCTGATTTACTGACTGGGAGAAAGCCATACTGCTTTTGTGTTAATTATTCATTGTCTCGTTACACCAGGCAACATTCCATTCTGTAGTGTTTCTTCTACAATCTCGGCTTGGATTTCGGTGGTAACGTTTATTTTCATATAGCTTCAAGGGTTTAGTCAGAATCGTCATTTTTAAATGTTGCCTCTCGCAGTGTTTCTCTGAGTGTTCTCGTGTTTTTTGTTTTGTTATTCTTAAAGCCTGTATTTTTATTACTGTAAATTAAATTAATTTATTACTGTATTTACCTGCTTATACCAAAGAAAAGGCGCTGCATGAATTCCAGTCCAGTCTATACAGGGGTAACATCGCTATTTACATTCTAGAACTGCGGGAGACAGCAGTTCAGTGTAAACTGTACAGTACGGATACGGGTTTACCCTCACATTCTCTTTAAGGTTAATGCATTAAACTGAGTTTTAAATGAAAAAAACTGTTTGGGGAGCAGATTTGGTGGCATACTTATGGTTTACACTATTAAAATAGACATTTATAGGCTTTTTTTTTTTTTACCACATCACATATTTGCAGTTTTTCACTGTAGACAGGGGCTCTTGGAACGTAACCCCTGCGAATTTCAGGGGTCGACTGTATAGGTCAACCTGCCACTGACACTCATGTAAACAGAGGCCATGTGGAGGAGCCTGGCTGATCTTATCGCTGCCATCTTGTAGTCTTCACCCCACTGCCTGTGCGACATGGCTCTGTGTTGTTGACAGGGCTGATAGCGGTCAGATAGGAGCCGGGGACATGGGATTTGAGGAGAGTGGCGAGGGGGTGTCTAGAATGGTGAGGGAGGGGTCTCCCCCTGATGAAACCGGAGACGATATCCAGCAGTCACCTTTTACTCGCTCACTTTGGCGTCTTATTGACAGCTGATGCATAATAAATACACTCCACTAAGGGTCCATTATGACTTAATCAATATTTCACAGAGGGATGTGTAGTGGGAGCAGATGTGTCTCTAAGATAGGTGGGGGGGCTGCCATTGGGGGGGAGGGGGGGCGGGACGAGGATACAGTGTACAGTGAGGACGATGGCCAAAAGAGGAGGGATATTTGTATTGTCTGTTCTTTTTTAATCTGATCCCCACGGTTTTCCGCAGTGTTGGGAATCAGTGCTTCTGCTTCTTCCAGTACTTGGTGGCAGCTGCTGTAGCAAAGCCCCCCACCCCCGTTCCCGGGGAGGAATCGAGTTGGTAATAGATAGGCCCCGATGGCTAACCCATCTGACATGAACTTTTGGAAACGAGGAAAACAAATATTTGATCCCCTGCTGGCCCCCATTAGTCCTGCCACCGAGGATCTCCATCCCTGAGGCATCCGTGCCCCCCCATCCACCCCCACCCCCCACCACTGTGCCCTTAAAGATACAGATTTTAAAAACACAAAGAATGTACATATTTAACATTACATCACATTACATTATGCTTTTATCTTACAGTTTTCATGGACCTTTGTGGCTGCTTTCATCTTTTAATAGCTACGCTCTTATGATTTATGTTAGTTTTCAATTTTATATAATTTATTCTATCACCTTGAGATTGGTTCTCTTGATTTTTATAACAATGCTTTTATTTTGTGGCACTTTGAGATTTGTCTTAAATGTGAAGTGTGGTACAAATAAATTATTATTATTATCATTATTATTATTATCATTATTATTATTATTATTATTATTATTATTATTATTACAATTGGAGGAAATACAGATTCAGGACAGTGTGAGAACGAGAGGAGAGTTCTGAGGTGAGGGGAGATGGTCTCTGAACAGATGAGTCTTCAGGAGGTTTTGGAAGATAGAGGGAGATTCTGCTTCTCTGGTAGCTCATCCCAACAGCTGGGAACCGAAATGAGACCAGTCTGGACCGGGAACCGGAATGAGACCAGTCTGGACTGGGAACCGGAATGAGACCAGTCTGGAACGGGCTGGACTAGACTTGTGTGTAGTGATGGCAGAGCCAGACGATGGCAGAGCCAGAGAATGTTTATTGGAGGAAAATCTATAATTATGTTCTAGTGAAATATGTACCTTTGTCGATAGTCTTTGTCTGTACTGTCTTAAAATTTCAAATGTAGTCAATTAACCAAGACATACAGTTAAAAGCTCTTCTCATAACTCGAGCAAACTCTGGACAATAGAAATGTTCACATGTGGGTAAGGTGAGAATCTAGCTGACCGTCTGTTGCTTTACAGCCTTTGCTTTGCTCTACAGAAGCCATACTGTCAGCTATACACCTAATAGAGAAACAAGTCCCTGTCTCTTTACTTGTAGCATTAAACATGGAAAGTACGTACAGAAAGTAAAACTCAGTAAATTATCAGGAACTCTGTTCTGGCACCTGGGCTACAGGACACAAGTTGTTTCATCCAGCTGATTGAACATAAACTCCACCGTCGCAGTAGCTAATCCATTAACGTGCCATAAACCGAGAGGCATGCCTGTGTTGTTTCAGACTGTACAATGTGAATTATTTGACTTTATCTTTAATTGCCACTGTAATGTAGCTCTGTCCCCTGCCCAGGCTGTGATGTCATGATGTCTGATACACTATATGGACAAAAGTATTGAACCCGATCAATTCACAGACAGGGACTTTAATGATATTGCATTCAGATCCATAGACTTTTTATGTGGACTTGGTCCACCTTTGCAGCTATAACAGCTTCCACTCTTCTCTGAAGACTTTCCACAAGATTCGGGAGTCTCAACAGTTGAGAGTTTAGAAATAGTCGTTTAAAAATTAAATAATTTAAAAAAATTATTTTCTCTTTTTTCTCAATTCAGGAACTTGGCCATAAACTCGCTGGTGCACGTCAGCTGGAGAGTCTTCCATTCGCTGCCTCTCCTGAACCTGTGAGTCTTTCACACATTTACCATCAGACCCGCCTGACATTAATGTGCTTTTCATTACTGGACTTTTTTTTCTGAGTTCCATTATTAGTCTTGTTCTTGTTCTTGGGGGTGGAGGGTCTTAGTGCCTAATACGGTTCCATTATGCTGAAAATGTCAAATTTCTGCTCCAGTCCATTGATTAATGTGAGGCAGGCTTGGCAAAGATTTTTCATCCAAATTTTTGAAGCTTCATTTCAGAGAATAACACTTTTTTTTTAAAAAGGATTTTGAAACTTTATTGGGTTTTGGTAATTGTTCCAGATTTGACAGGCAGAACTCAAAGCCTCCAGTAGACAAGGAGCTTAAAAACTTCTTTTAAAAAGTAATATATAAAAGGCAATGCTTTTAAAGTATTTGACCTAAATATTCATAACTACATTTAATTTAATTATAACGACAGTTAGATAATGAATTATATTTTCAAATCAATTTGCAATCTAACGGCGATATTTTTTTTATCGCGTGAATGCCATTAACGGCCCAGCACTAATAAAAATATAAAATTCAATGGTCCTCATAGTAAGTGTTCGGTTTACAATTGTAAAATATCTTCTCTAAAATGTCTCTACTGTTATAAATGAGAAATGTAAATTTACAATTATGTAGAATTGCATCATTAGGGATGAATAGATGGTCAACACCCAAATGATGGTACCTGAACAAATAAACAAATAAATCTGATCTAGCATTTTTAACTGAATTTTTAAAAAATGTACATAAATGCTGTTTTTATAAATTTGTCAGTTCAACTGTATTGTAAACCAGTAGAAACTTGCTCAGTTACATGCATCTCCTACACCACTCCTCCCACCTCCTGTTCTAGTCTGATTAGTAGATCTACTAATGATTAGTAGATCTGAGTTATACCCCTAGTGTTGGCACTGTTATCTGAAATGAGAGTGGTATTGTGCCATCTTTAGTCAAAATATAGCTCTGGAAAACACCACTGCAGTTTATTTTAAATCAGGGTCTCTCTGAGTGTGAACTCATTCCAGTCCAGTGTCTGTTAAATTCCAAAACAAACACCTCATTCTGCTTTATGAGGGACTGATTAGTGATCAGCTGAATCTCATCTTATTTAATGAGAAAACGTATAAAACACTGCTGTAATTGACACTCTCCTCTCACAGTTGGATGGTGAAACACTACTAGAAGAAGTTCCTCAAAGCTCATTATTGTCATTTAGTTCGAGTGAACAAGAGATTTGTTTTCTTTGAATTATAGTAAACCCTCAGTCTAACGCAGATTTTTCTAAGAACCCAACTGTAATACACTGAAAAGTTGTCAACTTCCATAAAAAGAAGAAGGAGAAGAAGAAGCTGCAGCATGTAGCATGACTGCTCCGTGTCTTGTCCTCGTATTTTAGTGTTTTAAACATTTCCCCCAAATTTTCAACAGTTATCTCAGTTTATATAGTATTAGTAAGCTGTGCCCTGTCTAAACATGTGGGTAGAGAGAGTTATTTCAACCTTTCTTTCATGTACGAGTCTTTGTTTTTGCTTGCTGCACACTGCCTACGCTAACCGCTAATGCTAATGTTTTCTGATTTTGATTATTTATTTACCTTCGCATTTTCTTTAAGGGTAATGCATTAAACTGAGTTTAACATGAAATTAAAGTGTTCTGAGAGCAGATTTGTGGGTATATTTAGGGTTTACACTTTAAAAATAAGCAATTTTAGGCTTTTTTTTTTTATTTACCAAAACCAAACAATGTTTTTTCACTATATGTGAGTCCTTTGGAACGTAACACCTGCGAAAAGCAAGGGAATTACTGTAGGCTATTCAAGTTCTGTAAGTGCTGCATCATTTCCTTTATTCTGATGTTTTGTTGTTTCCTTTAAAATGATGCTTTAAAGAAATATTTTTATTTGTAAATGAGAAGAAATATTGTCAGCCTTTCTTAAAAACGAATGTAAAGCTGTTCAGTTCAATACTTGCACGTATAGAAGATAAAGTGGGAACTTGTATTTTTCATCAGTCCAATAGAACCCATTCTCATTTTAGGTTTTATGAACCGAAGTAAAGCCAATATTTCTCTCTCTCTCAGAGTTCTGAGGGATAACCCTCTCGCTTGCTCATGTGGCATTTACTGGCTACAGCAGTGGCAAAGGACGCGACACGGGGACGTCGACACTCAGCAGAGCTGCATCTACAACGGTAGCAGCCTTCAGCTTTACAGCTTTGTGATGGAGAACTGCAGTAAGTGTTCATATTAGAGGAGTAAAACCTTTATAGCAAATATCAATCCTACAAGAATGTATGTTTCCAGGTTTTAATCAGAAGTGATTCTTGATTATAAAGAAATTAAGTCAAGCAGCTTTTTTTTTTACACATTATACAGATTCTGGTCCTGAAGGGACAGATTCCTGCACAGTTTGGTGATTTTTATTATTTTATTTTAATTCTAAGGGGAATTACCAAGCTCACAATACTAAAAAGCAGTTTCAGTTACTTTTGCTTGTTCTGTCTATGAGCTCCGCCTGCAACAGTATGCTACAGATGCATTATCATATATTCCTCCTGAAAACAGTCACACGCTAGTTTTGGTGTTATGATCACTGAAATATTTGAGTATTTGTTCATTTCTACATGCAGTTTTTGTATCGTTCATCTTTTTTTAAAGCTTTAGACCCCAAGAGAACTCTACAACCCCAATACCACAAGCGTATACCTTCCGAAGTGATTGACACTGTAGGAAATACAGAGTGATTCCTGAGAAATACTGCTTCCTTTCTCCTTAACAGATTGAACAGAAGTCACGTCAAATCAAGGAGGTGTTTCTGTCACTTCAACCATTTACATGTTACACAGTGAAAGGAATCAATGGACTATTGTGCACAAACACAAACAACAGGAATACCACAAGATTAAATGAGTGCAGGCAGGACAGGACTAAAGAGAGAGTGCAAAAAAACATGAGCAACAGTTCAACAGGACAAGACAACAAACAGTGCAGTCGACTAGCGAAGTAACGGCACTGGTGTGAATGCATACAGTATTATACTGCGTTCTAGAAGTGGAATAGTTAAGTGTGCAAAAAAAGCAAAGGACTGCAAAGACTGAGATTGACAGCAAAAAGTAATTATGCAAAAATTGCAAGTAGCAGCAACAGGATTAGAGAGAACTGCAGTATAATAATAGACAAAGGGTGTTTACAGTGGCAGTTGGGGTGTAGAATATTGTGAGATTTTGAGGGGGGGGGGTGTTCTTCAGGAAGTAGAATCTGTGGGTGTGTCTGAAATCGCGCACTTACGTGAGTGCACTAAAGTGTAGTGTGTAGTGCGCACTGAGCACTTCCCACTGTAGTGCACACTGAGCACTTCCCTCTGTAGTGCACATGGAGCACTTTCCTCAGTAGTGCGCACTAACGTTTTGCACTTAGCGAAAGTGATGGACAAACATTTGCTCACGATTCTCCAGCCGCCAAAATACCGCAGTGTACATCAGTAAATTAACTTTTTTAACGTTACTCACATTCATACCAATCAGTTACCCCCGTCTGGGCTTGCATTTCACTGTTGGTTGCTGTTATTCAACTTGAAAACTTGTTGAAAGTCCTGTCCCCTCTGCTACCTGGTCAAAATGCCGTCCGTTTAGTGCGTATAGTGTCCATCATTCTGCTCAGCGTCTTCTGGCCATTTTCAGTGCAGCATCCAGGTTCTTTCAGTCCACTGAGTTTTAGCTTAGTTTTTTTTAGTGTGAGTGCAATACGCCCTAAAATCAGACACTCGAGGTGTGTCCGAAACCGCGCACCATGCACTTTTAGTGTGAGATTTTTAGTGCGTAGTGCGTTCACACTGAAAACCAAGCTAAATTCAGTCACTGAAAGAACCCGGATGATGCACTGAAATCGGCCAGAAAACGCAGTGCGGAACGATGCACA
This sequence comes from Phenacogrammus interruptus, assembly GCA_037974425.1. Taxonomy (NCBI): domain Eukaryota; kingdom Metazoa; phylum Chordata; class Actinopteri; order Characiformes; family Alestidae; genus Phenacogrammus; species Phenacogrammus interruptus. Next base: position 2,068,651 of record JBBPCW010000001.1, read on the forward strand.
CTATTCGCA
>JBBPCW010000001.1:2224865-2237171 GCA_037974425.1 Phenacogrammus interruptus
ACACACACTCATACAAACACTACTGCACTCACAATCCCCACACACACACACACTACTGCACTCACAACACACACTACTGCACTCACACACACACACATACACACAAGCCCTACTGCACTCACAACACAAACACACCATTGCACTCACACTCGCACTTATATACAAACACACACACACAAACAATACTGCACTCACAACACACACACACAAACACTACTGCACTCACAACACACACACAAACACACACTATTGCACTCATACACTCGCACTTATATACACACTCACACATACTTCTGCACTCACGACACACGCACACACACACACACACACACACACATACAAACACTACTGCACTCACAATCCCCCCCACACACACTACTACACTCACACTCACACACACAAGCACTACTGCACTCAACACACACACACACACACACTATTTCACTCACACACTCGCACTTATATACACACACACACACAGACACACACTACTGCACTTGCACACACACACTCATACAAACACTACTGCACTCACAACACACACACACTCACACACTACTGCACTCACACACACAAACACTACTGCACTCACACACACTCTCAAACAGAGAACAGAAAAACGGCCTCTTATTGTTTTCCATGGTTGTATAATTTTGCCACCATGAAGCAAATTCCACACCGAACCGTCACACTGAGACCAGTCGGTTTCTGAACCCGCGCGGCGTGACGAGCCGTGTGCAAAAGTTTTAACACCCCCAGTCTAATTACACGCTGATTATACTGCCGGTCTAAAAATATCTTCTATAGGGAACGAATATTAAAATACCATTTCCTGCAAATATATTAGCGCTGAATTTAAAAATATATTAAAAACAAAACAATATAACTGTAAAATATAGAAAATGTGCCACTGTATTCAATAGTGAATATAAAGTAAGTGTTTAATAAAACAGTGTATTAAAATGTAAAGTAAGTTTAATCACTGTGCAATAAAATATAGAGGAAGTGCATTAAAATATATTGTATGTTTTCAGTAAAATGTTCTGCTAAAGATATTTAATTATTTTCTCTTAGCAAATCAACATAGTATAGAATCTGACCAGGGTGCTCAAACACTCGCCTGTATCTACATTAAAAAGATATCTGGTTTAACACAGCCGCCCTGAAGCCTAAAATACGAGTTTTGGCCCACAGTGAAGGATTCTGAACCTGAACACAGTCTGAGCCACCATCACACCATCTAGGAGGCAAATTGGTTTCTGCAATATTTATATCACAGACAGTTGCAAAATGCAAATGAGGAATCTTATTAATCACATACGTTTTTATTGCTCCAGATGTTCCAGATGACTTTCTGTGGGTGTTCTGATGACTAAAGTCTTTCAAGGGACCTTGCGAATATAATCTATATGGACAAAAGTGTGGGGACGTCTGTCCATTCCACCAACAGGGACTTTAATAACACTGCATTCAGATCCATAGACTTTAACATGGAGTTGGTCCCCCTTTGCAGCTCCAACAGCTTCCACTTTTCTTGGAAGACTTTCTGTGGGAATTTGTGTCCATTCATTCTGTAGCATTTATAAGGTCAGACACTGATGTTGGACGAGAAGGTCTGGATCACAATCTCCATTCCAAAGGTGCTGGATGGGGTTGAGGTCAGGACTCTCTGTGGCTCTCAGTCAAGTTCTTCCACACTGAACTCCTCCAGCATGTCTTTATGGAGCTCGCTTTGTGCACTGGAATAGAAAAGGTTCTTCACCAAACCGGGTCCACAGATTTGGTAGCATGGTGCTGTCCAGAATGTCTTGGTCTGCTGGAGCATTAAGATTCTCCTTCACTGGAATAAGGGACCCAGACCCTGAAAGCAGGAGTGTCCCAATACTTTTGTCCATATTGCGTCGATCATTTTGGTCAGTGTCAAGATGTCTGGATCAAGAGGTCATGGGTTTGAATGCTACATTCAGCCCCACCACTGTGTTCCTGAGCAAGACTCTTGACCCCGAGTTGCTCCAGGGAGACTGCCCCCTGTAGGTAGGGAACGGAATTGATTTTGGAATAAAGCGTCTTGATAAATGCTGTAAAAGTAAACCATGCATTTCAAAATATTGATTCACAATAGCAATATATAACAGTAGACTATGGAACTTTGTCCAGCAGGCCAGGCCTCCAGTCTGAACTCTGCAGGTAACTGAGGCTGCGGAATGTGTGTATAAAGTATGGGGCCTAATCTGGATCTGTTTGAATGCCTGGCTCACGGCACTAATTCGCCTAATTTGCTTCCTTCGTTGTTAAGCGGCGGAGTGGTCGCCTCCGCCGGCTCATTAGTGGAATCGGATGTTGGTGCGCGAGGCTGGAACGAAGATCTGCAGACCCCACAGCTGTCGTCGAGTGAGGGACCTGTAGCACATTCTCTTCTCTTGAGTGAAATGAGCGTATGAAACACAGTCTGTCGGCAAAAACAGGCCGGAGCTGCCGTCCCGAACGGAGCCGCGGGGCAGAACCGGCTGATTGTTCCATTACACTGATAAATAAGCATTTAATGAGTCACTTCTCGTAGCCTGTGTAGAGGAAAATATCCCTACAGAGGTAATTTGTCTCTTACCGAGTTGCATTTTATTCACTGTAAGGAGTTCATTCAACACCTGCTATTTTAATGCGCAACCTGCTCACACTGATGGGACAGGCAGCCCTTCCTCACTGCAAAGAAGCGCAGGAATTGATAACGTGGGTTTATTTGTAAAGGAAAATGCCTTTTTCCTTAGGGTTGCATACATAAGACCTGGTGTTATAGCAATAATGCTGTGTGTAAAGCAGTTTTTCCACAGACTGACTTAAAGAAAGAGGCCTGTTGAAGTGGCTTACAGCATGAAAATGATAATAACATTTTAACGCTAAGAAATATCCAAGGAATTCATAGAATTGCAAGTGCAAATTAGGCAAATTACACATAGCGCTGACCATTCAGGAGAGAGTAACTATTGTTCATGAGCAATGAGGTGGATCTGCCTAGTTCTATTCTCTTCCAACCTTCTTTAATGTCAGCAACGTTCATTTAGAGTGTTTACAGTCGCCTGTAAAGTCATTGTATGTTATTGTAATAAGAAAATTAAAACGTAGCTACATATTTGTCCATTGAGCTTCATGTTCAAATAGGTCAGATTTTAGAGCTTTACAGGAGTTTTGTACTTCAACAAGATGAGAAAGAAGTCCATAATTTGTCCCGTGTTGTACACAGACAAGGACTTGTGGCAGATTCTTGCAGCAAATCAAGAGACTGGAGTAGCAAATATGTTCGGCACCCATCATCCAGTCAGTCGTAAATGTTAAGAGACACATTAGAGATGCAGAAAGAGACGCAGTGTGGAAAACTCTCACTGTCCACTTTACTGGTCACTCTGGTCCACATTCATGTTACTGCCAAATCTAAACAGGGTCTTATTGAGTCCGTGTCAATCACTGTTGAAGTGTCATTGTCGATGTCATCGTCTCCCAATGTGAGGCTACATCATCACCTGCGTTCGCATGATGTCAAATAACCGCAGCACAAAACGTTTTTTTGGCATCAGTTTCTGGCGAAATCCCGACGAACGCAAAGAAAACATGGCTATAGTGTTTACATGCTGTTCTGGAGGCCCGAATAGGTCCCATGATTCCAGGGTGAACCCAGTATCGGTTTTTCCTACGACGCCGTATCAGGATTTTTAAAACAAATTTAGCGATGCTTAGTTTCAACAAAGAATAGGGATTCATGTTTTCAGTGCAGCACTATCCACAATGACGTGTAAACACTCTGGATGGAAAAATTACTGCCCCCACTGGTGAATACACCAAACTACAGATTGGGCTACAGCCTGGACGCCAACGCAACGCAACAAAAACGTGTATGAGGTTCAGAGCACATTCATTTAGTGTAAACTGTAGAGTATGAATTTGGGCGTTAACGACTCCAGGTTTTTTCAAGTTGACTAGTCAGTCAGCAAAATCAAAGTCGAGTCTTAAATTTAAGTATAAAAATGAGCATGGGAACAGTTTAAGCCGCGGCAGGACGACTCCCTGCAGTGCTAGCATTAGCCATTTTAGCTAGTGGAGCCATTTCAGATGCAGAGCACTGGTTCTGTTACAGTACTTTAACACCGACTTGCAGGTTCTGCAGGTCTCCGTGCTGTTTGTGTTCTAGAGTGAAGGATCTCCACACATGTGATGTGTGTCTGTCTTCTCTGTTGCGTGTCTCTCGTCTTGTTGTGGTCTCGTGTTTAGATTCCCCTTGCGCCAGCGGTCCATTTATGAAGGGACTATAATAATTGGTTAAACCAAGGAACGCAATTCAGTGTAAGCCAATCAGAGGCAGAGATTGCATTGTGTACACAAGCGAGGGCAGAGAGTATATAAAAACACACGTCTGTCTCTAGGCGACTTTTGTGTTAATGGCCTAGTATGAATACATGTTTCCCTTTTCTTTAAGGGTAATGTATTAAACTGAGTTTTAAATTAAATTAAAGTGTTTTGGGAGCATATTTTGGGGCATATTAAGGGTTTAGACTACAAAAATAGGTATTTGTAGGCTTTTGTTTTCAAATTTTTTTTACAATTCACTGGTGCTCTTAGACGCAATTCCCACCAATTTCACTGGTCGACTGCATCATGAACATGTTACCTTAAAAGAGGCAGAGAGATCCTCTACAAACTAAGAAAGTGGCCTAAAGACGGAAATAATGGGATGTTGGAGGGAGGGAGTCAAAGACAGGCTACTCATCAAATTCCTGCTACGATGTGATGGGCAATGTCTTTATTAGTTGTTCACATTTTAGGCGTTGACCTACTGTACACACTGTAGAAACTTAATTTGACCAAAAGTCATAGATAACATCGAACCCAACTTGGACTTGACAACATTTCAACAAAAAAAAAAAAAAAAAACAAATAAAGGAAAACAAAGAACCTAAAATAGAAGAGTACAGTCTGCTAGTTTTTTATATCTGGACTTGAAAGTTAACCCTGAATTGTTTTTTTTTTTCTCTCAAAAATCAATCTATGGTCTAAAAAACACTTCACAGGCGCATTTAATAAAAATAAAATAAATACAATACATTCGTTTCATCCACTGATGAGGTTGACCTTTTTCGCTGCTCAGACGGACCCGAGTTCTGATCGGAGGGAAATAATCTCGTCACTAATCTGTAAAAAGACTGTGGTGGCTTCTCAAGGTTCATGCAGAGAAATTTTGCATCCATGGGCGTGTACACAGTTGCATCCAAAGGCATTTAAGCTCAATAAATGTCCAATTAGGACCCCATAAATGATAAAACCCAACAATGAATTTCTGAAATGATTTAAGTGTTGTGAAACTGCAAAATCCTGTAACACTGCTATGCATGGGCACATATTGATCTGATCATGATGCCATAATGACAAGATCTTGCTTAAAGTGCAGTTTCTCAAAGCATACTTTGAGCATACCAAGAGAAATTAAGGCCATGATTACCTTAATGTGTTTGAGTAATTTTGTCATACATTTAATATACATTAGAAATGTAATATACATAAAATACATTTAATTAAGGCTAATAATGATTACCTAAACATTAACAAAGACAACAATTAAGGGCTCTAATAGGTCTGAAATGCATTTTTAAACCATATGCGTACTTGACAGTGAGAACCAAGTGATATATATCGATAGGTCAATAATATTGGCCAATATTGATATAGGTTATCGTTATCGATATCGCCGGAAATATCGACAACAACGCATCAGTAATTACTAGGCTTGTCACGATACTGAAATTTCAAACTCGATAACGATACTAAGCATGGTACTCGATACTCTATACTATTTTTGATACTACAGAGTGAGAAAAACTCGGTTTGAGTATACAAACAAAATGCTCTGTTTTCTTTGTCTACTCAAAACTGTACAGCAACTTTGGGTATTTTGAAAAGTGGTTTATAAATGAAATGTATTATTATTATTAGCCGACTCAGAACTTGGCAGTGCCTTTAAAGGCGCACAAGCATTTTTTCCTGCATAGAGATCAATGGCGGAAAATTTTGGACGAATAACTCAGGATCCCCGTGGCCTGGGGGGGTGGGGGCAAACGAGGGCTCGTTGTAAAGGTCTCACAGAGATGTACCTGCAGTCATGGCTCGGAAAGTCCATGCTCTCAGGGACGCCGCGCCGGTTCTGCAGGGAGGAGAGCTTCGCCACCGGCCACGTTCGCTAAAATTTTGCAGTGCTTGGTTGTTCCGCTGCAATGCCTGTTGAAAATTGGTGTAGTCTGCTGTCGATTTCCGTGAATTGGCAGATGCAAAACTGGCATTTATGTATTGATACTAGTGCCAGTATCTGAGAATCGATTTTTTTTGACAACCCTAGTAATTACTGACTAAAAGGATAACCTTTTGCCAGTAGGCCACTTTAGACAGTTGTGCCTCTGGGGTACCCAATATGAGTCACCTCTGATCAACTTTGTGGTCACGGTCTATTGTCTATCATCAGGACATCAGAGTTCGATCCCCTGAGGACCCATCTGGAGAAAGAACAACTGTCCCCACTCTCTCTGGGTGGGTAGGGTTGGTAGGGTGGGTAGGGTGGCCCTCCCCTTCCCCCTTCCCATTTCAGAATTGGTGATTAGTGGACAATTCTAAGCATGTCCAATGATTTACCGTTAACAGAAGTTTAAAAACATGGCGGTGGTAGTGTTAGTGGTAGTGTGTGATTGGGAGAGACTTGCTAGTAGGTGGAATCAGAGGTGACAAAATTGGGCAAAATTTGTGAAAATCCCCTAAAGCACAGTAACAGCATAAACACCATCATAGTTAGCATACTGAAAACATAAATTCCTTTTAAAGAAGCAAACAGATATACTCTTCAGCATAAAGATAACAACATAAAAAGCAAAAAAGAAGAAATGAACATATATTTAAAGCGCAAAAACCCGATATTATTGAACTGTTTGTTTCTGATGTCTGGGTTTAAAAAGTGTGACAAGGACAACTGTATCTGCCAGTAAAGCACTGTATAAAATGAAAATATAATTTATCTAAATTATACCGGTAAATAGGATCAGTTATCAGAAATAAACCCTTCTTGCCAATGAGATAAAACTGTGCTATCATCTTTTGTCATCGAAGTAGTTGCTACTTTTGTGAAAATTTGAGAAAATAAAGAGGCAGTGTTGACAAACCTGGTGAGAGTATATGACCTTATATTGGGTCTTGAATTTAGTTCCTAAGGAAAGCACTGTGGGAAAACTGAGAATTCACACTTTTTCCTAGCTTCTGTGTTACAGGATTTACAGTAGACTGCTTAAACCATTTGAGTTGGCTGCACACATACATAATTAGCCCGTCTAAAACTTTTAAATTAGCTCAGTGTAGCGGAATCAGCGGAAAGTAAATCTGAAGTGATTACATTCTCCGAGCTAATTTAAAAACCGAAGAAACATTTTCTAGCTGATCTCTTTAACTTCAACTGTTCTGTGTATCCAGTGCAGGCGTCCTGAAGGGCTTGATGGTAGATTTGAGAAGTTAAAGAATGCACAGTCCAAAACGTTAATTAATATAATAATTAATAATGTTAATTAATAATAATTAATAGGACTGGGAACGATGTCGGCGGACAGGAATGACGGTTCTCTTAAGCTTGTGCATCAATGGAGCCTAATTGGGATCATCTGTGATCCTCACATATGATCACGACCATCTCCATGCATGGAAATCAAAATGTTAATATCAATAATGAGCATTTAGGAAGAACTTTAATCGTCTAAATTTTGATGTTCCTCAGATTTCTGATCTGAATCAGTGCTGCCACTCAAAGGCGTACTGGAATTATGTGACTAATGAAGGGACGATCCAACATCTCCGTATCAGATGATCCCCAGACGTGCAAAATGGACTTTTCTCTATTGCCTAATTGATCCGAACACCTCTCTTTAGGCCATCAATCATAAAACGTTTGCATATTAAGAGGAAAACCTAATTACGACTCAGATTATCGGTATATCTTGAGGGCTCCCTTCCACCCTGTGAAGATGATATTACAATTGCAGGTGTACCGTCTGACGTGCTGATGTATCTCTTGTGGAAATCTTATCTCTCGGAGTGTAATGAGTGCATAAACAACATATAATTACCATGAATAGCTTATATCGTATAATACAAATCATGATAGTAAAGTTCAAGGCATTCTAAAGGTGTTTTCTAACAGTATTCAAAATATAGGAGACGCCTGTGGGGGAAAGAGATCTAACAGTATAATCCCACAGAGTGAAGTTGCTTTAGAGCTCAACCTGGATTTGTTTTATGTGTGTGTGTGTGTGTGTGTGTGTGTGTGTGTGTGTGAGAGTAATTTTTTTTCTTCGCTCACTTTGACTCGAGTCCAGTGCTCAGTCAGCTTCACTAATGCTGCACATACGTAGCCCACTCTAAACACATGGGTCGGTGTAGCTTTCCTGTCTGTACTTTTGAGTATTATCTACTCTCTCACTTTTTTTTTATCTGCTACCTTTCCTTCAGTCATTCCCTCTCTTCTTTCTCGCTGTCTTTTAGTAAACCGTCACGTTTCCCCACTCCACTAGGTACTGGACCTTCCCGTCCGGCGTAACGCGCCTGGCCAGGATCCTGACGGCCTCCCCGCCGCCCCAGCCTCTTGCAGCGGGATCGTCCACGCCCACTCCGTTGGGGTAGGAGGAGACGTCACGCAGGAACAGTGAGGGGCATTGCTCGAACCTGGGGCCGGCTGGGTGGGCGTTCGAGAAGGGTAGGCAGGGCGATGGAAGCCGACAAGGGTCCTCCGCACTACGAAAGGTGGGATAAAGAAACACTTTAGTCTGATGGTCCACTAAAGTATAAAATGTCCATTCTGTCATACATGAATGCGCTAGAGCACAAATTTCTTTCTTTTCCATTTAACTCATTTAACCCATTTAACCAATTTAGCTCATTTAACTCATTTAACCCATTTAACCACTTTAGCTCATTTAACTCATTTAACCCCTTTAACCCATTTAACCCCTTTAACTTATTTAACCCATTTAACCCTATCCCATGGACGGTACCTTACTCAAGGAATCCTCTGTGGTGCCACAAGCAGTCTTGGGATTCAAACCCACAACTTTCTGATTGCAAGGAAAACAACCTAACCAACTCAGCCTAAACACTAAAACCGCCAAGGGGGTCATTTTTATCCCCCTGGCATTTTCAAATGCTTGTAGTTCTGTTAAAATAAATGCCAGACATCTTTAAGTTCATGCTTTTTCCTAAAATGGCTTTATTATTAATCATCCAGTGGATTTTGGTGAGTGTGTGATAAAAAGAAAAATAACCCGGACGAACCCAGAGACCCTGGAACACTGGGACCAAAAGAATATCTGAAAAAATGTTTTGTCTAATAAATAAAAATATCATGATAATTCGGCAAGTAGCAAACTACAAGCAACACAACAGTACAGAAGTCCCCTGAAAGTATCAACACGACATTACTTATAATATTTTAATATTATATGAAAATGTTCATTTATAATATTCAGTGGATTACAGTTCATTTATCTTATATTCATTTAAATAACAATATACATGGTGTGTGTAATAGTATAAAATATATAATAAATATTAGTAGACAAAAACGATCTGTAAATACACTCACTGTTTACAGACCTGTAGTGGTGCAGAGTTCGAGACAGACCCTGAGATCCATTGTATGATGGGTGATACAGGGCAAACATTCGCTTCGGAGGTGACCTGTTAAACACAAACTCGCTGAATGATCTGAATGCACTCTGTTTAAATGTGTACATTAGGTATAGAATATATAACACCAGAACATTTTCACGTGGTACCCACCCCAAGCCTATTTCCTCTTCCGATTTTCGGGAGTTGTAGATGTTCGCCCCGCCTCCGTAACCATGGCAACATGGCACCCGATCTATCGGGCTGGCAGTAACTCCTGGTGGACAAGGCTGCAAGGACAGAAAAACTCATTATAATTTACACAAATACTTCAAAACACCAACCCCCTGCTAACAAAGGCTGAGAGCTTGTTTGGACTAAGTTTCTCATTGGTAGCTACACAATATGGAAAAAAATATTGGGACATCTAACCATTACACCAACAGGGACTAATGACATTCAAATCCATAGACTGGGTCCATAAGGTTTTCCACAGGATTTTGGAGTTTCTGTGGGAATTTGTGTCCATTCATTCTGTAGCATTTATGAGTTCAGACACTGATGTTGGACGAGAAGGTCTGGATCACAATCTCCTTTTCAGTTCATCCCAGAGGTGCTGGGTCCCCATAGAGGTAAGGGGTTCTTCCACACTGAACTCCTCCAGCATGTCTTTATGGAGCTCGCTTTGTGCACTGAGACACAATCATGCTGGAATAGAAAAGGTGCTTTCCCAAACTGGGTCCACAAAGTTGGAAGCATGGGGCTGTCCAGAATGTCTTGGTTTGCATTAAGATTGTCCTTCACTGGAAGTACAAGGTCTAGCCCAAACCCTCAAAAACAGGCATGTCCCAATACTTTTGTCCATCCAATGTATATGTTAGCCTTTTAGGATTTCTCTGCAAGATTTAGCTTTTGAAGGACCACCTCTTTGGACGATATACCCTTTAGTCACAAAATATCATAAAACATTTATCACAAATCATTTATTCTCACATTTAGAAATCCAAAAAAAGCCTCCGCATGCGTTTTGTATTTCATGTCCTCTTATGACATGGGCATCATTTTCCAAGCTCTTAGAATTAAAGAGGCTGTTTAAGCCTTTAAGACTGTTATATGCAAATGACCTCTGTTCTGATTGGCTTCCCTGGCAGTTGTTCAATGGGGTCTATGGTAGGGATTTCTGTGGGTATTATTCCACTTTTGGAATGAACCTCTACAATCTGGGGATCATAGAATATCTCATAAAATGTATCACACATTGAGGGTCCAGGATTAGAATGCACCGTTCTACTTAAATGGTGGTCAAAATGCAAAAAACGCATGTTTTTTTTTCACGCAAGAACCCTGATCTGCCTGTTATATGCTTGTTAATACAGGGACGTGGTCTGAGAGCGCTGAGGAGAGATCAGTGAAGGACGGTAAACAGGGTGAGGGAGAGCATATTGTTGGCGAGTGTGAGCTCCGTGCATGGCAGCAGTGTGTTAGAGCACAGTGTCAGAGTTTCAGCACTCATGCAGAATCTAAATGACGGCATTACTCTGTGGTGCATTTCCCTTCTGCACAAATCATTTGACAATAGCAGCATGACACAGCATCTCAAAAGCGGCCGTAATCTCGCTGAAACATGGACAGATAAGAACACATCAAAGTTGGAGCTGCCGCAAATGCTCCCTTATTCCCTGGAAGGGCTTTTGCTTATGTCGCACATTAAAACGTGGAAAGGAGATCCGTACTTAGGGACAGCCTGCCCCTCCTTTCCCTTATGCAGATCCTTCTGCAGTCCACGACCGCGAAGAAGAAGAAGGTACAAATATTACGGTACACGTACAGATGATGCGCTGCCACTTTAAATTCCTCAGCTCCAGCAGTGCTGTACTGTCACAGTGCCAGTGCCACCTGGCTAAACTGTAATCGGCCGCAAAGTGCATCTGGGGGTACTCCTGGACCACCTCCAGCCATACCTAAAGCTTCCTGGACCCACAGGACCATGAGAAATGTCTCAAACCAGACGTATTAACATAATGATGTATTTACCTAATTAATTACGTAATGAACCACATTGTGTCCACAGGCTCAGGTCTTTCTAATGGCTTAGAGTTCAAATAGGTTTAGATGTCCTTTCTGTTCTGTGTGGTTTTACCACCAATCATGGATTTTTATGCCATTTTTTATGAGCCTTAAATGTTATGTTATATTATTATTATTTCTTTTCATACCCGAAACTCACACACCGTGTGGGCCAAGTAAGAACATCACATTATTAGCAGTAAAACACATTGTTTGCTCTTTATAACACTACACTAGAATTTGCATTTGTTTGAAAAAAAAAAATGTATCCAAAAATCAGTTTGAAAATAACAGGAGTGGAATAAAAGTGGTTCAATTATTTTCCATTTTTTATTTATGTGTATTAGAGGTGGGCATAGATTCATTTTTTTACTGAGTGAACTGGGTCTACACTACGCAATCTATGATGAATTTCACCTTGATATTTCAGTGACTTGTCTGGCTCACGCACATTTTAAACTTGTCTAGGTCTCTCTGTTGGGGGGGGGGGGGTGATTTATTGCTGTTAATCCATTTTTTAAATATGTGTCTTAGAGGTGGGCATGGATTAATTTTTTTAACGCCGTT
>JBBPCW010000001.1:2249045-2260817 GCA_037974425.1 Phenacogrammus interruptus
GTACAGTGAAATCAATAGAAATGAATAGGCTGAACTGGTAAGTTAAACTGTAGTAGTTTTGCTTAGTACTAATACGGCATTCAATCTTCACTGACTCCCAACTTGAGGAGCAGCTATAATAACTACTATGTACTTTTTTATCAAACTATTAAGGGAACCATTTCTTTATTAAACCTGAAGCTGTGTTTATCTTCATTTACGATTGTTATATAATTAAGCTTGAGTGCGATGTAAGCTAATAGGAAGTTTTTTGAAGTTTTTTAAGGTGAAACATACTCATACTTGAGAAATTTTCTATTTATATTTACATAAGTGATCACCACAGTAGCTGACGTCCGCAGTGAGCAGTGAAGAATTCTCTCTCTCCGTTTTTCAGTCCAGCGCTCAGGGAACCGTGCCATACCTGGGCATCTTCCTGACCGACCTCACCATGCTGGATGCCGCCGTCAAAGACAGGCTAGAGGTGAAACACACGTTTCTTATTTTCCAGTACAATAACCTCCTGCTAATTAATTTTTCAGAATTTATTGGAACTCCTGCAAATTTGCAGAAAATCTTCCACATTTTTTTTTGTTTTTCTTGGGGAAATATAGAATTTTTCATGATTTTTTGTGCTAAATTAAAAATGTAATTGACTCATTTTGTAACATAAATATTAACGTGAATTCAGCTACATTTCCATATAAAAATGACTATAAATGTTTTGGTTCTGTGGAGAGAAGCACAAGACGGTGAAACACCGCTGTACTCAGAGACGGGAGGTTTGAAAGTAGCCAATCCGAGAACGTTATTCATTTCTCCTTGCTGCTGATTGGCTGCTGCCCTGTGAAGCATCTGGAGTGTTCTCGTGTTTTTCGTTTTGTTCTTCTTAAAGCCTGTATTTTTTTACTGTAAATTAAATTAATTTATTACTATATTTACCTGCTTATACCAAAGAAAAGGCGCTACATGATTTCTAGTCCAGTCTATACAGGGGTAACATCGTTAGCTACATTCTAGCACTGCGGGAGAAAGTTCAGTGTAAACTGTACAGTACGGATACGGGTTTACATTTTCTGTAAGGGGAATTAGTTTAAAATGGATTTAAAGTGTTCTGGAAGCAGATTTAGTGCTTTGACTATAAAAATAGATTAATTTACCACATCACAAATAATTTCTGCAATTCACGGGTGCTCTTGGAACGTAACCCTGTGAATGTCGGGGGTTTACTGAATGAATTCAAACATACCTACACACCTGTGTAATTAAAACAAACACTAGCTTAAGTGGGAACAATTGCAACCAAATTGCAACCAAATAAATTATTTTACTCTTCTTTCCTCAGAACGGCTACATCAACTTTGACAAGCGGAGACGGGTACGTTTTTTTCTTATTATACATAGTATACATACATAGCATCCGGCCCATACGGTTATTCCATACAGTATAAGGGAAACAAGTTCATACCACATGTGACGTAGGTTTGGGCCATATCTACCTTTCTATCTAATTCTGACTGGGTTCAAAACAAAAAAACATTCTAAACAATTTTAATGACTTTGTATATGATTTACGCTTTAATTAGGCCTATACTACAATGTTGTAAAACTAGTGGAATTCTCCTTTGTTGTTGTTTTATAATTATACTTTTACAGACACTAGTTCATACAACTCATACAAAATAAATGATAGAATTAAGAATGTGGGGTGTGGTGGCCTTGTGGGTAGGATACTTGCATCTGGACCAAGAGGTCATGGGTTCGAATTCTACCTTCGGCACCACTACTGGGTTTCTGAGCAAGACCCTTAACCCCAAGTTGCTCCAGGGAGACTGCCCCCTGTATGTAGGGAGTGGAAGTTGCTTTGGATAAAAGCACATAATTAAGAAAACGCAACTGGAAAAAACAATATTTAGACTGGTTTCTTCCATGAAGAAATGTCTTCCAGAATTTAAAATATATTCCCTTTAATTGCAGATGCAATACACATTATAACTCCCCCATTTGCCTAGCATTTGTCACTTCAACACTTCAGGAGACCCGTAACTCATGTTGACTCTTCCTCTTTCCGTGAAGGAGTTCGAAGTTCTTGCCAAAATCCGGCTCCTCCAGTCGTCCTGTAGAAACAGCACTTTCCGAACAGACGAGTCGTTTTTGCACTGGTACCAGAGTGTCCCTACGCTGAGCGAAGAGGAGAGGTGAGGGACACTCAAGTCTTTGAGACTAGTCTGCAGATGAATCCAATAGGTGACGTTGTGGGCTTTTTTTGCAGCTACAGACTGTCCAATCAGATCGAGGCTCATGGTGATCCAAGTCCTGGACGTTCTCTTCACCCAACAGTGGTCATCACAGAGTGTCCAGAGTAAGCTTTAACTCACAAAACACTTAACCAACACTCGGTCAGTGCACTCACTACAAGGATCCTAAATAAAGGAGCTCCACCCAATCAACATTGAGCACCACCAGTATACTGATCACCGCCTGATCATCTGCTCCTGGTTCTTCACTGGTTCAGGACTTCAGTTAGATGCTCCTTGTTCTGCTTGAATGATTTATACATAGGTCACTGAAACATTCCTCTGAAACATTCCTCTGAAACTGGTCAGGTTCAGGGACTGGACTGGAAATTAGAGGCTTTGAAACTCTTTCAGGAAGCCTGGAGAACTGTTCCTCAAGAACACAGTAACATACAAGAAAGTTTGGATCTCTGGAAGCGAGTATAAAGAACTCAAGACTTTTGCACAGTGCTGTATATCTGTATATATACAGATATGTATGTCGTCCACACACTGTATGTCATCCATATTTTTGAATACGTGTGGACGAGAAAAACGAAGGTTTTAAAAAACGAACCGTTTGGCGTTAGACTGTGTGCCGTTCCTCTGATGTCACAGTGTGCGCCGTGTTTACATTAGGTTTTTATCCCCAATGTTTGCAACGTACTAACTGCTCTGAATCTTTTTATACTAGAGGTGTCCAATTAATGCGTTAATTTCAATCAATTAATCACAAAAAAACGCTGATTAATGGCACCATGTGTTTTTGACTTTGTCCGGTGCTCTGTCTAAACACTCTGAAAACAAGCTGTTTTTTTTTGGTTTTTTTTACGAAAACAGAAAATATCATTTTCCGAGACACCCGTGTACGTGTGGACATGGCCTTAAGAGAAGCATAAACAAGATAAATATTTAAAAATAAAAAATAATATAGACCAACAAATAACAGACGCATTCCAGCGTCCACATTATGGAAAAGCAATTTAAAATGTTTGATATATTCAACCTTCCATTCGCTCACTAGTCATCAATATGTGGAAACTGCGGGAAATGAATATATTTTGAAATTCATTGTTTCTGTGAGGTCATGCAAGGCTTTTACATAAATCCAGCTGTAAGCCCCTCCCATCCACACTGTCTGGACTGTTTTTCTGAGAGCGCAGCCATTTAGAAGAGAGTGCATTTACATGTATCAGTCTTAAAGGTACAGTAGCACAACCAGTCTGTTTAATTCTAAGAGGTAAAAGGAGGTTCAAGTGGTTCCGTGAAACAAATTATATACATCAGGAGAAAATATATATACATCATGTGTAGAATTTGGACTTTTAATGATATCAGTTACAACGAAGCAGTTACTACCAAGGCCTTAATGCGAGTCGCTCCGGTAATAAGACTGAATGGTATCTCAGAACGGAGTTTTTGCAGAAGGACAGAGACGCACTGTGTGATTTCTAAGACTGGGCTTTGTATCTGCAGTGTATGCAGAAATTCGATGTGTGTGTGTGTGTGTGTGTGTGTGTGTGTGCGTGTGTATGTGTGTGGTCTCCAAAGCCTTCCTGCTATTAGCTAGAGTCCTTTGTTCAGAAACTCAGCCGTTTTCTGTCTGTTCAGGATAAATCCTGTAAACAGCACCTGCTGACGAGCCGCCTTGCTGAGTGCAGTTTGTGACAAATTGGATTGTTCTGTTCTTCATATTCTCTGCCTCTCTCATCCCCTCTCTCTCTTTATAAGTGCTCTCGCTGTGACAAGCTCTGGCGTCGATGCTGATGGAATATTTGACTTCCCTTCACCTGTCAATCACCTGCTTTCAAGACTTGCCAAGGTAAAGACCGGATTGTGCATTGCAGTTTTCTTCCATTGCTCTGCTTCTTATTCGAGACTCACTTCCGCCTCACTATCAGCACTTCTTACAGCTTTTGTCTGAAGAGCCATTGAAAGTCTTCACATTTTAAAACCGTCTTTTATGTTCTGATCCACTCATTCATCCTGCCACTTGCACCCGCCACTCGCCATTAAAAATATACAGAAGAGCAATAGCATTCTTTTAACTTTGCTCTTCTGTGTCTTTTTATCTCCTTTTTGCCTCCATGGACCACCTTAAATGCTTGTGTATGATGTCAGTAAGTATCAATATCGTTTCCCCTATATTACCACCCCCCTGTTATTTCAGCACATGAAATCCCCCTCCGTCTCCTGCCTGGACGTCGATTCGTCCCCACCGCCCACTGACCCCGCCCCCTCAGCACCAACCACACACACTGCAGTCAAATCACACCGGCGCTCCGTGTCCTGTGGCAACACCCCCTCCAATACCTCACCCGGGGCGGGGCCAGACATGAGAATCGTCAAGATACGGATGGATTTGCATGACGGGAATTTGTATCGAAGCATTCTGGTATCGTCTCACTACATTTATTTGAAACTTTACTTTTTAAATGAGTAACTATGAGTAGAAAAAAACACAGTTACACCAATTTTCCCTTCTAGCCTAGACATGTTTGGTGCCTGACGTTTTCCCTTTTGGTTTTGTTCCAAAACTACATTACATAGACAAAAGTATTGGGACACCATTACACTGACAGGGTATTCAAATCCATAATCTTTAATACAGAGTTGGTCCCTATTTGCAGCTTCCACACTTCTTGAAAGGCTTTCCCAAGATTTTGGAGTTTCTGTGGAAATTTGTGTCCATTTCTTTTGTAGAGCATTTATGAAGTCAGACACTCATGTTGGGTGAGAAGGTCTGGACCACAATCTCCATTCCACTTCATCCCAAAGGTGCTGGATGGGGTTGAGGTCTGTGTGGCCAGTCAGGTTTTTCCACACTGAACTCCTCCAGCATGTCTTTATGGAGCTCGCTTTGTGCACTGGGACACAGTCCTGCTGGAATAGAAAAGGTTCTTCCCCAAACTGGGTCCATAGAGTTGGAAGCATGGCGTCTGAAATGTCTTGGTCTGCTGGAACATTAAGATTGTCTTTCACTGAAAATAATTATCTAGCACAAACCCTGAAAAACAGGCGTGTCCTAATACTTTTGTCCACATAGTGTATGAATGTAATGCTGACATTTTTTGACATCTTGTAAAAGTAAAACCCCCATATTATGCAGATGCTTGCACTATTCGATATCCATAAACATATAAATACTCTGACTTTGTAACTTCAGTATAAAACTAATGGAACAAACTTTAGACACCGAACATGTCTTGGCTAATTGAAGAGCCTTGAGGTGAGGGAGATTGTGTAAATCTCATTTTTCACCAATCTTGCACTTTAATATCATAATTTGAAACAACAATATTTCACTGCACCATATCCTAGTCCTAACTGGGGAGTTCTGGGAGTCACTGTTGCGTCTGAATGT
This sequence comes from Phenacogrammus interruptus, assembly GCA_037974425.1. NCBI lineage: Eukaryota > Metazoa > Chordata > Actinopteri > Characiformes > Alestidae > Phenacogrammus > Phenacogrammus interruptus. The sequence continues at coordinate 2,254,665 of JBBPCW010000001.1, forward strand.
AATACGGTTCACTCATTTTTCTATTTAATTCTTTCTCTTCTGCATTGCCTCAGGTTACAAGTAATGACAAAACTCCTACAGTAATCAGCTCTGCATTAGAGAAGCATAACCAAGACCCTCGCGAGGCCTCCAAATACGAGCTCATCCAACTGTTACCAGACGGAAAAGGTACTCACACACCTTATCCTCTTCCTCTGCAAACTTTCCGTTTTACATTTAGGAGGACAGTTAGCATCCAGTCATTGTTAACCACTTAACTGATTTCAGCCAGCTCTTTAGCGACAGCAGTGGAAACTCGGGGAGGCCTTTTATCCCTCTGGCTGCTTTCTCCATAATTGTGTTTCTTGGTATTATGAGTTCTTCCCATTTTTCCCAACGGACAGAGCTGACAATGCCCGCCACAGGAAACGTCTTCTACGCCATGACCTCAGCCAGCACGGACTTCCTGCTCAAGAGACGAGGGGGAAACACACCGGTGGGCTCGCTGTCGCTCAACAACGAAACCAGCGCAACTTTTCCACGAATCAAGGCCAAGGGCCGCAGACTCGTCCGCACACTCTTTTAAACACCAGTCAAAACAACACTTGCGCTAGTAATGCAGTCGACACAAATGTGAAGGTAAAGGTAACTCTCCTCGGGTCTCGTAGGTTCTGTTTTACTTCAGACACACACGAGAGAGCAATGTTTGCAACCAGCTACACATTTATGGAATTGTTTACATAGAAATTTCCACAATTTTTGCCTTACCTGAAGTGCAGTCCGTCAGCCAAGACGTGTTCGGTGTCGGACGTTTGCTTCTTTAGTTTTGCACTGGAGCGACGAGCCTAATGTAGCTTATAAGCAATGGAAACTAGCACTGTGCTAACTGCAGGCCTGCACACTTGCCTTAGTTAAACTTACACCTGCTTATGTGGTTTATGACACGCTACAACCTACTGGTATCTGTGAAAATGGACAAAATCATGTTGCATAGCTAGCAGCAGAGGTGATAACAAGTCCATTTTTGCAAATCCGAGTTGAGGCATCAGTGCCAGAAATTGGGTTAAGCCTCGAGTCTGAAATCTTTAGTAAAGAATTTTAGCATCACCTCAGCTAAAGCGACAGGAGCACACATTCTCAAAAGGAGTTCATTTTTTTGAGAAGTCTTCAGTCTCAAGTCCAAGTCAAGTTGCTGGGCGGCTAAGAGCTGAGTCATGAGTCAAGTCAACATGTGGCTTGAGACTTCATCCTTACTTAAAAGTTACAGCAGCTAGCTCTAGGGCAGATCTATGGACCCTAAACACGCCTTGGCAGATCGACTGGGGGGAAAAACTGTGTAAATTTGATTTTACACTGAACTTTTTCCTTTAGCGGTATTGAAGTTTAGGTTGGAATCGCTCTTGGACGTTGGCTACACTAAATATTGCACTAATTTATGCATTTCATGCAGTCAGCTTGTTTCAGCTAATGCAGTTATGAGCATTGTGACATTGCTGATTCCACTGCTTTTTTCAGGTTCCCCTGTCTACCTCTGAAAACATTTACCATTAATGTCAGTTCATCCATAAAAAAAATGTCAGTTCATCCATAAAAAAAATCATCTGTGAACCAAGCATCATGAACCACAACAGAAGAACGTGAGATATAGCACTTAAGGGTACTCATCCTACAGGTTAAAACACAGGACTCCGTATTAGGACCAACTTGCTTTGAAAGACACGATCTTGCAAAAAAGCCAGCATTGCTAATAACAAATGAAAACATACAGCTGTCAGTTAGCATTAGCATTACACAAAAGGTATGCTAATTAGTGGCTAGTAGCTTCCATTGTTGCATTAGCACAGTTAAGCTATTACTTTAAGGTGCTTTTCAACAAAATGTGGCCTGTATAATATGACAACACTGCCAGTCTTTACTTTCTCACCAAGTATGCAAGCAGACGATGTTACATGTTGTTCTGACGGCAGTTCGAGCTGCAAATGGATTTATTCACTGTTTATCACTTTATCACATTTCACCTACTAATAGTGTCCATCATCAATTCACTCCTATCAAGCCTCATGTGTAATTTAAGGGATAGTTTGAAAACAAATACATTTGCACAATTTAACTCTCACTCCAAATGTAGTCGAATATAGTTTGGTTGCTTCTGGAGCTACAAGGCTGATGTAGCCACCAAGCAAAGGAAGTTCTGTTTATCTCAGAAGTGGGAAGTTAGAGCTGGGAGTGATGTCACACCTATGTTGACCACATTTGAGCACAAGTTGGAGAGCTTGTATTTTAGTAGCACCAGTTTATAAATATTTTAATGACACACAAATGGAACAAAAGTGCTAATAAATACTATTTACCACAGCTTTAACTTCTGCACAGAGCAGCCATCTTGGATTTGAGCTTGGGGTTGTTGAGGTTTCTCCGACTTTCCAAGATGATAATCTGACCTCGGGTTTGTCCAGTCGAAATTTTTCAACCAAGATCTGGGAAATTCCAATTTCCCAATTCAAATGGAACGCAAAATCATACCTCAACAGAAAGCACTGAGCAAACTACATGCCTAAATCATTTATTTGTTAGGCTGTTAAGCAAAAATTGCTCAATTAAAACAAATACCTGTTACAATTAGCTTCGTTACGTCCATTTTTGTAAGTACAAGTATGCAGTACATAATGTTGTATATCAGTTTTTAATGCAATTCAGGTGCAGTTTTAGGCAAATATATAATGATTTAGACATACAGTTGCCTTGTAGCTCCAGTGCAAAACAATTTGAAAAAATTGTGTAAATTATAATTTTTACCAAACTGTCACTTGAAGGTAAGGCCCTTGTAGAATAGTTGAAGCAGATGTTAGGCTGCATGGCTGTTAACCATGGCACAGTGCACAAACTGGAACATTTCAATACAACACGTTGCATCAGAAATGGAACCAGTCAGACTATTAACTCCTTAGCAACAGATAGGTGTACAGTTATGAAGTTGTTGGTTATAGCTTTAAATAAAAGCAGGTCCTATGAACCCTGTGCCATCATGCTGCATCTCTTGCTGCTGTTGATGTCTGGTGTGGACTGAAGCGCTGGAGGTGTGGGTGCTGGGGAGAGGAGCTGCTTCTCTTTTCGTTTCCAGCGTTCGTGGTGAAGTGCCTTGTTTTCGGGTGCTCTTGCTTCTCTGCAAATGTAATGAAAAGTGTGTTCTGCCGTGTCGCTCAGGATAAGCTACTGTTGTACATTCAGTTCTGTATAGTCAAAGCTGGATTCTGACATGTTTATGCACTATATATACACACACCACCTATTCTTGTATGCAATAAATTTTCATTTTCATATATATTGGCTTTGGGGTTGGCTATTGTGTTCAGGTGTCTCACATAGAGGTTTAAAGCTCAGGCCTCACAATTCCTTTCTGTTTTTACTTCCCAATGTAGTCGTGTCTAATTGCACTAGCTAGATCTCCCCCAATCACACAACTGGTAGGATGAAGGCTACCTGGTTTTTCTGAGTCACATTAAGCATCACATCACTGCAGACTGCTAATGCAGCATCACTGGAGAGCTAAACATGCTTGCAGGAGAGCACTAACACACCAACAAGGACTCAGGAGGCACTTCTTTATTCATTCTTATTTATTACTATCCACAAAGAGGGTCTTAGAAGAAACTGCTGTATTACAAGAACATTACAAGGCCAATTAATATACATATAATCTACATTAACTGCTAAAACCACAATTGCTGTAAAACACTTGAAAAGTGCACTTTAAAATGTACTGTTCAGGTTGTAAGTGAGTGGATACACAGTCTTACTGCTTTGGCTCTGTGCTTCAGCACTTTGGATCTGAAATAAGAATAAGTTACTGAAGTGTTGACTGTGTTTTAAAGCAATGTTTTTGAGAGAAAAAAAGACAGTACCCTAACAGTCTATCACCTGCTAACTACATTATAATATTCTCCTCACTGCAAATGTGACAGAACAGCTAGGACATGTTTGTCCTACAGAATGAATGGACACAAATTCCCACAGAAACTCCAGAATCTTCCAAGAAGAGTGGAAGCTGCAAAGGGAGACCAACTCCATATTAAAGCCTATGGATTTGAATGCAATGTCATTAAAGTGTGCTGGTGTAATGGTCAGGTGTCCCAATAATTTTGTCCATATAGTGCAGCTAATAAGTAGTGGAAGCTCATAGCTACGCTATTAGCAATTCACATGCTTGCTGCAATACTCACTAATATTACTCTTCATAACTTCATGCACAAAATAAAGATGTCACATGAAAGTGAAAGAATAAGCAGTTACTTTATTCTTATACTTTTTGGAGAAGTATAAAGCTCAATGTATAATTATGTTGTAACAGTCACTACAAAAGCCTTTTTAAAAATGTGTGCAGGGGAAGTCAAGAGTGTTGCTCCCATCCCTCCCACTGACCAACTGTTTGAGAAGACCAGTTATGTCAGAATACATTAATGCTACATAAACACTTATAGTGGGAACATATTTATACTTCAGTACTGACCAGTCAGGGACTGGTACCAGTTTAGTACCTGTTTTCGATACCCATCGCTACTTAAAACTAGTTCAAGTTGTTAAATATCGTCAAATAGATATAATCAACACATACTGCTATTTCTTTTATCTTTGTGACACATCTTGTCTCTTTATAGTACATTCGACTTCATCATATGTAAAAGTACACACATCTAAAAATGTATTAAAACATTTACAGCATTTACTAGACACTTTTATCCAAAGTGACTTCCATTCCCTAGCTACAGGGGGCAGTCTCTACCATTCTTTAACTACAGGGGGCAGTCTCTACCATTCTTTAACTACAGGGGGCAGTCTCTTCTGTTCCCTACCTACAGAGGGCGGTCTCTTCCACTCCAAACTACAGGGGGCAGTCTCTCCCTGGAGCAACCTCGGGTTAAGGGTCTTGCTCAGGAACCCAGTGGTGGTGCTGAAGATAGGATTTGAACCCATGACCTCTTGATCCAGAGACAAGTATCCTATCCACTAGGCCCCCAACATTGTCTTAAATGTCCATAAATGCCCAATTAATGCCCGATCATTCAAAAGTGACAGTCCTGTGCACTGACGGTTAGTTTTGTCAGTAAGGGATGCAGTAACAGGATAAAAGAGCACATTTTTGCAGAAATACTGTAAGAGTAAGACAAAAAGTTTTCCTTCTGTCAAAAACATGGAACCCACTGAACCGGGGGGAAGATTTGTGACAGTCTCTCCATTCATCTGACAGTTTAATGAAGAAAGTGTATCTCCAGTTCACACACAGCTACAATTCCCAAAAATCCACAGACTCTGGCTGCCCCCATCCATTAGATCTGTTCAGGGCAGTTAGAGTGCTGTCTGAAGACGGCTTAACGAAGACGCGTATAAAATCATACAGCAACAGCAGCCACATACAGTCCATACATACAGTACCATTAAAAAAAAACTTAAGCTCCAGTGTTTACATCAATATGCATAGTGCATAGCTTATAAGAAGACAGACAATTACTCATAGAAGAGCAATAAAAACAATCCATTACACTTTTAAAAGCATGCATTTTCCATCATTTCTATACTAATCCACTCATGTGGTGTCATTCTATACAGTGCCATTATTGTGCAGAATCTATGTAGTAGATAAACCTGAGGAGAATTCTAATCAAGGAACCATAAAGCTGAAGCTCCTTACAGCTTTACTACCCTACCACAGCGCAGGAACTAATAGTCTCGGCCTATCCAGAGCTAGACTTGGTCTCTCTATGGCCGTAAACACGCCCAGATTGTATTTTAAATGCTGTACATACTCAACATCTTGGGCTCCAGCGAAGGTTATACAGTATCAGAATGATCATGGCATCTTTAATTGCTACTGGGATCAGACTGATAGCTCAGACTGATATTTGATTATGTATTTTATTGATATTTGATGATGTAGATACTGGTGCATTACTATTATAACGCTCAGCAAAGGGCTGCGATTATTGGAGCTTCCATTACTGAAGCTTCACTGTGGTACTGCTGAAAAAACCTGTCAAGTCTAAATCACTGTGTGCACATTTGAATCAAAAAACAATTAAAAAGTGTAGATTTCCCCCCAAAATCTACATTCATATATATATGCGTATACACACACACACACACATATATATATATATATATATATATACACACACACAC
>JBBPCW010000001.1:2274788-2295825 GCA_037974425.1 Phenacogrammus interruptus
CCTCCATGGGGAGCCAGTGTAGGTCAGTCAGCAGGTGGGTGACCTGCAACCTTTTGGGTTGGTTGAAGACCAGCTGAGCTGCTGCGTTCCGAACCAGCTGTGAAGGTCTTATCGTACAAGCTGGTGGACCCATACATTATAACCAGTGCTGGGACACAAACTGTTTCCTCAAGACATGTTTGTTGTCGGATGCTTTGTTTTTATTTTGTACAAATATACCAGCCGCCATGTTACTGTTTAATTCATCACACACCCTAAAACACTCAAACACCCTAAAATGATCTCAAATAGAATTGCTCATTGGTTTCTAGTGCTGTATGACGTTCTTCTACCTATAAAATTAGAAACACAGGGAGAAGAATCATGTTTTAGTGCCGTTTTTAGCTATGCAACATACTATTGTGCATGTTTATAGATGAAACTGTATCATACAGTGTCAGCAACCAGAAATGTAGATCAGTATATAAGTTTCAGCATTTCTAACCGTTTGGTTGTAAGCTTCCATTGCCTTGTAACTATGGGGCAAAACTGAAGAGGAAAACTTATTGTGTTACAGTTGGGTAAGGAGGGTTGGATTTAAATTAGACACTAATACTGCCTAGGCCAAGGGGCTTAAAAAGTCTGTGTAATTAGTATTTTTTAATGGAGTAGACATGGTGAATCAAGCAGCATTGGACTGAAGCAGGAATGTCACGCTCAGGTTTCTCACTGTGAAATGAAGCTTCACCTCCTGTCTGTCTTCAACAGCCCTTGAAAAGCGAATCAATCGATCTCTCTTGCTCTCTCTCTCTCTCTCTCTCTCTCTTGCTGTCCCTCTGTCTCTCTCTCTCTCTCTCTCTCTCTCTCTCTCTCTCTGTGTCTCTCTGTCTATCTCTTGCTCTCTCTCTCTCGCTGTCCCTCTGTCTCTCTCTCTCTCTCGCTGTCCCTCTATATCTCTATCTCTCGCTCTCCCTTTGTCTCTCTTATTCTCTCTATCTATTTATCTCTATCTCTCCCTTTGTCTCTTATTCTTTCTCTCTCTCTCTCTGTCTCTCTGTCTATCTATCTCTCTTCGCTGTCCCTCTCTATCTATCTCTCTCTCTCCCTTTGTCTCTCTTATTCTCTCTCTCTCCCTTTGTCTCTCATTCTCTCTCTATCTAGCTCTCTCTCTAACTCTGTCTCTCTATCTTTTTGTCTCTCTCATTCTCTCTCTCTGTCTCTGTCTCTCTCTCTCTCTCTCTCTCTCACCCATGTCTCTGCCTGCCTTTCAGACGCCCCAAAGAACACCTCGGTTTTGGCTCGGCCCTCCAGTGTGATCGAGGCAGGCGCTTCGCTGACCCTGACCTGCAGCAGCCAGGCTAATCCGGCCGTGGAGAACTACACCTGGCACCGGATCAATGCGGCTGACGCCTGGGAAATGCGATCAGGCTCCAGCTACACCATCGCTGAGGTCAGCTCTGGGGCCAGCGGCCAGTACTACTGCCAGGCCCGCAACCGTATCGGCGTCCAGAGCTCTCCTGTCCTCACGGTCCGGGTTAGAGGTCAGTGGGCTCCACAGTGGTGGGCTTCCTGGAACGACTTGCCTGTGTTTTCTCATACAGTAGTGTTCTACAGTAAACCATGATGCTGTGTTCAGTATATCAGTGAGTTCTTGTGGAAGTTTTACTGTACAGTATTACTGTAGTTTCATCAGAAACCTGGTTCGACTCGATCAGTCCGTCATTAAATTAAATCAGGAGCTGCTGATGGAGTTTCACCATCCAAACAGGAGGAGGAACCTGGAACCGAACCCGTGTTCTCCTCACCAGCTCACACAGTATCAACTACTAGATTTTTTACCACTTTCTTGTTTGTTGGCATTTATTTTAAAGGAGAATGCATTAAACTGAGTTTTAAATGAAATGAATGTGTTCTGGGGGCAGATTTGAGGGCATATATAGGATTTACACTATAAAAATAGGCATTTTTAGGCATTTTTTTAGCAAAAGCATTTTTTCACTATATGAAGTGCTCTTGGAACGTAATCCCCACGAAAAGCTAAACTCAAATCAACATCTGCTATTCAACCAAGTTAACCAAGTTCCTGCCAACGTAGGTACACACCTTAACAAACCCTCTCTAAAGAAAATTCATGGATACGTTAAGAGGGTAGGTGCCCAAAGGCTTTTTTATAAAGGGAAAAAAAATAGTGAGCAATAAAAAGAGGCCCAGTTCTGCTGTGACTTAAGTGAAAGGGTGTTTTAGTGCACCGTGTCCTCACTGAAGATACTGGCTGAGCAGAACCTCTTCTGTTTTGATTAGTCAGTCTTCGGTTTATGACTTTTCGTGTGACTGCGTTTCCTTTCTACAGTCATCTGTTCTCTCCGTTTAATTTTGCATTTCTGCTTCTCTATGGCCTAAACTGTCACGAGCTTCTACAGCCACATCACATGCTTCACACTTCCTTGACTGTAACCATCCTTCTGCTCACCGATGCTCTTTTCTCATTTCATATTTTTGCACTTCCTTTTCTCCAAAACTTCCAGTGCTGTAGAATCACTGCACGCTTCTCTGAGAGACCCTGACTTTACTGATTAATCATGTCTATGGGACAAATGAGTAGGACCGTGATTACAGGGACAGAGTACTGCCATTGTACTGCACAGTGCTACCAAAAATGACATTCTAGTACTTTTTTTTTGGACGAGATTTTATGTGAAACATGAAATGAGCTCTTGATTTACAAACAATGGCTAGAGGAACCAAGGATGAATCTGGAACTGAACCTGTGTTCTCCTTCCCCAGCTCACACAGTATCAACTCCTTTCACAAACAGAACAAATCCTGATACTTCTTTCGTACAGCTTTCATGTTTGTTTGTATTTAATCTAATGTTAACTTTGTCAGCAGAGAAACACTTTATCACACACCGATAATGGCTTTAAACTGTTTGTTTATGTGCACACACATGTTTCTGTATACACATATTGTATGCAATAGTACTGCAAATCATGATTAAGAATCTATATGTAGTGCAGCACGGCCCTATGGTATCCGGGACCTGGTCTTGTGTGTGTGTGTGTGTGTGTGTGTAGTTTGCATGTTCTCCTAGTGGTGGTGTGGGTTTCCTCCGGGGTCTCTGGGTTCCTCCCACAGTCCAAAGACATGCATTCGGGTGAACTGGGGATTCTAAATTAACCGTTGATGTGTGTGTGTGTGTGTGTGTGTGTGAGTCCCTGCCTTGTGCCCATAGACCCAAGATTGGCTCTGGATACCTGCAGCCCTAGTAAAGATTAAGCGGTTACAGAAAATGGATGTAGTGCAGCTCTACTAGTTTATGATTAAACCATTTCACTTCATTTTTTATATTGAAAGAGAAACAGTAGAATCATAATGTAATGTGGATATATAGATTATACATATACAGGGATATACAGATGATTTGTGTTTAACAGGGCGGCTGAAGCTGATTGCGCTGGCGTCTGCAGTGGGCGTGTCTGTGGGACTCATCACACTGACTGTCGCCGTCATGATCAGGTGACCAGCAGCTCCATTATGTCGTAGATGCACAAGAGCCATAACCACCTTAGAGCAGAAAGCTAACATGTCGCTTCTCCGGCAGTAAGAATATGCACCGAGTGGACGCCGAAGCACTGGAAGAGGACAAGCAGGTCTTTTAAGAATTCATGTTTTTTTATCAGATATTATATCTGACAAAGGGGCCATATAATGCAAAAATGATATAATAAAAAATATAAAGTGATATAACGTGAACTATAAGAGTTTAATCTTAATTTTCAAAAGCACTTCCTTCCCCATTCCATACAATCCGATGCTGTCGTTTTTTTAATTCATTTACTATACCATCACAAATTGTCAGAATCAATCCTCACCCATTTTATAAGTAAGCATTGAAAATAAAGCCAACATCCCAGAGTTCAATGCATTTGGTGGCATTTTAACTACTGGGGTCCTACGTATTGTATTCAAAAGTACGATAGACATCTGCACACTTATGGTCAGGTTTACTCCATTAGTTGTATCTGCTGGCTGGGTAACCTCCAGTCACAGAAGGGTGGCAGGGGCTTCAGGCATGTTATGTGAAGCACCACTAAAACTTAAATGTCTGTGGAAGTAATATTCCAACATGCTTGAAGTAAACAAAATCTAATTTGTTGAGGCAGCTGGTGGCCTGGGGGTTGCCCCTGCGATCAGAGGATCATGGGCCCAAATCCCAGGACTGCTTGTGTCAGAATTTTTTTTTTGAGTAAGACACTTTGAGTTAGACACTGCTGTCTGGGCGCCCCCAACTGGTGGAAGCCCCCTGCTTCACTTGGTGAATGGCTTAAATATAGAGGAACAATTTCACACTGTGTACTGAGTTCTCACATGACTATAAGGGGCCATTTTACATTACACGCTTTACATTACAAGCTTACATGGTTGCATATGGGGCAGCTGGTGGCGTTCGCCCTGTGATCAGAAGATTGTGGGTTTGAATCTCAAGACTGCTAGTGGTGCCACTAAGGTACCCTTGAGCAAGGTGCCGTCCCCACACGCTGCTGCCCGCTGCTTCACTTGGTGAATGGGTTAAATGCAGAGGAAGAATTTGTGCTCAAATATGACAGAAGTTTATGTTTACGTTTGCTAAGTGATGGGGAAGGCCATGTTTTCCACCTAGGCCTAGTGTTTTCTCTTTTACTAATGACTAAAGCCTTATGGATGATGGTGGCATCGCTGGAGATCAAGCCCATGATCTCCTGATGATTGAGCAGATGCTGACTTTGGAAAACGGATACATGAATCCAAAAAAATGTAGAATATGGCCCCTTTTAAACGTTCTTAGTATGCAAGACTCTAATAAGCACTGTTACTAAAATGATTTTGTTTCCTAACCTTACCACAGCTGGGTTCCCCCATAGAAGTGGACACGATATTTTATGAATGCCCCCAACAAATGGTTCAGCTTCCGAAGACAAAGATGGCAGATATTCCTGTACGTTAAACTAAACCTTTTCATTCAGATAAACATCATAAAGCAGCTCCTCCATTTACACTGCACTTTCAAAGTATTTGAAAGCATTTCTCTAACAAGGTTATCAACGAGGCAATCTGTGAAGGAATGCTAATGTGCTAATTGTCTAGCATGCTAACTAGACTTCACAAGAGTTAATTTGTGATTGACAGCTTAATTTACAACAAACAGTCCTTGTGCTTTGTGTTTGTTTTAGGAGGAACCAGAGGATGCGTACGAGAACCCTCATCCTGCCATTGTGCCCCTTAAGGAGGCTGCTGAAATCAGAGGGAGGGATGAATACGGTGGAAAGATCAAGTACGCCACTGTGCATTACTCTCGAATCCCAAGGTTTGTGTTGATATAACAAACATATACTAAATGGACAGTATTGGGAGTATTGGGACACGTGACATTACAGCAAAAGGGACTTGTATTGATATTGTATTCAAATATATAGGCTTTAATATGAAGTCGGTACCCCTTTGTAGCTCTAACAGCTTCCACTCTTCTTGGAAGGCTTTCCACAAGATTTTATCATTTTAGTGGGAATTTGTGTCCATTCGTTCTGTAGCATTTATGAGGTCAGACAATGATTTTGGACGAGAATTTTGGGGCAGTCAAGTTCTTCCACACTGAACTCCTCCAGCATGTCTTTATGGAGCTCGCTTTGTGAACTGGGACACAGTCATGCTGGAATAGAAAAGGTTATTTACCAAACTGGGCCCAGAATGTCTTGGTCTGGTGTAGTATTAAGATTCCCCTTCACTGGAAGTAAGGGGCCCAAACCCTGAAAAACAGGTGAAAATTATTGGACCGAAAAAAAGTGCATGCTAATAATCACTGGACCAAAAAAATTGCATGCTAATAATATTGAAGCTTTTGCTTTAAGTAGAAGGCTGTAATATTTATGCAATTTATTTGTTCTTCCACAGTCTGGACCAAGCGCGAATCTCAAAGATACCACTGGATGGCGCAGTCGATCCTAAAGAGGGGCCCAGTGTTATTTATACCGTGTTACCCAAACAGCCATAACAGTGGCTGGAGAAATCATTTTTATGTTTCATAACAGGCCAGATATCAGTGTCTTCACCCTCCTTTCTACCTGACCTCCTCCAGCAAATCATGCAAAACATTTTTAAGTTATCGCACGCTAAACTACGCTAATGTGGCTAACAAGGAATACATGTTGTACCAGTTAGCATGTAAAATAAGCCATGTTAGCACTGTTCAGGAAGCTAAAACTGGTTAAATTAGCTCTTTAAGCCTCATGAACGCTGTGGGAAGCTAACTTTGCCAGGTAGCATGACATCATGCAAAATTAGCCATTAGCAAACACAGGTTGAATTAGGCCTTTATCAGAGAGCAACATTTAATAAGTGGGACAGTTTTATGAGCTATTTCTTTCACCATGTTACCTGTGATACATAATCACATTTATTGAAAATGAGGACCTTTTATTCCCAAAATGAAATAATTTTTCATTCCAGACTACTCTGATCGCCAAAATACTTTAAGAGAAAGTACACAGTTTGGTTTCAGTCATGAATACAAAGTAGAATATGTTAAATGCCTAATGAATTAACAAACTGAAATGCTTAATCATGATTACTTGAATAATTTGTTTAATATACCTTCTTTCAATAAAACCATGTTATACAGAACATCCTCTGTGTTTTAACGGTTTATGATTTCATTGTTGCTTTGTTTAATAGCTTATTGCTAAGTTCTCCTTAAAGATGATGTAATGTCTGACCCAAAATGTTCACATCTGTTATTGAAACACCATTGATGGTGTATTTGGACACATGACAATTACAACAACAGGGACTATAATGATACTGCATTTAGATTCATAGACTTTGATATGGAGTTGGTCTCCTTTGCTGCTGATCCCTGTCTTCCAGTGAAGGTCCATCATAATGCTCCAGCAGACAGAGACATTCTGGACAGCACCATGCTTCCAACTCTGTGGACCCAGTTTGGAGAAGAACCTTTTCTATTCCAGCACGAATGTGTTCCAGTGCACAAAGGGAGCTCCATAAAGACATGCTGGAGGAGTTTGGTGTGTAAAAACTTGACTGGCCACACAGAGCCCTGACCTCAACCCCATCCAGCACCTTTGGGATGAACTGAAACAGAGACTGTGATCCAGACCTTCTCGTCCAACATTAGTGCCTGACCTCCAGAATCTTGTGGAAGCTCCATATTAAAGTCTATGAATCTGAATGCAATGTCATTAAAGTCCCTGTTGGTGGAATGGTCAGGCGTCCCAATACTTTCCGCTGCCACAAATGTACATTCCAGGATAGCAACTGGTAGGGTGTTAGAGTCTGACTGGTGTAACAGACATGATGGATTACTGGGACACTTTGACTGACCAGCAAAATCACTAGTCCTCAGTTTAGAGTAGCAGGGGAAATGTTCATAAGGTACACGACTGAAAGGTGTACCCAGTGTAAGAAAATAGAATAGAATCAAAACTAAGGATGTACAGTAATCCCCCAGTTTTACGCAGATCAGGAGTTTTTTGAGAACAGAACTGTATTACCACCACCAGCCCAGTGATAGCTGTAATACACTGAAATGTTGTCAACCACCATAAAAAGAATAAGAAACATGCTCAGTGTCTTGTCCTCCTATTTTAGTGTTTTAAACTTTCCCCCCAAAAAATTCAAGTTATCTCAAGTTTATTTAGTGTTAGTAAGCTGTGCCCTGTCTAAGTTATTTCAAACTTTCTGCTGTGTACGAGTCTTTGCACACTGTTAATGCTAACCGCTAATGCTAACAGTTTCTCCCTCTCCCTCTCACACACACACGTGCACAAATAAACCAATATTTCCTACCTTGTCCCTGACCTAACTGAGCACCAGCACAGAGAGCTGTCTAGTTCTTTTGTGTATGAGTCGTTGCATGCTGCTAATGCTAACCGCTAATGCAAACATTTTTTTAAGCAATAAAGTTTTCTGATTTTGATTATTTATTTACCTTTACATTGTGGGCATATTTAGGGTTTACAGTATATTTACCTTGGGGGTATATTTAGGGTTTACACTATAAAAATAGTCATTTTTAGGCATTTTTTAAAAACCAAAACACAACAACACATTTTTTAATATACGCGGGTGCTCTTGGAACATAACCCCTGCGAAAAGTGGGGGATTACTGTAATCCTTAAGGGTAATCGGGTATAGGTGCAAATAATCAGGTCTTAGAAATGAAATTCTGCAGGCAACTTAGTTTTTCTCCAGTGAGCCTCATTATTAGTTCACTAACAGTGAATGGATTGTGGGAATATGTCATGTATTACAGGTTTCATCATATAGTTACAAAAGTTTGAACAACCCTAATCAAACAAGATTTTATTGATTTTCTATGGGGAAAAAATGAACACATTAAAATGGATTTTTCTGGAAAACTCAGTTGATGTTTTATTTCTTTCCTAAAATGTTAAACTAAGTCATGAACTAAGTCATAAATAAAAATTTTTACAGCCTAAATACATTTTATACAGCCTAAAATATTACTCCTTACCTCCAAAAAAACAACAACAAAAGATTAAGTTCCATAAGGTGTTCTAAGACTGTTGGCCATTAGATAGAAAGTAGAAATGGCAAATGTCAGCTTCCAGTTTGAAGATTCTTTACAATTTCAGTTTCAAAATTTTACAAATTCACCACTGATGTAAAAATCCAGAAATCTTGCAGGTATTCGTTTGTGATGATCTGCTGTACAATGGACCTCTCTCAGAGAACGCCATCACCATTAGATGCTGTATGAAGTGATCCTGAGCATTTGTGCCTGAAAGAACGATTGTCATGTTCAGTTAAATTGACCCAGTTCCTCCTTTACACCTGAATGTGGCTGATTAGCTTAAATACGATTGGTGGATTGTTGTCAGAAACTACATATTTTAGTCTGTTACCTAAGAACTAAGTGCAGTTGAAGTAAGTGTGTGATGATGTAGGAATAAGGTTTGTGCATTGGTAATTGGTCATTTAAGCACCAATTACGTGTTACTACAAAAACTTCATACACCAAACTTCCCTTTGAACTATTGCTTTAATGTTCCTGATGTTAGTAATTTAGCAAACTTGATTGGCACACTTCCTCACCTCCTGACACAAACAGCAATGAAGACTATCGCAATCAGTGTGAGTACTACTCCAACCACGATGCCGGCGATGGAGACACTGCTCACATCTGCAACACCGCTACCATCTGCAACACAGAAAGTTTTCCAATTAATATCATTCAGTACCTATAGAAAATAATTGGCCCTACCAGTGTTGCTTTCAGAAGCTCAGAAGTCAAGGCCTTTTAAAAAGAAGTAAAATATTGTTTCCCATGCTAGGGTTGTGCTGGGTGGTTTCTGTGGTGTTGCAAGTGATTGCTAGAAAGCTCTTTCATGCATACTATGGTACATTTACACTTATATTTATGACATTTATCAGACGCTTTTATCCAAAGCGACTTCCATTCCCTAACTACAGGGGGCAGTCTCTCCCTGGAGCAACTTGCAGTTAAGGGTCTTACTCACGGACCCAGTGGTGGTGTGCTGAAGGTAGGATTCGAACCCATGACCTCTTGGTGCAGAGGCAAGTATCCTATCACTAGGCCATCACCACCCATGTCTAAGGGTGTTTATTATGCATTTGAATCCTTTTTGGGGTGCACAAACCTTTGCACACCATCCATTCCTGTGAAAAAAAAAACCTTAAAACCAATCACTTCACAGAAGCAAAATTCCTGGTGAAAAAGCTATATACAAGCACACCATTCCAATAGAACTAATTACTAGACAAAAATCTTAATAATAAAAAACAAAGTCACATGAAGCCGTGCACAGTCAGTTATTAGAGCATGCTTGTGACCAAAAGGCTAACTCCCTTATGTTACTTGTGCAGACTTTCGGAAAGGTCGTCTGTGACTAATGCCAGTTTCTCAAGCCTTTTATGTGTGTATCCACTCTGGTGTAGGATGTGCTAATAAAACAGGAACCTACACCCACCTAAAAAAGGAAGCCTACTCTTGCTATGACAGCCTATCCTCTATTGTTTTGATGTCCTTGTACCATTCGTTACTCACTCTTGTTTTCTCATGCAGACATTTTCATAACCAGGCCAAACTGATTTAAGGAAAATTAAGCGAAAACATGCACAAATTAATGCCGATTGGCATGTTCCTCTTACTTTTGAACTTTACTTTTGAATTAAATTTAAGGAATTTCACACTCGTGCCTTAAATGTAGTTTTAAGGTAAAATTAAGGTGTCAGTTTCACAAATTAATGGTCCCTTAATTCAAATGAAGGGGTTCGGTGTATTTTCAGGGGTATATTAAGGAAAGGTTCAGCAGATTTTACGTATGTTTTGTTTTCGAAGTGATAGGTGAGTTAGAACAGCCAGAATGGCAACACAGTTCCGTGGTGCCAGACAAAATCACATGACTTCCTCAAAGACTTTGTGTTTATTGTGTTTCTAATGGTAATGGTAATAATAGTAGCAGGAGTTGAATTAGGAATAGTTGCGTTGAGGCTAAATGAAAGAAAGTAGTGAAAGCTTTCAGGGGTTCTTCTCTAACATAGCTTTAAAGCACATAATGGTTTATGATAGCTAGGATGCTAATAGTAATGTTTTTAGCCTGTATGCCTGCAGATCAAGTGTTTTGTTCATTGTGTTTTCACTTTCTCAAGAGAAAACAATTTAAACTTTGCTTTTAAATCATTCTTTGTAACTGTGATATAACAGTATAGTAGATCATTTCAGGCCAGTTCAAGCATATATTAGCAACCATGTAAAGAGGGCTAGCAAGCTAATCATCTGAACTGAGACAGCTTAGGCATGTAATATGCAAGTTACATATAATAAACAGTAAAGACAATCAGTTTTAATTATATAGGACTATTAGCTGTTAGAACAATTAGCACAATATTCTCTTTCACAAAGGCCATTCTAACGGAAAGTTATTTTGGGTCCAGCTAGTTTGAGGAACATGTCTGATCTTGATGCTTTTTTGGCATGTAGCCCATGAAACAGAATAGGGAAGAAGTAAAGTCTGAAGGAAACTATGTACCAGCAAAAAAAGCAAACCATATATATGCAGTGTGCTCTGCTCTTTGGAACGTTTAAGTTTGTTTAATTCCATCAACTGTTGTGCCTTTTCAAAATCGCAGTTTCTGCTAGAAACAGTGCAGACACTAATTTACCTTTAAGGAGTACACTAACATTTTTCAGCCTGGTTTCAGCATGTCTCTCTCTCTTCTTTTACTAATAATAATTTGAGGCAAGTGTGCAATGATGCAAATTTGTGGCTTCAATCTCCCATTGCTAGTTTAACCAGTGCAAAACAGAACCAACTATCAAGCACCAAATATGTTTTGGGTTCCTTGGTAAATAACAGAAAACTTGATCAGTTTACACTCATGTAATGGAAACCATTGGGAAGCTGCTGTAATAACTGTAATAGATTTTATGCCCAGATGCTACAGACAAAGGTAAAAAACAATGGAGTATTCCAGTGGAAGAGTGAAAGTAATCATTCCGTCATACGTAAACACACCACAGTGTGAACAGCATGGAATTCTTTCTCTGCATTTAACCCATTCAACCTATTTAACTAATGTAACCCATTTAACAAGTATAGTAGCGAGCTAGAGCTGTAGGGATACACCAAACCCACAATTCGGTTTGTTTTCTTTTTGGAGGGGAGGTGGGGTGGGGGTGGGGGTTGGGTGCGTGACGCAATTTTGTTTCGAGTTATCCTCATGTTTACAGAATTATAAATGTTTTCATGCCACTTCTTTTGCGTTCAGAAGACCCCAAGGAATTGCCACAGGCTGCTGCAGAGCCGATTCTCCAGAACTAAAACCAGTCCAGCTGTCCAAAATCACACAAAATCTCAAAGACATTATCTTAACAACCTCTACTATTGGTTACTGCCTGAAATTGACATGAAAATATACCAATCACTGTATAAAAAAGGTTTTACTAGGAGGTGTACCGTCCACAGGTCGCCCCCTAGTATTGAAAGCTAACAAATGTGGTAGCATTGGATCTGGACGGGTAGGAGAACTCTGAGAGTTGGAAGCCGTGTGTTGCGATTCTATTTTTAAAAAGTTTACCAAAATGTAGTCAATCAGACATTTAGTTTAACTTCTAAAAACACCAGAATCTCCAGACCTTCTCTCAAGCCACTCAACCCATAACCTGCTCCGACTCATGGGTGTGCTTTAGCAATATTATGACTTACTGTATGCTATAAAAATGAGCTTAGTTTTAAAAAGCTCATATTTTACTGAACTATTTCTTGTGTGTGTGAAGATGTATGCATGCAGTTTGCTAGACAAGTGGCTATAAACTACAGCAGCAAATTTCAGGAAAATCAAGGATATTTGAGGTGAAACAGAAAACAGTTTTTTGACTGAAATGTCGCTTCAATTGTACCTTTGACTTGTAAAACGAATCCCTTCTGGCCTGGCAGCTTTTTCACAGGGTGGTCAGTGATGAAGCGGAACACATACACACCACTGTCAGAGGGCCCCAGGTCATCTATTCTTAAAGAACAGTTTTTGGACCCAGTGGTGCCCAGGTACCTCACCCTGCCCTGGAACGCAGGGTCTGGGAAGATTCCGGCGCTGTGGTAGACGTATGTTGGTGTGATGCAGAAGCTCTGGTTCCGACACCACATCTCAGAAAGCACTTTGTGAGGTTTCCCTTCAACCGGATCCTCAGGGAAGTCATAATGGCAGTAGACTGTCAAAGAAGAACCACGACAAGCAAGAACTGGAACCTCTGGAACATCTACCATCCAATCACTGGCCAGAACACCTACACATAAGAGAGGATACGTTATATATAACTTATATACTGCTTACAGAGTCTAACTGAGCTTATTATTATAATACACATTTAAAGAAGTGAGAAATAGTAGTGAATATAGCTGAAGCCAGCAATGAAGGGCCCAAGGCTACCAGGTAGAAATAAGCGGTCAATGATCTAGGACTAGTTCTAAAAAAAATAGACTAGTTTTTTTTTTTCTTCTAATTTTTTCAAAAACTCACAACAGAGCAAATGATTCAGTTGGCCCTTTGATGGCACCACAGAGTGATAGAATGACCCCAAATTTGGTCCCATTTTGTTCCAGCTGGGGGCTTCTGCTTTGGTTCCAAGAATATATATATAAGCATATATTCCTGGTAGGTCTCTTAGATCTGCAGGAGCTGGACGGCTAGTGGTAAAAGGATCTGAAATTAGGCCTGGTGAAATGGCATTTAGTCATTATGCAGCTTGCTGCTGGAACAAACTGCCCATCACTATCAGATCTGCACCGACTGGAGCTTTAAAAAGCTGCTAAAAACAGTACTATTCCCCTCTGACTTCTTTTAAATATTTGCACTTTTCCTGCACCTTTAATGCTCTTTTATGTGTTCTTTTGCTTTCCTTTATCCCATTCTTTATATTTATTTTTATTTCCATTCTGTAAAGCAGTGGTCCCCAAACCCCGGACCGTGGGTCATGTGGTACCGGTCTGCCGGCTGCACAGAAAAAAACCGTGGATGTTACCCGTGTTCTGTTGTCGGCTCGTTGTTATGAAAATGCTGTTAATAAAACTGCGAGTACACATTGGATTTACGTTCATTATTATATTTTAAAGATACCCCATTATTATATTTTTAAAATATCCCCATTTTTATGCGTATCATTTATTTGTATAATATACGTATATTTATCTGCCACTCCTTAAAGGCCGGGCCGTGAACATAGTTTCTGATATTAAACCGTTCCGTGACCAAATAAAGGTTGGGGACCGCTGCTGTAAAGCACGTTGAATGGCAGTCTGTGTATTATAATGGCTATATAAATAAACTTGAAACTTGAACTCGAATTAAGAAATAGCACCCTGTTATGATGTATTTACCATAAGCTTTCACTGGATGGCAGGGGCTATATCACTCCAATGTAGAAGATACACATCACTTTTGGGTGCATTCAAACTGAGATGACCAAAGGATTCAGGCAGAAATTATTCAATGCTATAAGCAAGAATGTACTTTTGAACCCTTGCCTGTGTCCAAGACAAGCCAGGCCCCCCAACCCCAACTCCTACCCGCATAGACACACAAACAGAATAAAGTGATGAATTACAAACTTTTATTTGCAAAAAATAAACTTGTAGGTTTTTGTTCTCATATTATGAGGAATTATGAAATGGTACAGTAACACATCAAACTTCAAACACTGAAACAGAAGGAATACCGGCCCTTTAAAATCACCTCAGCCAATCAGGGCCTTTTAATGATTAAAGATCGGCCAAAACAATTCGATTTCTGTCAGATTACATGAAGACCTCGATTTATCAAAACGCCCAGTAACTCATCCGGAGCGGTGATTGGTCACCCTGTCAGAAACACTGTGATTGGTTAGAGACTCATTTGTATATTGCAGCCTCCTGCAGTATCAAACTTGCAGAAACGGATATTATAAAACGATTAACAGATGATTTATTGGGCAGCCCTGCTCAGTATCATCACATTCTGTTACACTAAAATGGAACTCACAGCTTTAACAGCATGACGAAGCAGAACACTTCGATTTTTCACTTAAAACAATAAAAATTCTGTTTTTTCAAATAGTTTCCAGAAAGAACGACATTTAGATGCATTAGGGTTGGTTCTCTTGCACATAAGTGAAGATTCATCTGTGGTACAAAACAGAGATACTGCAGTGTGATGATTAACCGCAGGTCCCATGCAGCCTCGCACAGAACACACACACACACACACACACACACACACACACACACAAACACATGCACAGGATTGTAATGTGGCATGGCATCTCTACCCGAGCCTGGAGGTTGCACCATGTCTTTAACCTATTACCTTATATTGTTGCAGTTTGGATAAACCCTTGGAACTCCTTTCTTCTCAATTTTTTATCATTTAAATGTACCAATAGACCATAATGGTATTAACATTTTTCACATTAAGAATGTTTCATACAGCAACAATTTACAGGACATTTAAATTCTTAACATTTTATTGTGCAAATGTTAAAGTTCAAGCCTAAAGTGGGTAAAAGGGCTACCTATTCTTTATTAATACTTATTGTACATGAGCAGTGTCTGTTTCTTATCACTGCCTGACTTTCTAGTTCACAGAGGGAAACCTAAACCTCCTGCCCCGTTACTAAATAGAACGGAACATCAACAGCACATGCCCAATGGGACGAGGGGCTATTTTTCCCAGTTCCCTAGCCAGGACCCTGTGTGTTCGGGGCCAGGAGGTGTTACAATGCTGACACTTTCTGAAGGGTTGAGCAGGTGTGTTTTGGGGGTGATCTGTAGAGTCACTGTAGTAGTAGAATAAGTAGAATTAGTAGCAGTAGTAGTAGCAGTAGTAGTAGTAGTAGTAGTAGTAGTAGTAGTAGTAGTAACAGCAGTAATAGTAGTAGTAGTAGTAGTAATAGAAGTGTGGCAACAGTAGTAGTAGTAGTAGCAGTATTAGTAGTGATAGTAGTAGTAGTAGCAGCAGCAGCAGTAGTAGTAGTAGTAGTAATAGTATTAGTATTAGCAATAGTAACAGCAGTAGTAGTAGTAGTAGTAGTAGTAGTAATAGAAGTGTGGCAACAGTAGTAGTAGTAGTAGTAGTAGTAGTAGTAGTAGTAGTAGTAGTAGTAGTAGTAGTAATAGAAGTGTGGCAACAGTAGTAGTAGTAGCAGTATTAGTAGTGATAGTAGTAGTAGTAATAGTAGCAGCAGCAGTATTAGTAGTAGTAGTAGTAGTAGTAGTAGTAATAGTATTAGTATTAGCAATAGTAACAGCAGTAGTAGTAGTAGTAGTAATAGAAGTGTGGCAACAGCAGCAGTAGTAGTAGTAGTTGTAGTAGCAGTAGTAGTCGTAGACATAGTAGTAGTAGTAGTAATAGTAATAGTACTAGTAGTAGTAGTAGTGGTGGTGGTGGTGGTAGAAGTAGTAGTAATAGTAGTAGTAGTAGTAGTAGTAGTAAGACTAATAGTAGTAGTAATAGTAGTAGTAGTATTAGTAGTAATAGGAGTAGTAGTAGTGCTAGTAGTAGTAGTAGTGCTAGTAATAGTAGTAATAGGAATAGCAGCAGCAGCAGTAGTAGTAGTAGTAGTAGTAGTGCTAGTAGTAGTAGTAGTGGTGGAAGCAGCAGTAGTAGTAGTAGAAGTAGTACTGTTGTTGTTTTTTACTTTATGAAAATACATTTAGTTTAGTTTATATTTTTGTCACATATTTTTGACACTGAAACTAACAGAAAAATAATTCAGAAGTGCAGAATAAACTTTGCCTAGAACATAAATTGAACACAAAGGCATTAAATCACCATGTCATTATTTATGAAAATAATCAAAAACACAAATAAACCCCAGCTACTAGGGGTTAATTATGTCTTGTAATGCAGTCACTGTATATTATATTAGTAGCTAAGTTGAGCAAACTGAGCAAACACAAACACAAATTATGCTTTTACTTCATACACATCACGTCAGTGACTACAAGCATAAGCACATAATTGAGGTCCTGTTGGTGTGGGTTTCTTCTCTTTCAGTGATACCCACAAAAAGCAATCCGAGTACTAATAGCGCCCCTTATGGGGAAAAGCTTTATATAACAAGTGGAGACCTACAGTACAAAGTAACAAGAGAGAAGTTTTGTTTCTGCTTGCTAATAGTAATATTAAAAGCTTCAGCGTGAAGGGAATCATGAATCACTTCAATTTTGTTCACAATCCTGCACATTAAAATGAATTCAGCTCAACAACAGAAAATGAAGCCAACTTCAGAAAACAAAAACACACACATCCAGTATCAGCGCAACAGGCTTCTGAAACATGGATTCAGTTTCTCACTATAGAAAAAAGTGAGAAATGTGGCCACATTAAAAGGCACATTTTAAAACAAGTCATTCTTGAAGCAAATCAAATGATTTGCCAATGGAGTAAAACTTTGTGAAATGTTTGAATTTCACTTTATATAATAGGGTAGGGCATTAACACAAACATCGGCTACAGAGGCACCAGTTGACGCCCCCTGAAAGAAGTCAACTAGTCGTCTGTTTTTTTCCCTTCTCTGACCTCGCTTGTGTACACAATGCAATCTCTGCCTCTGATTGGCTGTCGCTGACACACATTCCTTGGTTTAACCAATTATTATAGTCCCTTCATAAAAGGGGCGGTACCGTTGGCATGAGGGGAATCTAAACACAAGACCAGTGTTGCCAGATTGGGCAGGTTTCCGCCCAATTGGGCTTCTTTTGGTTATGCTGGGCTGGGAAAATTGGAATTGGGCGGGTCTATAAAATTTGGGCTGCTTTTTAAAATATTTAGCGGGTTTTACTGTCAGCATTATTATTGTCATTTTCAGAATATGTATTAAAAATATACTAAGAATATATTTAAAAAATCATGGTGATTATATGGAGAAACGTAAAAAGGTATGTGTCACTTAGCTGTCCAGTCAGCCGTCATTCAGAGAATCTGTCAAATATGACATGACATCATCAATCAGTGACAGTCATTGGTTAACGAAACATCACATTTAAATTGTATTGGCCACTTGTTATAAGCCCCAAAAAGTCCAACCAAGTCACAGAGAGGTGATTTACCTAGAGATAGCATCATGCCGAAGTGGGGAAAATACAAACTAACTTACCCCTGTACCAGAGGATGACTCCAAAGCTCGTTGCAAGTATTTTAACACAGAAATTCGAGCGCAACTTAATGATTTGAAGGAACATGGCGCCACAAAAAAACACGTCTCGTTGTGTGCCAAGTGTTACGTCTTTTGCTGTACCAACGGGGTCTGCTGCAGGAACGGGTGGACATCAGCCAGTTTCAGACCTCCCCAGCAAGTGTTGGGGGGGATTTTATTCCTCTGTGTATTAGCCTCATGTTTTGCTTTAATGGACTGTATATAGTTATTAGTGTTCAACATTCTTCAGTTCAAGAAAAGAGTAATAAACTTCGAGGTAAGATCCGTTCTATAAAAGCTGCATGTGACTGACTAAATATTACTTTTTTTTTTGCTGACAAGGAAGCTTGTTTGTACATTTTTATGTGTTTATTTTATAAAACTGTTTATAACGTCATGCTCTTTATCAGGCTACATCTATACTTTAACGTTCAATGTAAGTTTGTTGCTAGGTGGAGGTTTGGGCTGGTTTTTATTGAAGTGGGCGGGTTTTACGTTGAGTTTGGGCTAGAAACTGTTGCTCAGATCTGGCAACCCTGCATGAGACCACAACAAGATGAGAGACACGGCAGCAGAGAAGACAGACACACATCACATGTGCGGAGATCCTTCACTCTAGACACACAAACAGCACAGAGAGCTGCAGAACCTGCCAGTCGGTGTTAAAGTACAGTAACAGAACCGGCGCTCTGCATCTGAAATGGCTCCGCTAGCTAACATGGCTAACGCTAGCACTGCAGGGAGTCGTCCTGCCGCAGCTTAAACTGTTCCCAAAACTGCTGTTTTGTTTTGTTGACTGTTAATGTTGTTCAGTGTTGGACACCGCTGCGTCTGTGTGACTCGACTTCGAATTTGCTGACCGAATAGTCGACTTTAAAAAATCGTTAATGCCCTATAATAGGGTAATTCATTCATCATAAGAGAGTAATAACTGATGCTAACGTGGACTTCTCTTCATTTGTACCAGATTATAAACACCCATCATCATTTGTGATGGTGTTTGTGTCTTTGTAGGCTTCAATGGAGGTTTAGTTGCCGAACTACTTCAGAAAGTTCTTAAGCTACCGTGTTATTCAGTAAATGTTAAGTTGACACTGTTTCAGTCAGCTTTCACATTTTACCTAGAACTTGTATTTAAACTTATAATGCTCGCACAGTCATAAAAGGAGAGGTTGTTGATATATTTTACTTCGTGTTGTACTTGTATAACTATGCATGTGACAAATAAAGAATCTTGACCTTATACAAGGTACTTCAAATTAAAGACTGTGTTTGGTTTTCATATATTATCCTACAGATGACACCACAGGAACCAGTGCTGCCCAGGTCCAGCTTTTCACCTTAACTTCCAGTTTCTGTTTTACTTAGTGGGTCCCCCCCTTCGCCTGGACCGGTGGCTGAACAGCACCTGATTTGACCCGTTAGACCTGAGAACAAGCAACACTTTTGTGCTGCAGAAGGACCGAGGCTCCTGAAGTCACGTTCTGGCACAGAGGACTGATCATTCTTTCCCTGCTTGAGATGGACACACCTGGCTGCCTCCTGTAATTAAAGGGCCCAGTTCTTGGAAAGACAGAATTTCCATGCTTGTTTGAAACAAAAGGATTTTGATGCACCGTCAAAACATTTTGGTACTTCCCCTATCCACACAGCCTTCCTAAGTGTTGTTATGGCAGACAGCTTGTGGAAAAGTCAGGAGTGACTGGAATGGAAGAACTGAGCACAATTAACTGTGGACAGTGTAGAAATGTATAGCTTTTTAAAGGACCCAGACATCTAAAGCAGAGACAAAGGTTACTCGCTGAGAATTTTTACTGAAAACAACCTCCGTTCCGACTAATGGACCTCTGTTAAATACATTCAGGACATTATAAAGGGTGTTGTTTTCTACAAATGTACCACTATCATCATTACATATAAAAACTACACACACACTACAGGCCTGGCGTTTTTTTTGACAAAAGAAATGATCCGCTGCTCTTTCAAAATTTGTTTACAAACAAACATTAGACATAATTCAGATAAATGTAACTGGGTTTCAGTATTTTATAGTCTGCGGTAACATTATTTAGCCACAAAGGCTCAAGCTATTGTTTCTGAAGAGACACATCAGGTCTGTCTCTTTAGTGAATGACGTTCACTTTGTGTTGATCCTGAAGAAAGCAAAGTATCACTCAGTTCTTCAACATCACACAGTTCCTTCTGATTTACAGATCTCTGGTCTAAATTTCCTTCTTCAGAAGGATCACTCCTTCAGAACTGCTCCAGAACTGTTGAATTACACTTCAAAATCCAGCAGCTACATGTGTTTTCTTTTGAGGGTGGGCCAAGAGTTCTGGCCATTTAAAAAAAGATATAAACATATAACATATAAAGCATAAAAAAGTTTTGTTGTTTTGAATAGTAAATACAATTTTTGTGTAGACATTGTGACGGTCAGTACCTATCACTACCTAATTGAACAGGCGAGTGGCTTGTTTAAGAGCATTGTTTTTTGAGAGCGTAAAAATAGACATTTATCAGACGCTTTTATCCAAAGCGACTTCCATTCCCTAACTACAGAGGACAGTCTCCCTGGAGCAACTTGGGGTTAAGGGTCTTGCTCAGGGACCCAGTGGTGGTGTGCTGAATGTAGAATTCGAACATGTGACCTCTTGGTCCGGAGGCAAGCATCCTACCCACTGAGCTACCACCACCCCCTTATGCAAGGAAAATGTAAAAACTACAGGTAACATGACAATATAGGCTCTTTAAGGGTAAACTCAAATGGCACATTCCTCATTCCACCAACGACAGATTAAATACAAACTGTGTCTATACCAAGATCCGGTGTTGTTAAACGCACCTCATAGAAGTGTGACTGTTCATCACTATTTTGTAAGGTGTTACTATGTGTGACTGTGGGGGAGGTCGTTCTGAGTGAGTCATGGATGTCTGAGTCAAGAACTCTGCTGGATCTCCAGTTCCAGGAAAACCACATAATGCTGTGTTATGATGTGAATAAGTCCACTGCGCTCCTGAGTGCTTATGACTCTGTTCAGGCTAGTTCAGGCTAGTGGAAAACACAGACAGCTGAACGTCTCTGTGACTCAGACATTACTGCGCTCTGGGTTTGGAGGTCACTGTTGGTCATTTGAAACATCTAATAAACATCTAATATAGTCACATCACTGACAAATGGAAAATGAGCTAAATTCTCTATTTCTGAATGCCACTTTTTACATAGATATACAGTACTGTGCAAAGGTCTTTGCTATCAGTTTGAAGTCGTTTCTAACAGCAGTGGCTTCTTTCTGCAGCAAAAACAGCTGAATATTAGAATAAATGCAAACAAACAAGCAGTAAAAAGTATCA
>JBBPCW010000001.1:2328008-2340589 GCA_037974425.1 Phenacogrammus interruptus
AAATGCAGAGGTTGAATTTCGTGCTGTTCACACTGTGTGCAGTGGTGTGTTCACGTATGACCGAATGATCACTTCACGTCTATTTTTAAGTAATGCAATTCTATTTAACCTATCACTATAGTATAAATACCTAGTAGAATAGACAAAATCAAAATGTTATTTTAGTCAAACCTGTTTCACCATTCCAACAAGTGGGAGGGGGGAGAGAGAGAGTCATAAATTAGTTAGTCATCATTTTTGTTGAGTGAGGTCAGGATGATCTGATAATATCAAATGCTGCAGAGAAATCTATAAGAATTAGAACCAAAGAAAGCTGTTTTGGCTGCATGAGGCTCCACAGTGACAGCTAAAAGTGCAGGTTCTATAGAATGTACTACTTTGGGTCATGAAACCTTTTGTGATTGAAATAGGATTTGTTGAATACAATTTTATCACAATACATAACATCGCGGCTGCAATAAACATAAACCCGCTGCATCAGCGACTCCCTCAATTGCAAACTGAGCACACAGTACAAGACTTATTTATAGCCGCTGGGGATCAAAGCCATGGCAAATGTAAGCCCCGCAAATGATTTTAATTCCAGTTATAAAGTAACAGGTAATATTATGAAACACAATGTACTTAAACTGTGCTTAACCCTGCCTTAATTTACCCCTGAAAATACACCAACCCCCTTAATCTGAATTAAGTGGCCATTCATTTGTGAAGCAATCCCTTAATTTTACCTTAAAGGTGGATTTAAGGCACGAGCGTGAAACCCCTTAATCTTAAACATACAGAATTTATTCAGGAGGTTCTATTATTTAAGGGGCAACTTTTTAAAAAATCTGTAGTTTTACCACTTAATCAGCCTTAATCTGTGCACTTTCCCCTTAATTTTCCTTATTATCCTGGAAATTAAGGTCAAAATTAAGGTCATTTTAAGGGGTAAAATTAAGGGGTTTGCTTTCGTAGTGTATATAAACTTATCTACCGTTAACTGGCAAGCTAATAAATGAGTCTAATTAGTAATAGAAGTAATGGAGAGAAGACATTGGGTAACACATAGCTGAGCTTGTCAGTGTTCTTAAATGTTCACAGCAGAACATTTAATTTTTTAGCTTGCCAGCTAACGGTATATAAATGCCCGCATCACAAGTTAGGTTAATATCTTGAGACTGTTTGTCCACTATCTGCAGTGTAGAAGTTGATGACTCTATGTCCAGCGCACATGGATGAGGGGTGGACCTAGTAAGGAGTAGAGTTCCACAAGGCATGCAAGAGCTTCACAGAAATTCCCAAGTCAGATCCACGATTGATCTATATTAGAACAGAGGTTGGAATAACTGTATGGAAGAGTAACGATGAAGGGACTGAGGGTTCTTAGTCCCTAACCAGTTGATGGTCTAGAGCAGTGGTTCCCAACCTGGGGTTCAGGCCCCCCTTAGCGGGGCGCTAGAGATTGCAGGGGGTGCGCACAATTTTGTTTCAAGTTTCAAGTTTTATTGTCATATACAGATAACAATGTAGCATCATTACTGTAATTAAATTCTTAGGCTCGTGTTCCCCCAACTTTACATAAATATATAGACAAGTATAAAGATAAAAAAAGAATAAAATCAAGAAATAAAAATAAAATTAAAAATGTAAACTTTTTCAAGAATTTAGAATATATCCTTTTTAAACTGTGTTTAGTATTTACAAGTACGGAAAAGGTCATATATACAGTATTAATAGAATGTACAATGCAAAATGATGCAGTGAGGTATTTAAAGTGACCAAGTGTTTTAAAGTGTCATTGTGAAGAGTCCAGTAGTTGTCAGTGTATGTTGGTGCGTGCAGAATGTCAGCAGTTCAAAAACCCGATGGCTTGTGGATAAAAACTTAATTGGAGCATGAATTGGTAGCCGGTGTAGCTGAGAGAGGATAGGGGTGATGTCTGCAGATTGTTTAGTGTGTCTAAGAAGAGTTGTGTATGTACTGTAACCTTTTTAAGGATTTGTTAGGGAGTTGCAATAGTCAATATGTGGACTAGATTAAGAGCATCACTGCTAGACAGGAATGGACGTGAGCAAGCGATGTTGTGGAGGTGATAAAAAGCAGTTTTTCAGATGGACTTGATGTGCGACTCAAAAAGTTTTCTGAAAATCAGAGCGGGCTTCACCAGCACACCATCAATACTGACCAAAATATCCCCAGAATGAGATAATGAGGACTTGGAGCCCACTAATAATACCTCAGTTTTGTCAGTATTTAACTGCAGAAAGTTGCTCTGCATCCAGAGCTTTAGGTCAGTGATGCAAGGTGTTAGAGAGTTGGGTGGAGAGACTGAGGGTAGTGTATAGTGACGTATAACTGAATATTGTCAGCGTAACAGTGAAAGTTGAGACCATGGCTATGTATAATCTGGCCAAAGGGCATTGCCAGGTAGTAGAGGAGTGCAATAAACAGCACAACCCTCAGCCGTGACCAAAAACAGAACATAAATAATGTATGTTGAAAATGTTAAATTGCCTCTAGGCGTGTATAGGTCTTTACTGTGATGGACTGGCGACCTGTCCTATGCATCACTGGGATAGACCCCGCAACCCTGGACGGCTTGATTAATGGATGGATTGACAGATGACTAATCTTATCAGGTGTCATAATAGGTCTCACATTTTGTGCCATAATACTGTTGCCTTCCATGCAGCAGACTGGGGTTTGATTCCCTGATTGAGTAAGCTCTATACCAGTAAGAGTCATTGGGAAAGACTGTTAACACTTGATTAAATTGTAAGTATCTCTGAAGACGAATGACAGCCTATGTGTAAAGTTGAAATTAAATATTCAAAAATGAATGTATGTACACAAATGTTTGTAATGACACTTAAAATAAATGTATTATCTGACCAATATAAATATGTGCCTCCCTGTTATTTTCTGTTTCCATAGTAACCCATAAACAGTTATTATGAGATTCTTTGGTGGATGGCAAAATGAGGACAGCAGCACGTTTCATATGAAAATGAAAAAAAATTGTATAATTAGTTAACTAAGTATAATAAACTACATAAATGCATGAAAAATGCATTTTTACATTTGCCTAAATAGTTTTTCATATTAATCAATTGAAAAAGATGGTGGGGGTGGGAAGACAAGACATTGTGGCACATTTTATTTTTCAACACAAAATGTGTCTAATGAAACACAATAAAGAAGTTAAGATCTACATTTACCGAGCTGTTAAAAATACAAAAATGGTTCTTTGTATGTTTCCACACCCCTACAGTCTAGTCAAAAGCCTCAGGTCTTTTTGGGTTCTCTGTTATTGTAACTAAACTATATAAAGGGATATCATAATATATTAAAACTGAAACCTGGCGTTTCAGATACGTAGCTTTAAAACTAAGTATGCAAACGCTTTTCTAGCAGTACATTAAGTAATCTGTAAATATAGTAATGAATAAACTAAAGTAAAATTATTTCAAATGAAACATTTGTCAAAGAAGACTCGGAGGAATGCTTGTCACCATCATCAACATCACCATCATGGTCATTACTGTTGTTGTTGTTGTTGTTGTTGTTGTTGTTGTTGTTGTTGTTGTTGTTGTTGTTGTTGTTGTTGTTGTTGTTATTGTTATTATTATTATCGATTGTACAGCTCGTGACAGCGGAACTACATCGAGTTGCTTGCTGAAGCCCGGAGCCTTTTCGCTGTGCACCGATCTCCTGAAGGCCAGGCAGCAGGAGTGAACAGGTGAGGTGTTTATTAAAATTAATTATTTTTAATCGTCGGGTCGTGATGAAATGTTTCATGTGCTCTGTCGCCCTTTAAGTACTGATGTTTTTGTTCGCTTTGGCGTGTTTTCACCGTGTAAGCAGCTAGCTGTTAGCCAGAGGTGGTTAAATGCTAGGCTACATGATAACTGGCTTCTTTGGATGCATTTAGAGGAATAAACATTAAGTAAAATGGATTTATAACATTTCTTTCCCTCCCTCTCTTTTCCCCTCTCTGTCTCTGTTCGTCTCTCTCTCTCCCTGAATATTTCTCTCTCTCTCTCTTTCTCTTTCTGTCTGTCTGTCTGTCTGTCTGTCTGTCTGTCTGTCTGTCTGTATCTCTCGCTCTCCTTCCTCCAGACGCTGCATTATATTTGACTTCATCTCCTTTTCATCATGACGCTTTTTCATTTCGGGAACTGTTTTGCTTTGGCATATTTCCCCTATTTCATCACATACAAATGCAGTGGTCTGTAAGTACCTGTCCACTTTTACGAAAATGTATTTATATGATTTTGTATAATATAATTCATATGTTTTGTGTAAGTGCTAGAATCAGTTTTGCTTCCACTGACGACTGAAATTGCTGTGGTGTGACTGAGGATCTTAAGTATAATCCTCTTACAGTTTTACCCATATGCTGAACCACGGGCTCTTCTCCAGACATCAGTTTCAGAGCACACTACCTAAAAATGCTCTATAGTGTTTTCCTGTTACTCTTATAATTTATTGTTAGTAAGTTCTGTAGATGCTGAAATATAGCAGTCTTTTTTGAACGTATCTCAAAGACATTTAATTCTACAAGAGCTAATTTAACAAGTCCTCCACTGTCCCTTTAGAATGGTAAAAATGTCCTCATAATATTCATAACTTGTTTCCATTCTCCTTTCAGATCTGAATACAATGCATTCTGGAGATGTGTTCAAGCTGGGGCCACTTACCTCTTTGTACAGCTTTGTAAAGTAAGGGGAAATTTGACATGCCATTAATGTTTCAAATTCTATGAGCTGAACTGCAGTCTTTATATGACAGTTATTGTTTTGACTCTTACAGATGCTGTTTCTTGCCACGTTTTTTCCCACATGGGAAGGAGGCGCTGGTGTATATGACTTTGTTGGGGTAAATGGCCTGCAGTTACTCTTTATTTATGTATATACTTTGTTAAATTATTTGGACAAAAGTTTTGTGACGCACCAATATTCAGGGCAAGCCCAATGCTTCAGCTAATGAAGACATTTTGGACAACACCATGCTTCCAACTCTGTGGACACAGTTTGGGGAATAACCTTTTCTATTCCAGCATGACTGTGTCCCAGTGCACAAAGCGAGCTCCATAAAGACATGCTAGAGGAGTTCTGTGTGGAAGAGCTTGACTGGCCACACAGAGCTCTGACCTTAAACCCATCCAGCACCTTTGGGATGAACTGGAACGGAGATTGTGAACCAGACCTTCTCGTCCAACATCTGTGTCTGACCTCATAAATGCTACAGAATGAATGGACACAAATTCCAAAATCTTGTGGAAAGCCTTCTAAGTAGAGTGGAACCAACTCCATATTAAAGTCTATGTATTTGAATGTTATGTCATCAAAGTCCCTGTTGGTGTAATGGGCAGGCGTCCCAATACTTTTTAAGTCAGTGTGTAACATGTTAATGAGTATCTGTGCTAAAGATTGATGATTTAATTTTGAATGCCCTCCCATGCAGGAGTTCATGAAGGCCACGGTGGACATGGCCGATCTGCTTGGTCTTCACCTCGTCATGTCCAGAAATGCTGGAAAGGGAGAATACAAAATAATGGTGGCTGCCATGGGCTGGGCCACGGCCGAACTGATTATGTCAAGGTACTACTCATAAATACACATTAGGGCTGGGCGATTTGGCTGAAAACTGTATCACGATATCAGTGTTTCATATCGGCTGATATCAATAATTATTGATATTTTTTATGACCCATTTAAAGGAAGGACCAGGAGAAAAATTTTACATTTCAACATTTTTATTTCAAGCTTAACTTTCCTCTGATCATAATCATAATCCCCTCAGTTATTCAGGAATGTCAACAATAATGGAAACTCAATAATTAAAATGTAAACATAAGTCTAAAGTCACAATGAACACTTAACAATTATCTCTTAACATTTAAGGTGCAAAATCAAAGAAAATGTAAAATGCTTGTAAAAAAAAAATAAAGTATAATAAAATAAAAATGATGTCTGAGGCTTTATGATTCGCAAAAAAAACGGCAGAACGTCCATAGAAGGAGTTGTTTTGCTGTGCTATGACCATTTATGACAGCTGCCTTTCTGGCACAGATCCAGCAACGAATACTGTGTGTAAATTAAATTAAATTTTCCGTCTAGATGAACTGATGCATTTCTTTCACTGCTGATGGACCTATAAGTTTTATTTTACAGTAATGGTGTTAAAAATAGTTTGATAATTGAAATACATTTAGAACTTTGCACTTCAGAAATGTCATTAGCAAATAGGGAGACATGAAAGAATTATCCTTAGTAGTATTTTTAAAAATTGTCAGTTACACAAATGTTAACTAATATTGATTCTGTTCAATAGGTGCATTCCTTTGTGGGTGGGGGCTCGCGGGATCGAATTTGACTGGAAATACATCCAAATGAGCTTTGATTCCAACATCAGTTTGGTAAGAAGAGATTTATTTTGCACAATTTTAATTAACATTAATAGTAAGCATGGTAGGCAAACCAGTGCTTCATATCTGGTTGGATCAAGCAACAGTTCAAGGACATAATTTCATAATATATTTATTTACTGTTTGTGTCCAGTATTGAACTGACAAGTAACTACTGACAGGTGAAATATTACTTGGCGGTGCCTGCATGGGGCAAGATGTGCTGCTGTTATTTACAGCAAGCAGAGCTGGCAGAACAATAGAGCCAGTCATGATTGTTGTTTAATCTTTGTTAATGCAGATTCACTACATTGCTATGGCTGCAGTGGTGTGGATGTTTACCCGATACGACCTCCCGAAAAGCTTCCGCCTTCCTGTAGCCGTACTGTTGGGACTGTGTGTGTACAAGGCCTTCCTAATGGAGTGAGTACCACCAATACCATATTAATAACAAGTAACATGCCCTTTAATAATACCAGTGCACTCCTTTTGGCCCTTTATGTGGTTTAAACTTGTAACTAGCATGTTGCAAATCTTTGGTGTGCTGAAAAAGAGTTGGAAATTGCTCAGCCATGCAAAAACACTAAAACTACATAAATGTATTGTTTTTGGTTTTTTTCTTCATTCTAGACTGTTTGTTCACGTTTTTCTCCTGGGGAGCTGGATGGCTTTGTTGGTGAAGGCGGTGCTCACTGGAGCCATCTCTCTTTGTTCTCTTTTCCTCTTCATCACTCTGGTTCACAGTAACTGATGCTGTTCTAACGGTGCTAGACATTCAGGTATTTTGGAATAAAACACCCACAATGCCATAAAGGACATTTTTTTCTAACAAAGGGGCCAGCCAGCACTGTTGTATTTTTATTTGTCTTACAAAATAAATTAAAATTGTACAGAAATGTGGTGCTATTGTTCTTTTGTACACTGATCCAGGGAAGCTGAATGTTTTTGTTAGTACAGCATCCTCTATGTGTTATTTGGTGGGTCATTTTGTTCATTATGGTTGTTAAAATTGAGCATCTCTCTGACCTCAAACATGCTGCAGCAGTTGTAAAGTTATCTTATTGGCACACACACATTCTTCATGTCACTAAGAGTAATGTCAGACTGCCATGTATGATAGACACAACAGTTTCAGCCTACCCAAAATGTGTCCACTTCTATTTTTATTTAGTGATATAATTGCAACTAATGTAGGAGTGCTGGTAAGAGTTTTACGCCCACAGTGCCAACAATATAGTGGTGCTTTAATGTCTATATTTCTACAAAAATATGACCTAAAACATCAACAGATTTCCACACCAATTTAACCAATAAGACAAAAATATATCGGGCTGTTTGTTTATTGAGGAAAAGATTCGGTGGCAAAATGTGCAAACCTTCATTTTCTGTTTTTAATGTGACTCCCTTGTACAGCAATAACTGCAACTAAACACATTCCCAGGAGCTGTAGACCAGTCTGGCTTAATGAGCAGCTCTTTTTTTTAGAGGTCTTCAGAAATCTCCTGTTTGTGCCATGGACATGTGTTGTGATATACATTGATAGGTTCATGTACTTAAAATAACATAAAGCACCTAATTATAAAGCCACTGGATGAAAACACCTGTCTGTCATGTTCAAGGTAAACATACTTTCGCAAATGTGTAAAACTGTATTTTGCTCAATAAATTAATGACCGAGTATAATATTCTGTCTCATCTGCTTATTGGTGTCTTTTAATTCTGAAAATCTGATCTGTTTTAGATCATACTTATACAGAATAATAGAGAATTCTGGGTTCACAAACATTTAAGGACCACTGCTTAATTTTTCTTTTTCTGTCAAATTTCCCACCCAAAAAATGCAGTAAATGTAACTGCTTGATGTACGGACCAGTTTTGGGGGAAATATTCTTTTACAGGTGTTTTAACTGGAAGATAAATTAACCCTTAACATACAACACACTGGTGAAGGTGAACATTTGGTATGTTTTCATTACCGAAGTGTAAGCCGACGTAAAACAATCTTGTGCAATCATAAGACTGTCACAATCATCAACAAATTCTTGTATTTTGGGATCTCGGTCTTATCAATCAATCCATCTGTTCATCCATCCATGCATTATCTGCTTATCCTTGACCAGGGTCATGAGATGCTGGAGCCTGTCCGTGGTCGTGGGGTGAAAGAGAAATGCCTTGGACACGTCACTAGTCTATCATGCACACCTTGGGGCATAACTGACCTAACATGCCTGTCTTTGGACTGTGGGAGGAAACCGGAGTACCGGGCAGAACGTGCTGAAAGGACCCTCGGCTGCCTAGCCAAGGCCTAGCTGTGCCACTATGCCACCCATTGGTCTGATCCAGAAAACCTTTGGAACTTGGCGTCCTGCTTTCCCACTAGTTTTCCGGTTGTTTAAAAAGGATAATGTCTGGAATCCGGTATACCAAATACATGTTTAATACAACCTTATTATAGTGCGTGACTACTTCATGCATGTTGGGGCAATCTGAAAAGAAACATTTTACTCATATATTTAAAACACTATCTTACTCCTGTGAAGTGCAAAATTGGAACTTTACAGCTGCATTTTACACTATGCTGAACGTCAGTATTAATCAAGATCAAACGGTCATTTTAAAATGAAAAGTGGGCTGTAATTCAAAGCGTGCTCTGCTGTATTACCAGTGTACCTACACAGAAAGGCAATCCATGAACACGTGTTTATAAAATGTATTCAAGAATGTTTTTGGTGTCCCACATTTACCATCTGATGTGAACAACTTGTCTTCCAAGGCAAAGGTAAAAACAGATATTCTAGCAGCGCTATGACCAGTACCTCAGATATTTTATCTTCCCAGGAAATGTATTTTTATAAGATCATCTCTAATCTACATCTGCTGTGTCCTCCCCACATTTAAAGACATCCTTAGTGCATTTAATACTTCTACCATTTTTCTCTTCATGCACACTTCAATAACAAAAACAATGTGATCCTTAAAATATCTTAGCTTTAGATTTACACATCTTTTATCTCATGTCTATTTCATCCCTAGGCCATTTATACTGCTAGTAACCTAAAATATGTCCACAGAAAAGCAATCCTTGTGGTTGGAATGAGATAATGCATTTGACATGTACACTATATGTAAAAAAGTATTGGGGTGCCTGACCATTACATCAACAGGGACTTTAATGACACTGCATTCAAACCCATAGACTTTAATATGTAGTTGGTACCCCTTTGCAGCTAGAACAGCTTCCGCTCTGCTTGGAAGGCTTTCCACAAGATTCTGGAGTTTCTGTGTGAATTTGTTTCCATTCATTCTGTAGAGCATTTATGAGCTCAGACACTGATGTTGGACGAGAAGGTCTGGCTCACAATCAGCATTCCAGTTCATCCCTAAGGTGCTGGATGGGGTTGAGGTCAGGCCTCTGTGCGGTCAGTCAAGTTTTTCCACACTGAACTCCTCCAGCCATGTCTTTATGGCGCTCGCTTTGTGCCGAAGCATTATTGCCCTTCACTGGAAGTAATGGGTCTAGCTCTAACTTGAAAAACAAGTATGTCCCACACAGTGTGTATTTTTTCATATGGGCAGGTACTGAGTGTCACTGCTTAAGCTTCACAGTAGTTTTCCAGATTTTCCTATTTTAACTAAATTTTTTGGTCAGAACAAAACTGCCTGTTGAATAATACTAATTATAAAAAACAACAACAACCTCTCTAGTCTCTCTCCCACACCTATCCAGTTACAGACACAAAGAGCTTAGCAGGCACTGCTAGCAACTCCACCTCAGAGCTCCTGTGGGACATTATAATGTGTAATATGAAGCTATTTAAGAAGCACAAAGCTCTTTCTCGGCCAGGAGACACTCCAAATCACTTAAAAGGTTTAGAAAGTGCTTTTTCGACTCGTGGAATCTCTCACAAACAAGAAAATGAGCTAGCTAGATAGGCTAGCTGGCTCTTCTTACTTACTGTAAGAATCTTACTGGACTACAATAATGTAGTTTGTCTAGTCTCAGGAGGGCTGGTTTTCTTCTCCAGCCCAGCACTGGCCATCTCCTACAGTCCCACACTCTTCTACAGAGCCACTATGGCCAGTGACAAGCTGTATTTGTCTTATGAGGGACTCCTTCTGCCCAGGATTGCTCACTCCAAGGAGAGCCTGGAGTATTTCAAGGCATTTAAAGTTCGGGACGACGATGTATTTGCTGTCACCTATCCCAAATCTGGTGAGTAGCCTCTCCTTTTCCTTTAAAAGTCTCACGATGAAGGGAAGATGCGATTCTGTAGCTCAGAGCATCACCAAATACACTGGACGTGGCGCTCCGTCGGTGGATCCTCATGACTAGCAGATCAGGCATGACCGGCTCAGGAAGTCTGAAATGTTTTCCTTCCTCGTATTACGTATTCAGGGACGCAGGGTGAAAGTTACATTCGCAACAGTTTCAGAAGTTGCACATTAGGTCCTCCTTTATATTAACCTAAACGCGTTTTGAAGCTGAGAAGAAGCGGAAAAGGTGCATGCACTTGAGTGTCACATGCAAGCAGACAGTATTTACCTTAGACTGAACCGAACTCTGATTCCATTTCCATGGAGAGTAAGAACTACCTCATTTACCACGGGCTGATGTGCCCCACGGAGACCCACAGCCTTGAAAGCCTGCAGTATTTTGAGAATTTCAAAGTCCAAGACCTAGACATCTTCTGCATCTCTTATCCAAAGTCTGGTAAGTGAGAACAACTGGTAGTCTGGGGTTTCTGGTGGATAGTTTCTGCGAGGACATTACATTTTATCCAAAGCGACTAACAATATAAAGAAAGTGTCATGACAGTGTGCTAACATCTTTATGTAAGAGTAATGCAAGAAGATAAGAAACTCAATAGAGCTCTCTGAACAGGTGAGTCTTCAGGAGGTTTTTGAAGATAGAGAGGGATTCTGCTGCGCTTGTCGGCTTAGGCAGCTCATTCCACCAGTGTGGATACAAAAGAGAATAATCAGATGAATTTTTTTTTTCCAGGTACTACATGGATGCAAGAAATTCTTCCGTTGCTCCTCAACGGGGGAGATCTTACTCCAGTGGAGAGCATCCCGAACTGGGACAGGGTTCCCTGGCTTGAGGAGACACGGGCAGCCCTGATCACGGACAAGCTAAGCACTCCACGGACCATGGTGTCCCACATGCTTTACGATCTGATGCCTTCCTCCTTCTTCTCTTCCAAGGCAAAGGTAAAAGTTCTAGCAGTGCTATTTTATCTTGATTTCCCAAAAATGTTCTTTTTAAGATCATCTCTGATCTACATGGCAGGTTGCATGGTTACCATTTTTCATCTGCTGTGTCCTCCACCTATATAAAGACATCCTTAATGCATTAAGTACTTCTACCATTTTTCTGTTGCATACTTCAAGATGTCTTTAAATAAAAAAAACAATGTGATCCAAAAAATAACTTGGCTTTATATTTAAACATCTTTCATCTCTCATGTCATCCCATCCCAGGCCATTTATATAGCTAGAAATCCAAAAGATGTGCTGGTTTCTTCTTTTTATTTCCACCAAATGGCCAGTTTTCTGGATGATCCAGGGACATTTGAAGAGTTTACAGATAAATTCCTAGCAGGACAAGGTGAGAGGCTCAAACAGACTGGTTTTAACTTGCTTGCTGGATTGTTGCACCCGTGAAATACTTGATGTCATTTTTGCTGTTTAGTTCTTTTTGGAAAGTGGACTAACCATGTGAAGAGCTGGAGAAACCCAGATCTAGGAGACAGGATACTCTATATCACTTATGAGGAGTTGGTTGAGGTACAGTGGGGCTGTGTGTGTGTGTATGTGTGTGTGTGTGTATGTGTGTGCATGTGTGTGGCATTACACTGAAGATCTACTATATATTACTATATATGTCTAAATAAAACTGACAGTCCTGGAGGTTTAAGTGGTGCATTGTGGTAACAGTGAGTAGTCTGCACTGCATCGTCACTGCTTTTGTTTAAAGAATAAGACCGTATTTCAGTTGACTTGTACAACTGGTATATTTGGGGCGCTCTGAGAGCACCGGCAGGTAGATTTTAAAACCTGTAATTTCCACGGTTGTTCTTTTTAAAGGACACAGATCATGGAAAACCGTATTGTCTTCACTTTTTTTTAAGAAATAGTTCAGTTTGGTCAAATCAAGTAGACAATCAACAATTAAACAAATACATATATA
>JBBPCW010000001.1:2348069-2364881 GCA_037974425.1 Phenacogrammus interruptus
ACTGGTCTCAGTGTGAGAGGAGAGAGTCGATTACAGCAGTGTTTTGTACTTTTCCTCATTAAATAAGATGTGATTCAACTGATTACTAATCAGTCCCTCATAAAGCAGAATGAGGTGTTTGTGTCGGGATTTAACAGACACTGGACTGGAATGGGTTCACACTCAGAGAGATGCTGATTTAAAAATTAAACGGCAGTCTCTTATTTTTTCCAGATTGAGCACACTAAGTTGCCGCTAGGTGTGACTGGGCCCGTGAAGGGTTTTCTGTCTCTGTATGTGGCAGAGATTTTCACAAGTCATTTTCACCAACTCTTTGCGCTCAAGTCCAAGTTAAGTCTTTAATGTTTACAAACGGTGACTCTAAATGTGGGGTGTTTGAGCTGTAAATGTTGAGCTCTAAATGTTTAGAAGATATGCTAATTGGCCACGCCCCGCGATTACAATTGGCTGTTGCTTAGCAGGGGGCGGGACTGTGTGCTGTGATATGCCCTCACCAACATGGAGGATTTGCCTTAAATTATCTTAAATCTAAATATTAAATATGAAAAAAAAAATATCTCGCACTTTAAATGTGAAACTTCACAGTGACAGCTTTCCAACGACCCCTCGAAACCCGTTATTAGCTGGGACACCTCGGACAAAAGTAAAGTGAAGTGAATGGTTTTTGGGTCGTTGGAAAGAGTGTGAGATATAAATAAATAATTCTGTGAAATGTACATAGTTTACTAGTTTTGACTCACGAGTCACAGCACCTGAGTCCGAGTCAAGTCTCAAGTCTTTGAGGGAAGTCTAAAGTCAAGTCCCAATTCCCCATCTCTGGTATGTGGCCCTGCGACATGCTGGTGACTGTCCAGGGTGTATCCCGCCTTCGCTCATGGCAGCCGGGATATGATTCAACACCCACCACCCGAGGGTGGGACTAAGGGGCAGAAGATGGATGGATGTTTTAATGTATGTGATCAAAACACGGATGTGAAGCCCAGTGGTCTGCACAGAACTTTCTAAGCATCAATATCTCAGTATGTTGTTCACAAAATAGCTCTCAAATTAAATCTAGTTAAATTAAACAGGATTAATATTTGTTGTTGCAACTTTTTGGGTTAATGGGTTAATTATTCCTATTTTAAATAAAACACGTTAATATAAAACCATGCATTCACTTAAATGGGGCAGTGTTTGGTCTTCAGCCCCATTTTGGAAGGTAAAAATTCCAACAAGAAGTTGGAAACAAACTAAACTGACATTGACTCCTTTGTCTCCTTATCTGACATAAAGTCAACTCACGGCATAAGGTAATATTTCATTTACAAGGGGGTTTATATATATATATATCCTGTCAAAAATAGCATTTTCTATTGACTAAATTGACTGTTTTAAATGATCCCATCCAAGTGCTACCCAGGCCCAACCCTGCTTAGCTTCAGAAATCAGATGAATTCAGGTATTATCAGAATAGTATGTCTGTAAACAAAAATGGTTCTGACCCATACAGACACTTTACACTGAATCATGAAGCCATAGAATGTAATAGACATTTACTTCTTTATGCCTCTGTTCCTTTCAAATGACTTGCAAATAGAAATATGAATGAAATCACCTGTTATTCTTAGACAGCCTCTTGTACAAGTACTCACTAGGTCTGAGCCTGCTTAGCTTCCAAAATCAGAGCTTATAAGAAAATACAGACAACGAGTGTTCAGCTGAACATCCAGGCTTCACTTGTGTGCCATATGCTTTATAGAGTAGCTCCCCAAAAGTGAATTAGATGCGTCTGCCAGAGCCCATATATTTAATCCTATTTATGCACTGTTTCTGAGTGCAAAGGTACTGTAGTTTTGTACATAATTAATCCAAATAATAAAAATATATCAGTATCATCATCATCATCATCATCATCATCATCATCATCATCATCATCATTATAAATAACGATAATTGCCCTGATATTGGTATAGAAAATATTAAGCTCTCAATGTTTGACCTAAGTAGAGCAGCATACAGTGTAGGTAAGGTAAATTCATATGTTTGATTAAATCAGTATTAGAATGAATACCAATTTAAACCAAATTAAACACTATTAAACACAGTAATATTTTTTCTTACTATGAATAATCATAATTGCCAAGATATTCATTAATTAAATATTAAGCTCACAATTTTCTGACCAGAGTAGAGCAACAAACAGCAGTATGTATGATTAAATTATGATTAAATTATGAAATAAATTATGATTAATTCAGTATGTATGATTAATTCAGTGTGTATGATTAAATCGGGTTGTATGATTAAATCGGGTTGTATGATTAATTCAGAGTGTATGATTAAATCGGTTTGTTTAATTCAGTATGTATGATTAAATCGGTTTGTATGATTAATTCAGTATGTATGACTAAATCTGTTTGTATCATTAATTCAGTATGTATGATTAAATTGGTTTGTATGATTAATTCAGTATGTATGATTAAATAGGTATGATTAATTCAGAATGTATGATTAAATCAGTATGTATGATTAAATCAGTATGTATGATTAATTCAGTGTGTATGATTAATTCAGTGTGTATGAATAAATCAGTTTGTGTGATTAATTCAGTATGTATGAATAAATTAGTATGTATGATTAATTCAGTATGTATGATTAATTCAGTATGTATGATTAATTCAGGGTGTATGATTAAATCGGTTTGTTTAATTCAGTATGTATGATTAAATCGGTTTGTATGATTAATTCAGTATGTATGACTAAATCTGTTTGTATCATTAATTCAGTATGTATGATTAAATTGGTTTGTATGATTAATTCAGTATGTATGATTAAATAGGTATGATTAATTCAGAATGTATGATTAAATCAGTATGTATGATTAATGGAAGTTGACCTGCAGTTAAACAAGAATAAGACTGAAAGTAAAAGCCAGTGACTGAAACAACTGTTTAAATATAGATAAAAATTTGTCATTTACACTTTAAAATGCCCTCGTTTGCGACAGTGTAGCCGTGCAGGCAGATGCTTGAGCATGTCCCATGAGGATGCACCCAGCACAATAACGTATTGTATTTCTGCACGCAACCAGCCGTGTGTTGTCCTCTGCCAGAGCAGGTGAGAGAAAAACAATTGGAAAGCCTAAAAATAACTCGCCGCCTGTTTATTAAAATCCTATCCTGCTGCTTTACTTCAGTACGTGACTGTATAATCACTTTTAGCTCAGAGCAAATGTTCACGTATACAGTAGACAACACGTAGTGGAGTGGTCACCCATTGTCCAGACACACGGCTCTCTCAGCTGTGGAACTGACGCACAATGTTACGGCGGCTTTGAAGGAGGTGGAGGCACATCCTACTCTAGTAAGGCAACAAGCACAAATACTACTACTACCACTACTACTACACAAGGTATGAGAGGAGACATATCAGAGGAAATGTTCAGTTTCTCAGGTTTTGAACTGAACAGTTTTGCCATAGTTTTTAAGAACTGCTGACAATATTTCTCCTCATTTCCAAATAAAAATGTTGTTCTTTAAAGCATAATTTTAAAAGAAATGACAAAACTTTAAAAGAAGAGAAACTGGAATAATTCAAAGAAAACAAATCTCTCGTTCTCACTTAAACGAAATGGCAATAATGAGCTTTGAG
Organism: Phenacogrammus interruptus; assembly: GCA_037974425.1. NCBI lineage: Eukaryota > Metazoa > Chordata > Actinopteri > Characiformes > Alestidae > Phenacogrammus > Phenacogrammus interruptus. Next base: position 2,351,703 of record JBBPCW010000001.1, read on the forward strand.
GAACTTCTAGTAGTGTTTCACCATCCAACTGGTCTCAGTGTGAGAGGAGAGAGTCGATTACAGCAGTGTTTTTATACTTTTCCTCATTAAATAAGATTCACTGATCAGATTCACTGATCAGTCCCTCATGAAGCAGAATGAGGTGTTTGTGTAGGAATTTAACAGACACTGGCCTGGAATGGGTTCACACTGATTTAAAAATGTTAATATTAATATTGGATAATATTAACTACTGGACTCTGAAGCTTTTTCTAAGTCATCTACAACGATGCAATTTTGCACCGTAGATAAACCTAACAGTATGCACTTAAGTCATTTGTTACTTATAATTTCATACTTTCATACTTTCTATTAAAAGGCAATAGGCCCATAAATTCCACTTAATCTGAATCTAAAAGTTATGAAAGAATTTAGGCAAACAGTTGGGTGAGTCTAAAATATTTTAGAAAACATCTGGACCATTGAACAACATATTGAATCATTTAAGAATAAGAAGAGGTACATATAAACTATCTGTCTCATATCAGATGTGTTTGAACAATATACATATATAGTATATAATATGTCAGATATGAACCCATGTTGACCAGTGGTGCAGAAACAGTTTTGAGTGGTGAAATGTTGTAGTTATACCTTGGAGGGATGTTCAGCTGTGCCCATTTGAATGAATTTGCTTAGTTTTCTTTATATTTTATATTTTTAGCAATGGATCAGCAGATATAATGTAGTAAATTGAGTAATAAAAAAATTACTTTTTATTTGATTGCTCAGGAAAGTATTTATACAAACACATACACACACACACACACATACACACACACACACACACACACACACACATATATATGTATATACATATACAAATATTAATCATAACAATAACAATAATGACAGCAGCAGCAACAACAACAATAATAATACAAGAAAATATCTGCATATATGCATCCTGGTCCTCACAAAGCAATAAATATACAAACATGTGCATGAAACAAATCACTTGGAAAATTTAAGTCAATGCAAAAAGAATATTGGACTTAAAACAATGGGCTCATATGGCTTTGCATTTTGCATTTAGTTTTCAGAGATGAGCCTCTTAATAAAGCGAATGACCATGCAATAAATTATCTTCTTCTATCAGCTCTCAAGAGACAGTCGACCTCCTTCCATCCGGTGCTCTGGAGAGGAGTGTGGGGGGGTCAGGGGGGGATTTGGCGCCTGTGAGGGCAGGGCAACTTTTGGGATCCTGCTCGTCTGCAAGAATTTGAATAAAAGATCAGGAGGTGGGAGTGTTGGTCGGGGAAGATTTCACTGATAAAGTGGTTCCTGTCTGCCTGTCTTCAGCCTCCTCATAGGGTATAAAACCTTTGGCCCACCACAGTCAGCAAAGGGTTTCGCATGCTTCTACTCAACAGGTGTGCAGAGTCCAGGAGCTGTGGAAGCAATGGCTACATCTCGCTCTCTCTGGCTGAGAATCTTTGCCCTCCTCTTTCTATGTTCAAGGCTAGCAGGTAAGAACATAATTTATCCATGACTTTCCATAGCTATAATGCACTCCTAAATGCTTCATAATATATTTAAATACAATAGTGAAATGAAAAGCATCCATCAAAATTAAAAGCACATCATTGTATTTTCAACAAAATTAAATACATATTTTTACAGCCTTCACCAAAAAAATTATGTTTTTAGAACATGCAAGTGCTATATATTATAACACAAGTGCTATTACATTATTATCTCATTTAATATGCTTGTGTTTTGTGTCACTTCATATGGGACTATAGCTTTCTCTAGGCAGGACTAAGCCAGACTGCGCTACTGTGCAGGAAGAAATAGTGTGTTGTAAAGGAAATCCACTACTATCAATGGTCAATGAGTCCTTTCCTGGTCGCTAGCCTTTTATCTACTTTTAGTCCTTTAGAGCTATTTCAGGTCCTACTCTCTTAACAATGGGGAGCTCACTGCTGTCTGTCAGTATGTATGAATATCATTGTTCCTAAACTGAATTTCACCCAGTAGCTAATAATAAACCTTTTCTTCTTACAGATGCTAAAGTCGAGATCATCAGCAGTGAAACGGACATCAAGGTTGGGACTGACCAGCTATTATTGTGCAAAGGTTAGTAGTTAGGTTTGTTGTACATCATAAAAAGATGGGTTCTTTTGTAGGATGTCAAAGAACAACCGTATTTGGTGCTTTAATGAACCTTTCATTGATGCAAACACCCCATCTTGCCTTTAAATATGAGAAGCTATTCTTCACATCAGTCTTTAAAACTCTTCTTGCCCATGTGGCTCGTAAATGCGTCTGCATTGCAGTGTGTAGTGTCAATAATCAGATTTTTTATTTCATTTTACAGATAAAACTTCCTTGCAGGCTAATTTTGTCTCACGGGGCCCAGAACACCACAGGGCATTCCCAGAGTCATACATTTCTGTAACAAACAAGCCTCTGTAGATCTGAATCAGATCCAAAATGGCAAATAATTTTCGGAACCCTGAAACCGCTCCATTGCCTTTCCGTTATGTGAAAGTTCTTTAAAGGGTTCCTCTCACTCCCTTGTTTAGAAATGTGGGACTGAAAGTGGTTCTTTGCCATTGCTCAAAGATCCTACTTACTTTCACGATTGTGGCAATTCCTTCACGTCATTCTTATGATTTCCAGCCGGCAAAGAGGCAGACATTACATGGACAAAGGATGGGGAGGATGTTGATGATGGACAACATCTCTTGGAGAAAGTCGATGAAACTACGAGCAAACTGTACTTGAAGAAAGTTGGGCTGAAAGACAGCGGAGTGTACAAATGCAGCTGTGATTACGAAAGTCACGAAGATAGCATTCAAATCACAATCTTCGTCTATGGTACGTGAGAATGTTCAGATTGTTATATGTTATTGTCAGTTAATAGCTTTAAAATTAAATTTCCAAGGAAGTCTAAGAGCAGCTATGTCAGCGATTCCATCAACGTGACGAGCACCTCCGATTAATGTTTGCCTTCTGTTTTATTATCAGAGGAGCTCAATTTCGGCGAAACAAAATCATACCATGAGTTCCTGGTGAACCGGACAGCGCATGTTCCATGCGTGGTCACTGGGAAACCTGAAGTGGAGGTCAGCTGGTATCGAGAAGGTCTCCCTGTGAACAATGACGGTAGGACCTTCGCTAGAGGCTATCGATGTGGTACGGGGGTCTCCTCGCCTTCCTCATTCTCTGTGCCTGCAGCTGGCAGAGTGAAGGGGTGGCGATGGTGGACGACAATGGTTATGGGGCGGGAGGCCACCAGCCACTGTTGCAGCCAATTTGTAGCAAATTGAAGGATGTTTCTGGCTTCTGGCTAGACAACATCTTCATAGCTCTGTCCATTTGATCAAAATTCTCATCCCTCTAACAGCGAGAGTGAGACGATACTAACTAATTGCATTCAGTATTTAATCTGTCTAACATTGAGAGAGAGAGAGAGAGAGAGAGAGAGAGAGAGAGAGAGAGAGAGAGAGAGAGAGAGAGAGAGAGAGAGAGAGAGAGAATACTAACTCTGATCAAAAAACGCACTGCCCCATTTCAAGAAAACGCCACCATTGACAACCTTGGGTGTGCATGTGCTTTCTCAGCCTTCATTTCATTGGGATGAAAAATCAAAGCAGCAGGTAATGACAAATCTACTCTTTCGTTTCAGCGGGCAGTGGCCATCTCACAGTCCTGCCAGACAGAAATCTGCAGATTGCTAACATTCAGAAAAGCGACCACGGAACCTACAGTTGTGTAGGGAAATTCAAAGAACGACCAAACATACAGAAGAGGCTGGAAATCTCTGTTGTTGTAAACGGTGAGGTGTGACAGTATTTTTAGAAGGAACTTGAACAAAGGGGCTCAACTGGGAGCGCTAGAATTCATGTCAAAGGTGGAGAAATGCAAGAAGTCCTTCTTCTAAATGTTGTCTCTTCTGGTTCGGCTCCTCTAGTTCCACCGACTGTGTTGATTCATAGAGACCGGACGAATGTCCATGCAGGACCTGACACAAATGTGACCATAACCTGCCTGGTCGAAGGAGTACCTAAACCCACCATTTCTTGGACAGCGTAAGTGCATTCATTCTCCTCTTTTTGCTGAACCTGCTTAAGAGCTTCTACAGTGGATTTCAATGCAGTTTCCAGTTTTGAATTTTGAATCGTTTCTCCTCGTAGTTAACTGTTGATGCAACTGATTGGGCTCTTTCCACCAAACTATCGACCCCCCTAGTTTCAGACATAGGAATGATTACAGGACAGGAAAACACACATGTGTGTGAAATAACCTTACCACACACATAGGCCTACGTGAAATGAGGTCCTCACCTAAAAATGCTAACCATTCATTTGCAAAAAGGTCATTAGATGATAAGTGAGTACAAGTCAGTATGTCTCATTTTCCTTATGCTATCTCTGCACTCTAATTGGTTTGTTTATATCTTCCCTCTCAGGCCTCCTTCCTCAGATTCCTCTCGCTACACATACAACTCAGACAAGAGTGAGCTCATCATCCCAGCCGTGACCAGGAGTGACTTTGGAGAATACATCTGCACGGCCACCAACAAGCTCGGAGAGAACAGTGCTATGTTCACGCTTGACGTTTCAGGTAAAAAAAAAATCACTTGATTTGTCGGAAACTACAGATATAAAGCCTGGTCACTAGAAATGTATACAGATACGATACCATATACTTACATATGCTCTGTGCCCATTATAAGTTCCTTTATTGCATTTCTGACAAGTTTTTACGCTGTTCTCGAAGGGCTTTACTCTCTCCAGAATAGCAGGGGGCTCTGCTGTCTAAAGTTTACTGCAGCCATAAACACAAATGTCATGGGAAATTTGGAGCAGCCTAAGCAACCATTTCCACAATCTCCAGAGCAGCATGAAGCATAGATCTGTGAAGTAAATTATGAATTCAACCTGAGCCTTCATTCACTATTCTTTCATACTGTTTATTGTTAGGAAGACTTTAGACAGAGAATTTTTACACGGCTTTAATGAACGCAACAGGTTCATTTCATTTGAAACGGTTTACTGCTAACGTCTGGATCAAAACTTCTTTAGGGTTCCTACTTGTTTAGATGTGATGGTTGTTCTCCAGTATGTTAATGGTTATGGGGGTTGCTGATTGTCCTCAGAACGCCCTTCGGTGATCCTGAGCCAGAATGAGGAGGTGGTAGAGCCTGGAGTTTTTGTGTCTATCTCCTGCAACGCCACAGGACACCCACCACCCAGTATTGAGTGGTTGGATCATAACGGCCAGGTAGGAGACAGCGGCTGGTCCGTCACTATTTCACAGCTGACCGTAATCCATCAAAGCTTTTCATTTGCAGTCATTAGTCCGACCACCATACCTTCATTTTGTTGCTTTTATGGTATTTTGTCACATGCAGTTTGCTGAAATTATGGATTATATGAACATTAGAAGTCACAGTGTTCATCTAATCCATTAACAAATCAACATTGTTGCTTAATTGCTGCAGCCTGGTTGTCCTACTGCTTACAGCCTCTTTCTTGAGATGACTTTCACCTCTATTTGGCATGCTTGAATCCAGTTACTATCTACAAATCTTTAATTCTTGTTTTTGTATCGTTCTTCTTGTCTGCCCCTGCTGATCAGCAGAAAGTGGAAGGATCGGACTCAGAGCTTGTAATCGAGAACGTGAAACCCTCAGATGGTGGTGTGTACTCCTGCCAAGCCAGTAACCATGCAGGCAGCAGCCAAGAGGACTTCAGGCTAATAAGTACGAGTTGGCCACCGTTGTACCTACATTGCACATTGTTTAATAAAGTGTTATTTGCTTCTTGAAACCTAACAAATAACACAATAATAAATAATGCCTCTTATAGCATTTAAACTATGGCATATTATAGCAAATATAGCAAGAGCTTTTTTGAGAGTAGCATATAGGGGTCTCCAATATTCATCATGGATCACACCATCAACAAACACAAAGTGACATTTTTTATAATAATTTCTCTCCCCATCTGTCCTCATCTTCAGCTTCACCAGCAGTGCCTATCTTTTTTACCGTTATGCCTGGACCCACATCAGCACACATCGAATTGCACGCTCCCATCGAAGACGGAGGATCTCCCATCACCAAGTACATCATCCAGTGGAGGAAAACCCCACAGGACAACTGGAATCAGACTGTCAGCCCTTCTAATGGCCTTGGTACAATGTTTATCACTTTCATAACAGAAGTGCACTGGTTTATTACATTCTGTTTTTGTCTGCTTTGTTTCTTTCACATTTCATTAATGAGGTATTTCTGCTACACTCTTACTCCTTGTAGATACAATAATAGACAATATTACAGCAGCAACTTTGCCCTATAGACTAAGAGACTTTAACGGATTGTGTTTGAATCCTCAGGTCCTCTGGTCCTCACATCTCTGGCTCCATACACGCAGTATTTTATCCGATTCGCAGCCCAAAATAAGCATTTTGTTGGTGGCTTGTCTGCTGAGAAGAAAATCCGCACGCAGGCCAAACGTGAGTGTAAAACTTCTTGTCCTCTATCCTCTCATTCCATCTTATCTTAACACCTGTAGTTGTAATCTGGGTGCAGCTATCTATGCTTAATTGGATTCGGGGCTGTTCACCTGTTGAAATCCACAGATTTTATGAATTAACGGAATAGTATCATGTTTGTTTAGAGATCGGAAACTAAAATCAAAATGGTGTTTATTGTTAAGTCATGTTCATCACATCCAGCACTAGAGGGCGACTACTCTGTGTGGTAAATTTTCCAATACATGTTATAGAACAATTCTATGATGCTTAATTGTAACAGAAAATAAAATATATCAAGTTTCTTATCATTTTATGGCCCTTACTTCAAATTCTCATTTTCACTTAATTCACCTTTCATACTGACGGAAGTTTTTAATCGATACAAAATGTCATTTTTCATTCTTATCATGTCTCATTGCTCATCCTTTGTCTCCAATGCCCACCCCCATCCATTGTCCATCTAACTGACCCATGACCATGCTTGACCTCTCCTGCCTGAATTGTGACCTGCTTCTGATGACATCTTCACCCTTCCTTTATTTTCACCAACACAGAGGGTAAATCAGTAGGCCTGCTATGATTACATACAATAGCCCTCATGGATAATGTACTGGGTAGCTTTAAAAGAAATACCTGCATTGTAAGTGTTCTTTAGAGCCACTGGAGCACTTCTATATTTGTATACTTGTTTATTATTTCTGTAGGGGAACCAGACCGGCCTGTTCTGTCTCCATCTGATGGCAAAATAGAGGGAAACTCCTACTCCATCCCAATCAAGCAGCTGGATGACGGAGGATCCCCTGTTCTAAACTACTTAGTGCGCTACAGGATGGTCAGTTTCAAAAGTAGTCTTTTCTCTACTCAAAGCTATTTATTTAAAAAATGAAACCTTTCCTTTTTTAAGTTGATTCTCTTGCTTATTTGGTCAAAAACATATTTATTTTATATTACAACTAACTCCAGTTTGACAAACATTAGAGAAAAACAATTAATTGTAACTTTCATTTATGACACCAGTTTTCATATCTAGAACAGACAAATGCTCACTATGGTACCTGGTGTTAAGTATTGAGTATTTTAGGATTTAGTATTTCGTATTTTATTGTATAAAAGTGAGGTTAGATGCAATTTTAACTGTAATTTCATTTGCAATCTGGCCCTCAAATAGGCAGGGTTCGGAGCTGCAGCCCCTAAAGCCTGTTGGGTTACTGCTATAGCTTTCTGACCCTTTTGAGATGGTTCAGACCAAAAAGCTGTTTTTGTCCCAGAATGTGCAAAATTCCCCCTTTTCACATTTTCCTTCAAGTTCAGACCTAGTGGTTAGGGAGTTGCCCCTGTGACCAGAAGGTTGTGGGTCCAAATCCCTACATTGTAGCACCCTTGAGCAAGGTATCGTCCCCACATACTGCTCCCCAGGCGCCCCCTATTGGTGGCAGTCCACTTCATCATGGGATGAATGGGTTCAATACAGAGAAATAATTTTACACTGTGCTTGTAGGGTGTTCATGCCTGACTATAGGGGGCACTTTACTTTACTTTTACTAAACTGCCAGAAAGCAAAAGATTTGTTTGTCATTGGTTAATATGTAGGTGTCTATATCTCACTTTGGCAGGACAAGGAGGGTGAGGACTGGAAAGAAAAGAAAATAGCTGCCAATTCCACCAAGATTTACCTCCAAAATCTTCAGTACAACTCAGACTACAAGATAGAGGTCCTTGCATTTAATGTAAACGGCTCCTCCAGCCCAGCCAAACTGAATTTCTCCGTTCCACAAGGTAAGATTCATTAGACAACAGTGATCACAAACAATTGCTCTTTGAAAAATCTCTGGCTCTGACACGTTTGACACTTTATCAATGCTCAACAACGTTCATCAACTATCTCATGACAAACGAAAACCAGACTTTGTATTTTGATTTCGGATTCAGTATTCTTTTAACACATACTTACTCCTTTTCTGTCTTTCAGCTGTGCATAAGCCCAGCTTGGGTAAAGGTGGTGTGGCCGGAATCGTCATCGTCATTTTCCTGTTGTTGCTGGTGGCAGTAGATGCATTCTGTTGCTACACAAACCACTGTGGCCTGATCAACTTTCTGGCCAGAAAACTTTTTGGCCACAAGATGTCTGAGGCTAAGAGTGTTGAGGATGGGGTGATCAACAATGCTGCTGTGTAAGTATCTTTTTCTTTCATTCGGGTCAAATTCTTTTTGGTCATAAACAGTAGGGCAATACTGTAGGGTAGCATACGTCTTTTCTTACTGATATGACCCTACAGAAAGGCATATATAGGCTGATTCCAGCAAGTGTCTATTGTCAGTACACTGATTTTATTTAGCCAGCATTAAAATTGATGCCTATCAGAATAAACCCTTTTAAATGTTAATGCAGCTTTATGTTAGCTGTCATTAAAGACTTACGTAGGTGTCATGAAGGCTTATGAAGCATTACAGGACACAGTGTTAGATTTTGCTCTTTAATTTAGCTAATTGAAGACTCCTAATGAAGTATCAATTTACATCTAATGACCTCCTAGTGAAGTCCTAATTTATACCTAATGATCTCCTAATGAAGTCCTAATTTACACCTAATAACCTTCTAATGAAGTTTTACTGTCTCAGTTTTTCTTTGTGTTCCACTGAGAGCCTCTTGGTTTATCAGAAGATAAAAGAATAAAAATGAGGGGATCATCATGAGATTAAAATTCTTATTACTGTAAACTGGCCTCCCTCGGCTGAGTCTCGGTGTGTGTGTGTGTGTGTGTATGCTTTGATCCAGAGACTTGAATGGGCTAGAGAAACCGAGCAGTAGCGTCCCAAAACTACAGCCACAAAACGGGGCGACGAATGGGGTACAGTCAGAAGTCACATGCGACAAAGCCCCCCTCACCAAATTCGAGTAGGTGCACATTACAGAGGGGTGGATGCATATCAAAACTGCCATCCACAAAAAATGGCACTCAGGAACTCCAGGATAGAAACCTTTTTGGGTCTTATGTGAATCCCTCAGCCATTTTTTGATCCCTGTTTCACTATAGTAATCATTGTCATTCATTGTTATCGTGCTTGTTACTGGTATCAAACTTTTGAAATGCATGCACATTGATGTTGTCTTGTCAAAAACTAGTAATTCAACACGTTTTTCGTTACTTTTGTATTATTTCGGGGCCCATTTCTTCAACTTAAGTTAAGAATGTTTGCCTTAACTATAAAGTGTGCAGCCTTATCCCGTGGTTGTAATATTATGTTGGTGTTGATGTTCTCTGAAGTATATTTTAAAGATGTTCAACATGAGATAAACATTTCAGTCCGAATAATCGTTATATATTCTCTACTTTTAGGAAACCACCAGCCAATGGGGACTCACCTAACGAAGCACGACTGTAAAGACTTTACTTCTTTTTTTCTGAAGTAAGATTTCAAAACAAAGAAAAATAATGGTGCAAGGAACGTCAATTCCTGGTCAATCCCTGATGCTAAAGTATAGCTCGAGACAGTAGAAGGTATTTGTCTGTATAATAGCATATATTCTGGAGACAGAGATGTCTATGTTGTTAAGCAATGCCAAGCCCTAGAATGCACACAGTTGTGTGATGCGTAATACCTTTAGGAAACCGGGATTAAAGGCCATTAGACCATGAGCTCTTGGTGAGAAAGTAGCTGTTTCTACAGTACCTAATTAATAATATTGTTCGGTGTGGAAGCAGCAATGCCTGTCACAAATATGACCTGGATTATCTACTTCTACGTACAGGGTGACTATATGCTTATTAAGTTTAACATTTATTGTCTATGCCTCATTGTTAAAGAGTTTTATTGTTAGCTTAGCATGCTAATTAGGCTGTTACTGTTCTCTAGGTTTAAACTGGCTGCTTTATATGAACTTTGTCTAAATTAATATTAGTTACTAACATGTCCAGGGTGTCCCTATTGTGCTGGGATAGGATCCAGCCCCCATCGATACCCTGGTTAAAGATTGGTGGCTCAGAAAATGGATGGATAAGTGGATAGTTAGCTATGATGCTAAATTTTGCATGTACACAAAAACAAAGAAGGACAATGGCTAGGACTAACTTAGGACATACCTTGTTCCATGGGATTAATGTTTTTCATTCACTGCAGAATTAATTAATTTAATTTCCACCTGCAAACGATATTCCACCTTTCAAAAACCTCTCTTCATATCTCATTTACAATCAGCATTGAGGCGAAAATGCATGATTAGGCCAGGCATTATGTTGCATTTCTCTGATCCGCTGTACATACCGTCATTTTTATAAAACTGCTGTTAGGCTTGGAGAACTCATTGTGGAAGTTATATTATGGGAGTATATAATTTCTCATGAAAACCTGATTCATTTTATATACTGACTTATTGTAAATTTAAAGTGCTTCTAATATTAACAGCAGCAAACCTTGATTATTTTATTGCAGTTATGAGAAAATGAATCATTGCTTTTTTTAAGTATTAAAATTCTTATTTTTGTAAATTATTTGTTCTCTCACAAATGGATGTACAAACACATTTGTATAATTCAGGCTTTGGATTGCACTGTATATTGTACATACATATTTAACATTTCTTGTTTGCAAACTGTAATATAAATGTATTTTACAAAAACAATGTAGTGTGTGACATGAGTGGAGTTTATTTATTTACAGTTCAGTGTTGACTACAATACAGAGAACCATAATGTGGTATATACAACTAAAGTAAATGTCTATGAAATGAAGAGACAGGAAAAAAAACATGCAGTGCTACAACAAATAAAAACCCGAAGCCAAATTCTGGGTTTGTTTTGCGGTGTTATCTTTCCAGCATGTTCTAATGGTGCTGTAGTCTGGTTGGGGAAAATGGTGATGATAGATTTACATTTATGGCACTTATCCAAAGCAACTTCCATTCCTTAACTACAGGGGACAGTCTCCCTGTAGCAACTTGGGGTTAAGGGTCTTGCTCAGGAACCCAGTGGTGGTCTGCTGAAGGTAGGATTCAAACCTATGACCTCTTAGTCCAGAGGCAAGTATCCTACCACTGGGCCACCACCATATATTGGTTACATTGGTTGCTCTAGTATAATATCAGAAAACCCAGATGTGGACCCAAATGCAGAGTACAAATACATGAGGTTTAATACAAGATGATCCAAAAATGTAGCGAAAACCAGTCAATTATATGGCAAGCAGTCAAAGACAAGTCCACAAGGCAAAAGAGTAATCCAGTCCAGAACAGGGGTCAGTGAAGCACAGCAAATAAACAGTCACAAAACCAGGAATCACACTCAGTAACGGGGTAAGGCTTAGTATACCTCACACAGATGAATTGTCTCTTTGGTCTATATATACTCCTGGGCCTAGAACTCAGGTGATCCTGATCTTCTAATTAAGGGCTTGAGTGAAACTCCGGAGTGGATCTCCTGAGATGGTTGTCTATTTGTCCTTGTTTCCAACTCTGATCCAGGGCCAAGCCTTACACTATCATAACAGTATATCAAAATAAAAACTCACCTGAATCACTGATACGCTTCTCTCTCTTTTGTCATGAGACCATTGGTAATCAAAACAAAGTATATTTTTATTTAATGAAGACACTGTTTTTCACAGAGATGCTAATTAGCAATATTTTGTTTACTAAGTGATTTTTTTTTCGTTCTGAGTTAGTTTAGTCTGTATAGATCTGTACAGAATCAAGGCACAAAAGGGGAACTGACCTTAGAATCAAAAGTCAAAGCTGAAAAATACGTGCAGAGACTGTCGGCCCTGTACAGTCCAGTGCAAGATTTGTGGGTACCTATGCAAATGGTTCGCAGTGTGTGATAAAGTGTCTTTCTGCTGACAAAGTTAACTTTAGAATAAATGCAAAACAACAAGAAAGTCATAAAAAGTATCAAAATGGTTTTTTTTTTGTAATTAACGTATCCAAGGGTCCAGTCTCCCCCTAGTGTCTAAGCAGATGTACTGCAGCGTTTTGATGAGAGAATGGAGTGCTGTTCTTCTGGTCACAAAGAGTGAAAAAAAAAAATTTGAGAGCGAATATCTCCAGAATCAGATCAGAAAACCTTTACTGTATGCAAAAGTCCAAGCACCACAGTAAAAGTACATTTTGTTGAGTGAAAATACAGTAAGTGAATGCATTCTTTACATGTAACATCCTTAAATCTGGATTTTGTCCCCACAAATTACTTCACAATTTCTATTTATTTGAGTATTTTTTTTCTTTATACAGTATGTTAAATTTAGGTTGTTTTACTTTAAGGATTAACAATGATTATTCAGGTCCAGTGTCCACAATAACTAATTTTTTGTTTGATTCAGTCATGAAGCTGAAAAATATACTTTTGCAGCACCATTCCACCAACAGGGACTTTAATGACATTACAATTAAATACATATGGAGTTCTTTAGAGCTGTAACACCTTCCACTGTTCTAGGAAGGCTTTCCAAAAGATTCTGGAGTTTCTGTGGTAATGTGTGCTCCATTCATTCTGTAGCATTTATGAGGACAGACACTGATGTTGGACGAGAAGGTCTGGATCACAATCTCCATTCTAGTTCAAAACGAAGGTGCTGGATGGGATTGAGGTCAGGACTCTGTGTGGCCAGTCAAGTTCTTCCACACTGAACTCCTCCAGCATGTCTTTATGGAGCTCGCTT
>JBBPCW010000001.1:2374276-2397566 GCA_037974425.1 Phenacogrammus interruptus
TACCTTGCTCAGGGTACCTCAGAGGTGCCTAGCGGTCTTGGGAATCGAACCTGGACTTTCTGATCACAGGGCGAATGTCCTAACCACTAGGTTTTTTTTTGTTAAATCCAGACTAAAAACAAATGTGTTAAGGTTATCATATGCCTAGTGAACTGGATCGTTTTTTACTTAATATTCTTTAGCTTACTTTTTTGAGTAAACCAAAATGATTTTAGCTATATTTTCTCTTTTTTGTGAGAAGCATTGTCAAATTTTGTAACTATAATAAAAAGTGCTGTAGGAATTGATGATTTTCATGTGTCATTATTATATCCGTATATGAAATTGTGCTGATTTCAAAACCTACTGATCTGGAGTCATTGAGTCAGATTTTTTTTAGCTACATTATAGTTGTACTCACTATCACTTTGTCGCGGTCTCCGTGGATGAACGTGATCTCATGACCTGGAAGCTGTATGATGGCTGACTTGATGTAAGAGCCACGTGCTCCCCGCGCAAGGGTGTTCTTGTTGATGATGGAGAACTGGGTGAGGGTTTTGTCTGCACCTGATGTCTTAACCAATACATAGGAGCAGGTGCCTTGGAAAGAAAACAAGCTACCATCGAACGTCTCATAGTGAGGGTCTCCTATGGCTTTGCATGTAGCCTTAGACCTGGGCACACACACCGCCTTGCCTTCCTTCTCCACACACTCCTCTTTCTCGCGACAGTTTGTCTTGCTGCATGGGTCTGGAGTAGTGAAAGGCATTTGTTTAGGGAAATTCTCTATGTGGCCCCCTAGAGTAAGTTAAGTGACGGATCAGAAAGGGTTTACTATTACCGTGCACACATGCAGTAATGCCATCCTTCTTGAGGCAAACCTGATCTTCAGTACAGTGCAGGGGCTCGCATGAGAATTGTCCAGCTTTGCAGGTGCACGCCTCTACACAGTCTCCCAGGACCGTTGTCTCTCCTGACTACACAAACATTATTAACAGTAAAACACACAGTATGGACAATGTTAAATGTTGTCTCTGCATTTAAAACATTTGCCTGAGTGATACAGTGGGCAGTCAGCGGCACAGCACCTGGGGAGCAGTGTGTGGGAACAGTACCTTGTTTGATGTACTGGCAGTATTGGGATTTGAACCCGCAACCTTCCGATCACAAGGTAAACCCCCTAACAACCAGGCCACCAGTAGCCCTACAAAAATTCTGCATTCAACCCATTCAGGATGGTACATTGTTTATGTATACCTCAGAGGTGCCACTGGCAGTAATGAGATCCAAAACCACAACCTTCTGATCGATGAGGCAACTCCCTAAACTCCAGGCCACCAGCTGCCTCCTTGAGTGATATTTAATATTTTAATGGCAAAAAGCAAGACTGGCTATCATCAATACACACCAAAAAGCCATTTACCTTGTAGTATCTACCATCCACCAGACAACCGCAGTCATTTACAGGCTTACACTCGCCTCCATCAAACACATAGCCTTCATCACACTGACATCCCTCGAGACACATTGGACAGGTGTGCGACATGGTAAGACTGGCACAAGTGGACGAGCATGTGTCCACACATAGCTCATAGTGACTATTGGCAGAGCATGCCAATGCTGAGAGGATATAGAGAAAAATTGGTGAATATGCATGGATTATTAATAATAGTGAAAGTGACTATTTTTGTCATACGTGAACACCATGAAATCCTTTCTCTGCATTTAATCCATTCACCAAGTGAAGCAGGGGGCAGCCAGGAACACGGCGCCCGGGGAGCAGTGCGCGGGGACAGTACCTTGCTCAGGGTACCTCAGCGGTGCCTAACGGTCTTGGGGATCGAACCCGGACTTTCTAGTCGCAGGACAGATGCCTTAACCACTAGGCCACCCAACTGCCCCTACCCCTAGTGTACAGTAGTATAGTGTACTAATAGTGTATTGCATAATCCTGTGTATGGGCAGTGTTGCTTACGACAGAAGGATGTGTTCCTCCAGCTGCTGATGGAGATGCCAGCTTGTTGGCAGTGAGCCACGTACTTTTGGATGTGGCGGCAAACAAGTGTCTTATCTTCAGGATGAGATGCAACATCCTTAGCACAAGCATCATAGAATGCTATGGGTGAAACACTGGAATAGCAATTAGAGAACGGGCCCTTCTCCACAGTTAGGATCTTACAATCGTTGTCTGCCTTTGTTTGATTTTCCTTGTTAGGACTTGGACATTTAGAGGCACATCCTGTTTGACAGATTACTTCTTCCTCCACTTTGATCCATCCTTCAACAAATGCCTCAGCAGAGGCTGCCTGTGTGGCATTTGGCAAGAACAAGTCATCTTCCTTTTGGTCGTTGTAGTTGCCGCAGAGACCTTGGACAGCGTTTTTGTAAGTGGAAGGAATCTCAACTATGGCCATGGACACTGTGTCATATGTCACCCTCAGTCCAAAACTGGTTTCCAAAACAATGAAGGAGCCAATCTGGTAGACCTTCACCAGACCTTCTTCGAGTATGAGAGGGAGAACTGCTTTGACCTGGTCCACCTGCCAAGAGAGAACAATGTCCACTCATACAATTGGAACTAAATTCTGTCTTGTTCCTAAAAGTGATGTTGCTTTACAGATCAAAAAACTTGACATGGATGGATTCAATCCTGATAGGTTCTTGCTAATGCCCCTATCACTACAAAACACAATGTACTTAAAATGTGCTTAACCCTGCCTTAATATACCCCTGAAAATACACCAAATTAAGTGCCCATTAATTTGTGAACCGATCCCTTAATTTGACCTTAAAAGTGGATTTAAGGCATGATTGTGAAACCCCTTAATCTTAAACATAAGGCATTCATTTTTGAGGTTCTATTCTTTAAGGGGCAAATTTGAGCACTTTTACCTCTTAATCAGCCTTAATCTGTGCTCGTTTCCCCTTAATTTTCATTCATTTCTAGGAAATTAAGATCAAAATTAAGGTAATTTTAAGGGGAAAAATTAAGGGGTTTGGTTTCGTAGTGTATACTGTACTCTTTAAGCATACTTTGGCAAGTTCACTTGCTAAATGCATGACAAAAAATGAGTTAGACAAATTACCCTTATTTCCCACAGAAGACCTGGGATCAGTGAGATCTTATATTCAGCCACTACAATTTTGATCTCCCTTGTGACCACTGTTTCTGTAAGGGAAGACATTTGCTGCACTGACACACAGAAGGGTATCCTCTTCTGGTCTATCTGGACCATTTCCACCATTTTGTACATACAGTTCCCTGGTACGTTGATGTGGTTGCCATCATACGAGTGATAGGTACCAGAGCCAGATACTGAGCACGATCCTTTTCCCTTGGGGTGGCAGGCCTGAACGCCATCACGGATCTCGCAAAGTTCGTTTGGCCCACAGGAGAAGCTATCTTCGCACTTGACTCGTCCTTGGTCACCACAGATGCACCTGTGATTGCACTGGTCTTTGGGGTAAAAGATCTGACCCAGATGGTAGTACAGGCCTTCATAAGTGCAGCCACATTGCTCCATAGATACACACTCGCCATTGCTTAAAACGAAGCCCTCGTCACACACACAGCCCTCAACGCAGGGAGCTCCCTGACATGCTGTTGGCTCAGACAGACCGTCGCAAGTCTGGGGACATCCCGCAGAACAAATGTCATAGTGGCTGTTAGCTTTGCAGGAGGCCGCTGTGAAGAGACAGTAGAATGTAGAAGTTAATCAGATGTACTACCTGCTTCTCCTTTATACTTATAAATGGTTGTCTTTAAAGGCAGAAATCTTGGATACAGAAAGAGTAAATGAATAGGGAAGATTGTTCCTGAACTGTGAGATAATAAACTTACGGCAGAAACTGCTAGTCCTCCAGTTCTCCACAGTGGTGAGCGCTGTTTGGCATGCAGCTGTGTAGGCTGAGAGAGCATTGCAGAGGGCTGTGGTATGACCCCCATACATACACATATCATAGACACAATCTGTATAGAACTTGATGGGATTAACTCTTGCATGACATCCTTTAAATGGCCCATTTTTGTCCGTAATAAGGTTGCAGGGCTTTGTAAAGAGGGCATTATTCTGCTCAGCAGCATCACATTTAGGGCACTTCTTGCCCTGGCACTCCTCTGAGCAACCAGGGTCATTTCTGGCTTTCCAGCTGGTTCCAAATGCAGTCGGATTTGCTGCAATACTTTTGTCTGGCATTACCATGTCGTCATTTTGGTTGCCATTCCAGTTTCCACAGAGACCTCCTACCATATTACTGTAGGTGCTGGGGAGACTGATTGAAACATGGCTTTCCCATTTGAACCTTACGGTCATGCCAAAGTCCGTCTTAATCATTACAAAGTACCCACTGCGGAAAACAGACAGCCGCCCTTCCTCTTTTTCAAATGGCAAGTTCACAAATAGGTTGTTGACCTATTGAAAAAGAATAAACACAGTTTTCAAACACTAGAGTTATGTTCTGGTTTGTTTACTATATATTGACAGTTGATAAATGGTGTTGTTTTAGATATTTAATGGGAAACGACCTACCATCACTTGTTCATATTTGTCCATACTCATGATAATAGTGTATCCATACACTTTTATCTCTACTGTCTTTGTGTAGGAAACTGCCTTGTTCATGCCCCTGTTTTCATTCTTGACAAGAACCTCGAAAGGCACCAGTGAAGCATCACTTTTGTCAACCAGTTTGGACAAGTAATAGGTGCAAGTGCCCTGGAAATCAAAGACCTTGCCATCAAAGGTTAGATAGTGGGGGTCCCCACTTCCCTGGCAATAGCCATAGGACAGTGGGTAGCAGTCTCTCACACCATTCCGTGTGTCACACACTTGGGATGCCTTGCATTTTGTGGGTGTGCACTTGACCTGACCGGTTTGGGAATTGCAGGAGCATTTCATGGTGCATGTCTTGTCACCCCAAAACGTGTCCACAGGCGGGTAATATCGGCCCTCGTAGATGCAGCCGCACTCCTTCAGCGGAACACATTTGTCTCCACTAAGTACAAAACCAGTGTTGCACTGGCAGCCTTCCACACACGGCTCTTTACATTTGGTTGGTGCATCTCGATCCGCACAGGAGGCAGCGCAAGCTGTTCCACAAGCTTCATAATGACTGTTCTCTGGGCATTGCAATGCTGTTAATATAACCAAGAAAAGACATTTACATGAATAAACAGACCCACGGGATAGTACACAAACTGATCATTATCTGGCATTTGCCTATTTCTATGAACATGATTCTCATTTGCATCCTCAAACTATCTTACAGAATCACTTACGGCAGTCGGACAGCACTCTCCAGTTTGCATCAATCGTCACCCCAGCTGACATGCAAGCATCTACGTAGCTCCGCATGTTGTCACAGAGGAAGCTTCTGATACCTTTATTGATGCATACATCATACACACAGTTGTCTACATATATATCTGGATCCACAATCTTATGGCATTTTGCAAATGGCCCGCTTGGAGATGCCATAAGACCACAGTGCTTCTCCTCTGTGTACTTTTCTTTAAGTTCAGGAGGGCAACTCAGGCATTTCCCCTCACAGTCGTCGCGGCAGAACAAATCGTTGTCAGAAACTTTCCAACTCTTAGCGAAGTCTAGGACGGTGGAGAGCACTGTTCCCTTGGGATCCAAGTTTTCATCGTTACGATCTCCATTGTAGTTTCCGCAAAGGCCACCTAGGGAGCCAGAATAGGTGCTGGGCACCGTGATGTAGAGCATCATGTTCCAGTCGTACTGCACCTCTAGGCCAAAGTCTGTCTTTATTAACACGTTCCACCCCCTTTGAACCACTTGCAGCTTTCCTCCAGCTAGAGTTATAGGCAGGTGTGTGATTTCACCATTCAACTGGAAAGGGCACAGAAGCAAAAGATGTGAAAAAAGTCTCCATGGAGGCAAGTATCCTACTCACTAGGCCGTCACCACCACCATTGTGCGGAATGTGGATTTACAGCTTCAGGACATTTGCAAAGCACCTGCTGCCCTTATTGCTGGATGCACTGCCTTTATGAACTCTAATGACTTATTACTGATGTGTTTAATCACAGTAACAACAAACAAAGCAAATGAAGGTTAAGGTTTATTCCTATTTGTATGTGTCACAAGACTAGTTTGTGACACATACAATATAAATATATGGCTTTTTTAGATGCTCTATTCATAAAATGCTACGGTGAAAATTAGATTTTGAGTTAAAATAAGGAGCACACTTTTTATTAAACACAGCATTTGATCATTTGCCTTACCTCAACCACACCCCTTTGCTGACCGGCAACCACTGTATTGTTGTACACACTGACAGATACTGTCCTCACATAAGCGACCTTGTTGCTCCCTCTGTGATTGTTCTTTGCCAGAATAGTGAAGGGAACGAGATTGCGCTCGGTCTTGATAGTGGTGGACAAAGTGTAGGTGCAGGTGCCCTGGAAATCGAATCGTGTCCCATCGAATGTCTTATAATGTGGATCCCCAACAGCCGAGCAGGTTCCTGATTCAACCCGGACACACACACCATTCTGGCACTGCTCTCTCTCTCTGCATTTCACGGCTTCACAGGGATCTGCTGGAGGTGCAGGCGGTGGAGGAGCTGAAAAATAAATTAATTATATATTAGCTTTTTACATTCTCTCATGCGTAAAGATTAAAAAAAAAAACATGTTTTTTCATGCAGATTCCTACCTGTATTGCACACGCCTGTTGTGCTATAGCCATGCCTTATTTTCCCACCATAAACGTAGACAGCCTGAAGTGAGTCTCCAGAAATGGTCATGGGACCTTTCTGCGATCCGATTGGTTTAATAGCCCACGTATATTTCCTGTTTGCAGGGAAAACGTTTAATTTCAGCAGTCCAAAAAGAGACTTACTCGTCTCTGCTTCTGACACAATGACTGCAAAGTTCTCATAATCCTCTTGTGAGTGAATTGTCCATGATTTGGACATCCGTGACGTGGGGATGATGTTAGTCAAGAACTCGTCAAACGGCAGGTTGCTGCTGGTGTACATGACCATGATCTTTTTGTTGCTTTTGATGACGGTCGGCAGATTGATGTCGACATTCAGAAGCTCTCCTGCATGGAGGGTCTTGTGCTGGGGTATAAGCCCATAGGAAACAGTGACATCAGTGTCATCTTCAACTGCGACCACATGGGCCGTGTCCTTGTCGATGACTAAGTGCATGGCAGGAACCAAGTACTCATCAGAGAGCGCCTCAATTGGCACCAGCTGCTCATACACATGCTCGCAGGTGCCAACAATGCTGAGGCATTCGTGTCCTGAAAGAACAGCCAGGGGTAGCTTCGAGTTGATCCTGGTTCCTGATAAGGTCTTCTCACTTCTTAGCAGATAAACTTCATAAGGGGCCAGGCTGATGGTCATTTTGACCCCTTGTTGCAGATGTGTCATGCTTTTAAGCATTAGGTCGGAATACGGCAGGATGTCAACTGTGTTGGCCTCCTTGCCGTTGACAATGGCTGTAATCTTGTTCATGGGACCTCCGTCTGGAGTGAAGACTACATGGCTCCTGCCAAGCTGGGTAACAGGGAAGATCACGCTGCTGTCTCCAGTAAATGGTTTGATGTGAGAGGCCACCACTGTGATGTCTGTGTCAGATGTAATTAGCACCGTTTTGGCCGAGACTCCATCTTGGCCGATCTCAGTGCTCTCTGGCAGGGTGATGTAGCTGGTGGCCCCTTTCTCTATCTTCACTGACTGTTTGAATTTGAGGCCCTTAACCTCCACTATTACATTAGCTACAGACGCATAGGATGTGATAGCGAGTGTGGGTTTGGCTTCACCATTATTAGCTACATGATTAGGCATAAAAGCTGTGATGAACTCTCGGCCAATTGGACATGCGTTGACTGCAGAAGGAAAACAAAGAACATTTGCTGTTTATATGCTGTAGTACATTTCAAATCTATCAAACACCACACCAATATATCAATGATTACCAGTTTCCTTTCACATTGTTTCAAATTGTTTTAGGCTTCAGCACAAGTAAATGTAATAGAGATAAAATGTAATACAGACTCTAAACATGTTATTGCAATTTTACAAGTTGATTTACAAATAAATAATGGCAGAACCAACATTTTGTTGCTTTATTGTTCCTAGAAATTTTTTAGCTGAAAAAAATCTTGGACCCACCACAGCTGGACATGGGAATTCTGAATAGCAAAAGCTAACACTGTGTAACACTATACCCAACAAATAAATTCAAACTGAATCATTTTCAGTGTCAAAACACATTTGAGAATACACACACTTGAGAAGATCATATCGATGTAAAAAAAAATGCATCACTGCATCATGACGTATCAGTCTATAATAAATCAACTCTAATGAACAACTGTGTTGGCAAAATACATTTCTAAGAATATTTCAACTGGGAAAAAAATCTGTGTTTTATTGTCTATAGTACCTATGTTCAAAATCTAGGTCCCACAAATAATTAAACTTTTATGACTTGAAGAAATGTAATAAATATTCAAGTAGAAAAAAGATTAAAAAGTGACAAAAACCGTTTGCAGATTTGCACAGCAGTAAAAAATGGTTTGCTTAATTTTTATCAGCATAAAAATTGAGCATGGAAGTAGAAGCTTTGAAACATTTTGATGAATTTCTAAATATCGTAGCTCTTATTTTAGTACGGCCCTCTTTGGCTTGTGTTATGTAGTTAGAGATTAAACAAATATAAAAAAAATTGGATCTTAGTTTTTAAATTTGAATTAGGGACTAAAATTTAAACAGTGACCTAGAAATAGGGCAGAATCTTTTTTTCATAATCCTTTTTGTTTGTTTTACATTTTTCAAAATTAAAAAATTTTCATAGTAGACCCCATTCTCTACCCATAATTTACTCAACAGCAAAAACCAAGTTTCAAGTTTCAATCATCAATCATTATTAACATTAATACCATTATATAGAACCAAGTCTTAAAGAGTATATTTTACAAATAAACCAAGTCTGACGAACAAGGAGATCAGCTTACCAGTTACGGTGAGAAAGGCAAAACAGAGTAGAATTCGAGTCCCCATGTCTGCGACAAGATCATTTTAAATCTATTAATGACATTTCATTCTCACCCTCATTATGTATATCTTACATATTACATACATTACATACTAATATATTATACACAAGTTATTTTTTCCTCCAGAATGTCACAGTAGAGAAGTGCAGTGGCATACATACCTGCAAGCTCGAATAGTTGATGCCCAGATTAAGGAGAGATTTAAATAGCGCTGCAGATGGACCAATTATCATATGTTTGCTTAAGTGCTTGTCAGAAACAGGATCTAATGAGAGTCATATCCCTGTCTGCAAAGACCCAATCCCAACTGTGTACATGTGTAGGAGGACAACAAAAGCCAATAAAATAAATATCTAACAGAAAAGATTTCATATTGCCAACAAAACAAATATGCTCTAATGGAGGACACAGCTTTTGGATCTGCATGATGGAAATGCATAACTGGCTGTAACACCATTTCTGATCAGCAAATATACACAGAGGTGAGAAGGATTTGAACAGCTTGATGTGTAAGACTGTTTGGCCGGGTATCAATAATAATGTTTACATTCAAGTATTTAACTTTTCCACCCTTAAGCCTCGGGCAGTACATCAAATTCAGTGTGGACACCTTTTGAGCAATCTTCAGGATGAAGCCCTGGCTTAAGTCCATGAGAAGAAGCTCGTCTCAAGGCTTGGTCCTTCAGTGGGACAACAGGTTCATGTGATGAAGAACTCTGTAAGGATTCTGAAAATTGTGTTGTTTTTGTTGGTTTGACCCAGGATTATTAACGTATTAACCATATATTATTGTAATTATGAGGATTAAATTAAAGACAATGATTATTTGATTATTTGATGACTTTTTCAAAAGCCTTAAAAAAATAGATATTTTGTTCAGAAGGTTGGACCTGGAAGTATTTGCCACGAAATGTATTCAGACAAACAACTTAGTTGTGCATGATTTGCATATGATGTCCTGATGTGTTATACATAAACATACAACACAGGGTGCCCCAGTGAAACTTTATGTAGTATGTTACATTGCCAGTCCAGAAACACTGTCTAATATATATTTTATAGGCTATTCCCATGCAAACGTGTTTCCTTAATGAACAGTCAAAAAGAGTGGGAGTTTCAACTTTAACAACAAAAAACAAGTAAATATTTAACACAAAAATTACCCAAATGTCTTTAATGCTAAGCATTATGTACAATCATTTAGTGCTGTTTACTTTTGTCCCCTATTTACTTTTGTACTTTTTTCTGCCTCTTTAAACCTTCCATGCTTCTTCTTTTAAACCCAACCAGTCACACCTGTGTCCTCCAACAAAAGCTGTTTAGAAAAGTCTTAAGTTGCCTTTCAAATGGGGGGTTGGCACAAGCAGTTACCCACACACACCTCAGCTGCCATTCAAATGAATTTCATGTGTGCAACTCAAATGGACAATGGAGAAATTTCTTGGAATAGATTTGATAGGAGATCTTCCACTCGGATAGGGAAGGGGAAAGTCAATAGAAATTAAGAGCTTCCAAAGATGAAAAAAATGATTAAAATGCTTAAAACAGAGAGAGAAACTGAAGGCTTTCATCTTTAACATTCTTGTTTCAGATCTGATCTGAAACAAGACTTGATCTGAAAGGATGTTTTGTTGTTCAAGAAGCAGTTACTGAGTTTTCTGCATAAGATTAAATCTAGACTGACTATCTGAGATGTGAATGTATTTAAAGAGTAAAGTGGATCCCCTATTCCAAGGAGCTTGTGGCCTGCTGGTTGGGGAATTTACAAGGAGCACAGAATCCCCTCAGATTTCTGCAGAGAACACTCTAAATACTGCAGCAGATATACTAAATATGTACATGTATATTTTGAGGCTGAAAAACATAATTTAATGGAATTTTTTGTCTGAAAATTAAATTAATGATGGATCCTAAATATGCTTCTTGAATGTAATTTATTCTTATACTGCCTTATTTAATGCTTGGGCCATGAACTGTTAAAACTGCTTTATTTGAATCATTTTTTAAAATCTGACATTAAACAATCCACCTTTGATCAAAGTTTCAGCATAATTTATGTATGAGTGCTATGCTGTCAGAGTACATTGGCCATGATTGGAACCAGACATCAAGAAAATTTAGAACAAAAGTGGACCTAGGACATTTTAACTGGTGAAGGCCAAGGTGGGATGCAGAGCTGCTGTCAGAATTTTATTTGCCAGATTTATATGCAAAATGACCAAACATAGATATTTGTTTTTGAGCAGGGGATTTTTTAATGAAACATAGACCATGTGAAAACATATATGACCGCCAGGAAAAGATCCTTAAAAAGCAGCAACAATTTAAATGGATCATGCCTCTTAAGGGTCCCAGTCAATTTAGAACCACAACTAGAACTGGAGAACATGGTAGCTTACTTTTACCTCCAAAAAACGGAACTACTAATCCAAATTAAAATGGGCAAATAGATTGAGCCAATAAAAAAAACATTTGCTTAACACATTTGTACTGACTAAGCGGAAATGTATCATATAAACATCACGGTAGTCCATTGAAATTACTCATTTGTTAAGTACGTCACTGAGTAAGAAAGGATTAAACTCAACAATAGTGCAGTTTTTTGGGTGCAACCATTTTTTATTTGGCAATGAAATAGTCCGACTCATAACAGAACATGAAGAACATCATGACAAATCTCTACTGAAGGACTGTGTAAAACAGCGGTATTGTCATGGCTCGGCCAGTGGCCGGTAGGGGCCACTGTTTTGATTTAGTTTTGGGGCTTTTATTTTGGTATTTTGTGCATGTTTTGTTTCTTGTTTCACATTTTCAGCTGTCCTGTGTATAGTTAAGTGATTATGTTCTGTGATTGGTTTTCTGTCTGTGTCTGTGTGTATAAGTTCTGTTCTTGTGGGCCATGGTGATCGGTCCATCGCCTCATTTATATTCTCAGCCTGTTTTCATGTATCGGCCATCGTGACAGGTTTCTGTTCATGTTTAATAAAGAGCCTGAAGTCATGGATGCCTGCATGCCTCGTATCTGGGATTCCAGGGGTAAATATATTCCAGGGGACAAGTATAAAAATATCTTACCTGAATATTTTTTTTACAAGCGGTTCCAAACTTGAAATATATAGCTGCCAATATACAGCACTGTTAGCTTTATTACTTACTAATCAAACAGCCAACATAAACACTGCAAAATAAAACAATTATTTGCCTGAGCGTAGAATTTATTGCATATAATACATCACACCACATTTCACACAGAATCCCTAGTAACCTGTATGGATCTACAGCTGGGGCTGCCCCACCTTAGCCAATTTGTATTTTTCCCATTTATCTTTCGCTGGTGCTGTTCTTTGTAGGTTACAGCAAGTAACATGATCTGGAAGCCAAAGATGATCTAAACCTAAACAGGCTAGTGTGCACTCTGAACATCTCACAACTCAAATTTAAACATTACACAGTTTCTATAAAAGAGAGGATTACATAAACACCAACTCTCTTCTGTTTGTTTCTAGGTTGAATGGATGATGTTGACAGGGAATTTTTAAAAAAATCCTAAATAAAGAACACAGGTTTGTAAATTGTAGCATCATAACAAACCAAAGAACATCACACAGTGGGAGTCCTAACTAGTCTTACACATTAAACAAATGTAAGTTGAACAGATGTATTATTTAAAGACACCATAGACCAGGATTCACAGTTGAGTTGGTTTATTCTAACAGAACTCCTCTCAGTCCATATTCCATCAACCTAGAGCCAGGTTTCTCAACCACTGGCTGCGGACCACTGATGGGCCACGAAGGCATTTGATTGGACTGCAAGTATAAAACGAGGACAGGTCATTGGTCTGTGACTGGTCCCAAAAAACCCTTTTTACGTAGTGATTGGTGTATTATCACAACCTCCGCTATTTAATGAATAGCATTGTAACATTTCAAATGAGCCCTCTCGCCTGAAAACTGCTCCCAGATCAGTCGTGTAATGCAGACAGAGCAGCGCCCCACAATACTTTTTTTAAATGAGTTGTTTGAGAGAAAGGTTGAGAGAGGACTACACAGACTCTGTTACAGGCTACATCTACAACAAGATGTTGCTGTCTCCAAGAACACCATGCGAGCAAACCAAAGCCCTGGATGATGAGTGAGGTGTGAATGCTGCTTACAGATTCAGATCTAGAGACAAGGCTGCCTTCAGGCCAGCCAGAGCATGCTATAATGAGACAAAGCAGGCATATGCGAACATGAACACTTCAGTTTCTCCACAGACACACATCACATGTGGCAGGGCATTCAGGCATCTGCAGACTAAAAGCCCAACCCACATAGTAGTGACAGCGAACCCTCCCCTTCAGATACAGTATGTGACTTCGCACAATTTTATGCACAAAACAAGTAAGAAGGGGCTCTGTATTTCCACCGCTGATCTGGTGAACCAAAGATAGCCACAGGACCTAACAACACTGGCAGTGTGACTGTGCTGACAAAGTGTCTGGTGTCCTTAAAAAGCAGCAACAATTTAAATGGATCATTCCTCTTAAGGGATCCAGTCAGTTTAGATCCACACCCAGAATTGGAGAACATGGTAGCTCACTCTTACCCCAAAGAATACTTCCAGAACTACTTATTCAAATTAAAAAACATTATACACATATGCCCAATGGAGGACAAGACAGATATTTGTAAAACAGAACGGTACTTCTGTCATGATCCGGTCCTGTCCGGACCGCGGAGTGAGGAAACAGACACCCGAACAGACTTCCATGCTGGGTTAGACTTTTAATGAGAACCAAAACAAAGGGCAGGGAAAACAAAACCTGGCACAATAGCCGATAATTCATGAAGGAACACAAGGGACCGGCACAAGGTGAGTGTATGTTCGTGTGAGGGATATATAAGACAAACAGCTATTCATACCTAGAGGTGAAGGGTCAGGTGCTAGGCTAATTACATGGTGACTAGGTGAAGGTGAATCAGGTGGGGGGCTGATAACAGGCAATCAGCTTAGTCTAGGTGAGTCTGGGCAAGTCCTTGGTCCAATAGCGACCCTCAGTGGTCTCGGGCGGGAATCGTGACAACTGCAAGGCAAATGGGCAAATAGATTGAGCCAATAAAAACGATTTACTTAACACATTTGTACTGGCCAAGTGGAAATGAGTCATGTATTCCATTGAAATGACTAATTCGTTAAGTACGTCACTGAGTAACAAAGGATTAAACTCAACAATAGGGCAGTTTTACACAGTCCTTTTTGTTTTACACAATCCTTTTTAACACATAAGCCAGTCACTCATCTCAGCATGCTTCAATACCCCCACAATCATCCAAGCACCAAAGAAGTCTTCAGTGTTGGGATTAACTGATTACAGCCCCATGGCACTCTGATCATTATGTAGTGCTTCAATAGGCTAGTCATGGCAGAAAAAAACAGTCTTCCTCTCTCTACACCCCCTGCAATTTGCATACCAGTCCACCGGGTCTACTGAGAATGCCATATCCATTGCTCTTCACCTCTCCTTGACTCATCTGATTAAAAGAGACACATGTCAGAATGATTTAGCTCAGCCTTCAAACATAGCACAAAAACTGATACTGAAACTGACTCCACCCTCTGTAATCGGAATTCCTGACAAAGAGGCCCCAGTCAGTGCAGGTGGGTTGCAATACCTCCAACTCCATCACTCTGAGCACCAGAGCTCCTTCTTAAAGTGGGTGAAATGAGCTGGCCTTCCCCTTCCCATTCTCAACATGTTTTATAGAGGCAGTGTTTTGACCAGCTGCATCACTATTTGGTCTGGCAACTGCACCTGTAGAGGTTAGTAAAAAACAGGAGACAATATTATTTGGGTGCTTCTCCCTTCACTAGCAAAAACATTCTGCAAACACAGTGTTCCTAAGACCTGCAGCATTGTGCAGGACCCTTTCCAAACCTCAAGTGGACTTTTCACACTCCTGCCATCCAAAAGGAGATACTAAAGCATTAAAACCAGGTCTGCCAGGTTACATAACAGTTTCTACCTGCAAGTTATCAAGCTTCTCAACACTCCTTAAATTTTCCACATGGCCTCAACCAATCCGGTAACATGCTATACAGAGCTTATGCACAGCTCCTCCACATAAAGTCATGCACTGACCTGTAAATACATGAGCTGCATTGTCATGATTACAATAAGAAGAATCATTATTGTTTCTGTAACTTTTCATTACTATTTATACAGTAAAAAACTGACCGTAATTTAATTTATATAGTTTATGTAGTTTTTGTTAGAAAAATAGCCTCAGAGTCTGTAGTCCATGACAACAGGAACAACAATCTCCGCCAGAGCTTTAAACAGCAGTTGCCCTTGACTGGAGGAAGAGCATGTGGGGATTCAATAGCAGCCGAACCAGTCGAGGATACTTGAGCAAGGGGATCCAGCAATTACAGACCTGGAATGACCTGGAGCCTCAGTAATGATCCGTCAGGCTGGACAGATGTGCAGTAGTTCCTCTCAGAGAAAACTCCTCTTAGAAAGAACAGTTCTGTTCAAGTTCAAAGGTTATCATTTATAGCTGTAAGGAGTGCATGTTGAGACTCCTGCATACCTCGCTATAGCAGCCTAGCTGAAAAGGGCAAAGTCGAGGGGTATGATAGACATGATAGACGCTGATGAAAAACATGATTATTGTCATACAGATGAAGTGGAAGGATTTAATGCTGTTCTACAGAATATTAAAAAACATTAAACTGTGGTTTATGGCTGAGAGGCCCATTTTAATCCTGACTAAGACGCATATAAGGTCACCAGCTGTATTGCTGAACTTTCAGTTTCAGGTTCTGAAGGTAAAACTCCCCAAAAATTCTGTCAGTGTTTTGCTGAGAAAAAAACTCCTCATGATCTGGTTAGTCACTTTCACTTTTCCTTTTCATTTATTATTCACTGCTGTACTAAAGATGCATGCCTGTGGATTCAATTCATCTCAGTTGACTTATATTTATATAGAGCTTGTTACAACCAAGTTGTCACAAAGCAGCTCTACAGAGTCCAGGTCAGAGCTCCTAATGAGTAAACCAAAGACGACAGAGGTGAGGAAAAACACCTTCAGCTGGAGGAAGCAAAAGTGGAACCCATCCTCCTCAGGTCGACCCGGAGAGAAAGAAAAGACAGTCTTTACAGGATAGAATAACAAGAGAAGGCCTTCATGAAGAAGATTATTGACAGATAGGTCATCTATAGCTAACAGTGTAGGAACCACTAAGTGTCCATAGAGGTAAATTTGTTGGAGGAGAAACTGGGAGTCCACAAAACAACAGGATCAGGAGCAACAATTTCCAGCTGCGCTTTAAGCAACAGTTGCCCCTGGCTGGGGGAGGAGCATGTGTGGAGTTCTGAGCTGCCAAAATCAGTTGAGGGCATTTTGGCATGGGGCCCCAGCGATTGCAGGCCTGGGACGGTTGTGACCTGGGGTCCCATGGTGATCAGTCAGGCTAGACAAGTGTGCAGAAGGTCCCCTCAGACAAAGAAAACAGAGAAGAGAGCTAATTCTGTTTAAATGTTCTGTGAATTATTTACAGCTGCGGCTAGTGCGAGTTAAGACTCTGGTGTAGTTTGGCAGCCTAGCTAGAAAGGGCAGAGCTGAGAGGCGTGAGAGTGCGTGAGGAGTGGCGACAACACCAGTGTCTCAGTTTACTTGAATTCTCTGTGCCCACCGCCTCCCAGCACCTTACATCTGGCAGGAAAAATTAATTAAAGAAAGCCTGACTAAACAAGTTGGTTTTCGAATCTTGAATGTCGGAATAGCATTGCAGAGCTTGGGGCTATATATGAGAACACACTTCCCCCTGTTGAAGCTTTCATAACTCTAGGGACACATAAGTAGTTAGCACCTTGAGATCTGAGTGACCATAGAGGTTCCTAGTAGGAGATAATGTCACAGAGGTATTTGGGTGCGAGGCCATCCAAAATTCTGGAGAGGCTGAGGAACCAGCAAGATCAAGCACTTATAGAAACATTAAAACATATTGAAACTATAATTCAACAAACACACACACATGCTAATAATAATATAACATTTATAAAAACATAATTGACACAAAGAACAGTATCAGAAGAAATGGTCCAAAATACAGGGGTTGAAAATACTTAATAACAACAACAACAACAACAACAATACTGTGGCGAGCAGGAGGACCACGTGGGGGAGCCACGTGCACTGTGCGTGGGGGGGTGTATGTGTGTGTGTGTTTGTTCATGTGGGGTTCAGGGTGTACGT
The DNA here is from genome assembly GCA_037974425.1 of Phenacogrammus interruptus. Classification (NCBI taxonomy): domain Eukaryota; kingdom Metazoa; phylum Chordata; class Actinopteri; order Characiformes; family Alestidae; genus Phenacogrammus; species Phenacogrammus interruptus. The sequence goes on from JBBPCW010000001.1 coordinate 2,391,537, forward strand.
GATGTGTGGGGGGGCAGGTGATGAGCAACAGGGCTCATCGCCATAGTAACTGGCGGGCTTTTTTTGGGAGGTGTATATAAGGGGAGGGCGGTGCTTAAGGGTGGTTGTTGGTGTTTGGGAGCTGTGTGTTGGAGGAGAGTGGTGTCAGGTGTGGGATAACAGCGCTTCGAGAGCAGGCGGACATCAGGAGAGAGCTGGAGCTCACGGAGGTGGTCGTCGACACGCCCGAGAGGGGGCTGGCACGCCCCGACGGCGCGAGTGCGAGATGGCGAGGAGCGAGCCTCATCCCCACCTCAGGGCGCGAACAAGCAGAGCAAAGGGCGGCAGAGAGTTCACAGAAGATGGTCAAGCTACCAAAGTTTGGCGGAAAGGAGCCACTGGAACCGTACCTGGCACAGGTTCAGCTGGCGACAAAACACAACGATGGCTCTGGAGGGAGAAGCGCTCAACGTGCTAGTCGACAAGCCCCTGGAAGAATGCAGGGACCTAAAACAGCTGGTGGCAGCTCTCAAACAGTGCTTTGGCGAGCCAGCCAGAGAGGAGAAAGCCCGAGTTCAGCTCGGCGAGAGACGGCGTCAAGCTGGCGAAACGTGGGGGGGCACTCGCGGGGGACCTCCGTAGCTACACACACCGAGCCTACTCGAGCTTCCCAGCAGAAGCCCAAGAGAAACTGGCTCTGCATGCCTTCCTCCAAGTGCTCGTGCCCAGCAGTCTACAGCAGCACGTACGTCTCCATTCTCCCACCACCCTGCTGAAAAAAAAAGCCCCAGAGCCAACCTCAGAACACTGCAGCATCAGTGAGAGACTCCCAGAGACAAGACGGTGTTTCCGCTGCGGTCAAGCGGGGCACATTGCCCGTTACTGCAATGAGCCACCGGTGAAAGAAAAGACCAAGAAGTCGCAGGGAAACGTCGAGCGGGCGGAGCAAGGAGGGCTGCACCATGCGGTTCTGCCAAGGTCCCTCTAAAGAAAACTACACCGCGCGTGGGACTGCTCGGGAACCCGGAGGGTCTCCGCATCGACTGTACAGTCGAAGGAGTCCGCTGCAGAGCGCTGGTTGACACTGGCTCCACCATCACTATCGTCCGGCCGGGAGTCCTACCGAAAACACAGCGGGTTGGGAAGTCACGACCGTGCGGCTCTCGACGGTGACAGGTGACAAAACCGTGATGAAAGGGAGGCGGCTGCTGACACTCACCGTCCAAGGGGTCGAGGTGGAGCATGAGGTATGGCTGGCGGACGTAGTAGAGGAGTGTATCCTGGGCATGGACACATTGGTCAAGCTGGGGGCCATGGTGGACGCTGGAGCGGGCCGACTATACGTGGCCGCGGCTGAAGGTGTCACGTTAGAGTGAGAAGACGGCGAGAGAGGAACCGAGGTGAGAGCAGGGCAACAAGCGCCGGGGCTGTCCAACAAAACACGGCAGGCGGTCAAAGAGCTGAGAGAGAGAGACAGCCAGGAGCTGGATGCGGCGCAGTGGGCGGACTTGGCGCGACTCCTGGAGGACAACGAGGACCTGTTCACGGCGAGAGATGAGGAGTGCACCAGGACGGGGCTCGTGCAGCACCGCATCGAGACGGGCGGTGCCACGCCGATCCGGCTGCAACCCCACAGGCTCTCGCTGGACAAGCAACAGGCCGCCGAGGAAAAGGTCCATGAAATGGAGGTGGCCGGGGTGATCGAGCCGTCAGACAGCCCGTGGGCGGCCCCAGCCGTGCTGGTGAGGAAGTAAGACAGCAGCTGGAGGTTCTGCGTGGACAACCGGCTCCTGAACCAGGTAACTACTAAGAACTCCTACCCTTTGCCGCTGATAGATGAGATTTTAGATGCAGTGGGGGGGTCAAGGTGGTTAACGTCGCTAGATCTCCGGAGCGAGTATTGGCAGGTCGAACTAGCCGCTGAAGCCAAGCCTAAAACTGCGTTCACTATTGGGCACGGTTTATGGCAATTTAAAGTTATGCCGTTTGGGTTATGTAACAGTCCAGCGACGTTCGAGCGGTTAATGGAGCGTGTGTTGGGGCAGATACTGCGCAGTAAATGCATCGTATACCTCGATGACCTCTTGGTCCACGCTAAAACTTTCACGGAGGCCGTGAAAAACCTCCAGGAAGTGCTGGGGGCGATTTGAGCGGCAGGGCTAAAACTCAACCCCAAGAAATGTACGTTCTTTCTGCAGAAGGTGGCTTTCTTGGGGCACATAATTAGCCGCGAGGGGGTAGCGACAGACCCGGGAATGGTAGCGGTGGTGCATGACTGGCCCAAACCACGTAATGTAAAGGAGGTCTGGAGTTTCTTAGGGCTCGCCTCGTACTACAGGTGGTTCGTGCGGGGGTTCGCGGTGGTGGCGAGACCTCTGCATCGGTTGATGGAGAAAGGGAGAGCGTTTGAGTAGACAGGGGAATGCAATGACGCATTCGGAAAGCTGCGCGCGGCGTTGTTAGATGAGCCCGGACCTCGCTAAGGGGTTTGTGATAGACACGGACGCGAGCGAGGGAGGTATCGGCGCTGTATTATCCCAGGTCACGGAGGAGGGTGAACGCGTGGTCGCTTATTATATTTGCGTTCTGAGTAAGCCGGAGCGCAACTATTGTGTGACGCGGAAAGAGCTGCTCGCGGTGGTGAAGAGTTTGCGGCATTTCAGGCCGTACGTAGGCGGGCGACCCTTCGTGCTCCGAACTGACCACGCATCTTTAACTCCGGACCCCAGTGGACCTGGCATTTGGCACCCCCAGAACCAACTTGTTGGTCCTCGCCTTGGCGCGAGAAAACCAAGGGGGGGCCACCGCCAAACAGAAGCGCGCATACGACCTGCGCAGTCGGGGCCGGAACTTCCAGGACGGAGAGCGCATCTGGGTTTACTGCCCCACCCGGAAAAAGGGGCGGAGCCCAAAACTGGACTCACACTGGCGGGGGCCGGCTCGCGTTTTGCAGCGAGTGGGCGAGGTGGTCTCCTGGGTGCGGGTGGATGGCCGCAGGAAGGCAATGGTGGTCCACAGGGACCGTTTGGCGCTCTACCACCCAAAGGACCGTGGGGAAACGGACACTGGGGAAAGGGACAGTGGGGAAACGGACACTGGGGAAAAGGACACTGGGGAAACGGACATTGTGGGTGCCCCGGAGCTGCCGAGGGGTCCCGAGAGGACACAGAGACAGCGCAGGCCTCCTGCTCACCTTCAAGAATTTCAGGTGGGTTTGATCGTGGCCGGGGACGGCTCACAACTTGGCGAGGGATTGTGTGGCGAGCAGGAGGACCACGTGGGGGAGCCACGTGCACTGTGCGTGGGGGGGTGTATGTGTGTGGGTTCATGTGGGGTTCAGGGTGTATGTGATGTGTGGGGGGGCAGGTGATGAGCAACAGGGCTCATCGCCATAGTAACTGGCGGGCTTTTTTTGGGAGGTGTATATAAGGGGAGGGCGGTGCTTAAGGGTGGCTGTTGGTGTTTGGGAGCTGTGAGAGCTGTGTGTTGGAGGAGAGCTGCAAAAATAAACTAAAAAGAAAATGGAATCTGTGACTCCTGTGTCCCCTGACTCTACCGTTCGTCACAATACTTTTCATTTATAAGCACCTTTCACAACTCCCAAGGTCACTTTATAGAAAAACATATAAAACAAATTTACATACAAAATACATACAAAATGTATATAAATAAACAAAAGGATATGAGTTGTAGGGTAAGCTAATCTGAATAGATGAGTGTAAACATGGGCAGGGATGTTGTGGTTTGGAGGTTGAGTGTAAAGTCGAGGAGTTGAGGATCGGTGCAGCTAAATGATCTGAGCCCCATGGTGGACATATGGGCATGAGGTGGGACGAAGGCAGGTAATGTTACGGAGGTGGAAGTAGGCAGGTGTTTATTTGGGCAGTGAAGGAGAGGTTGCTGTCAAGGACTCTTGACCTGAGAAGAGTTGCTAGTTACTCTACAGTTGTATAACAGAAATTTGTATGATTTACAAACCACAATTTGAGGAGAGTACTAGGCATAAAAATCTTTATGTAAGAGTAGTGCAAAAATATTGCATTAGGAGAGGAGATGCTCTTTGAACGAGGCTTCAGGAGGTTTTTGATGATGGAGAGGTATTCTGATGCTTTGGTACCTCATTCCACCAGTGGGAAACCAGAATGAGACCTGTTCCTTGGAGGTGTGGAGGGAGCGAGTAGGAATATAAGGCTGAATGAAGGTAGCTGGGTGAAGGCCCATATGTCACGCTGTAGGCAAGAGTTTAATATTGTTAATTTTGTTCCCATTTCACTTTCTATTCTTCCATTTTTAATTAAAACGTTTAAAAAGGACTTATACGTACTCTTACTTAGGATCCACTTCTATTTACCACCAATGTCAAAAACGATATACTGTAAAGTTCTGCATGTTTCTTCCATTACAAAGCTTCCGTTTCAAATGTGTAAAATATAAAGAAAATGTAAACTGGTTTATACTTGGCCAACACTGGTTAACTCTAGCAGCTAATTATTTAAGTTGTTGAATCAAGTTAGAGGTTAACAGTTTGCTGTTCATCCATCTCCTGTCCATCTTGCTGGCCATGACTCCGTTTCCATTTCCACACAATGAAAATAATGACAATTAGGGCAATAAAGAGGATCACAAACACCACTGCCACAGGAGTCCTGTTCTGAGGAAGGGAGGGCATCTGACAGCATTCTGAAAAGAAAGACCATTAAAACATGTTCAGTCTCACCATTCTTCATTCATTTTCCCTTTTCTAACCTGTTCAACAGCTTGCAGACATCACCATTGATAATATACTTCTTGTTTGTCCTTGTTCTCATTTTTTCCTGTGAGCTTCTGTAAATGTTGTTCTAGCACATTTACATACTGTTAACCATGTTGGGCCCTTTTTGAAAGTCAAGTGACTGTGAAACTCAAACACTTGTGCTTGACGGAGGATAAACAAATGTGAGCTCAGGATTAGCAAGAATGACAGTGAAAAGACTTTGTATTGGGTAATGGAGTGCCTACACCTCCCAGAGTTTTTGCTCTGATGGAAGGCGTGTTTGCTCAGTGACATTTAGTTAAATGTACTGTTGTGGTTTTATGATCTGCAAATGCAGCATTAAGTGCTTCACAGTACACACTAAGGTCTCATCCAAGATGGTTACATTATTTTTATTTATTTTTCACCAGTTACATGATTTTGTCCTTTTAATCACTTATTATACCCCAAGGCGGCCCTGCGACGTGCTAGCGGCTATACAGGGTGTGCCCCACCTTCGCCCATCACAGCTGGGATAGGCTCTAACCCCCCCAGCACCCCCAAACTGTATTACCTCTACCAGTCCAGCGGTGGCAGTAATACATTAAAAAGTTGTCAACCGCCATAAAAAGAAGAAGAAGAAGTAGAAGCTGCTGCAGCATGTAGCATGATTATTTGTCTTCGTATTTTAACCCCCACCACCCCCGTTTTCAACAGTTATCTTAGTTTATTTAGTATTAGTAAGCTCTGCCATGTCTAAACATGTGGAGTGAGTTATTTAAACCTTTATTTTGTGTACGAGTGTTTGGGTGTGTCTGAAACCATGCACTACGGTCAGTGCACTGAGATTTAGTGCGTAGTGCTACAGAAGGCAGTGCGCACTGCCGGGGATAAGTGCTGTCCAACATGGAACACTAATGTTTTGCACTTAGCGGAAGTGACGGACCTACATTTGACCGCGATTCTCCAGTGCGCCAAATATCTGCTATTTTATTAACAATGAATTTTCTTGTGATTTTATTTGCTTTTGTTTACCGCCTACTACACCCCACCTGGAAACGCCTTTTGGCTGTACATGAGATGGTACGTACCTAATTTTTTATTAGACTATTAGGCTTACCTTTTCAAAGAATGTCTGTCGAAGTTCTTTGCACAAAGTTGTATAAATAAATGCACAAATCAAAATAAAGTTGATATTTTTTTGCATGTCACTCATTTCTATTAAATGCCTTTTATGGCCTGTACAGGGTATATACAGCAATCCTTAAGTTAAATTTAATACCATTTAATACCATTTTTACTACCTTTGGATTTTTTTA
>JBBPCW010000001.1:2403469-2417022 GCA_037974425.1 Phenacogrammus interruptus
CCACTGGGTCCCTGAGCAAGACCCTTAACCCCAAGTTGCTCCAGGGAGACTGCCCCCTGTAGGTAGGGAATGGAATTCGCTTTGGATAAAAGTGTCTGCCAAATGCCGTAAATGTAAATAGATCTGTATATATATTTTTTTGTATACAGTAATACCCCAGTTTTACGTGGAATTGGGACTCGGGGATCAAGTCACACGTGTGTTTTTTTCCCGAGAACGAAACTGATCGTTTTACATGGAAATATTCAAAACAATGCGGAACCTGCAAATATTCTCCGCTTTTTTCGTGGCAATATGTTTTTGTTTTTATTAAAAAATTCATTTTAGTTCTTCTGACTCCCGGTGCATGGCTGTTGGGACCATATTTAAACCTCTCTCACTCTCTTTGTCTCTCGCTCTCTTTGTCTGTCGTGCTCTCTTACTCTCTCTCTCAAGTTTCAATTTTAACAAAGCTTTACACTCTCTCTCTCTTTCTCTCTCTCTCTCTTGTCTTCTCTCGTTCATGACTTTTCCGGATTGCGCTCGTTTTAAACCTGTCTCGCACTCTCTGTTTCTCTCTCTCTCTCTCTCTCTCTCTCTCTCTCTCTCTCTCTCTCTCTCTCTCCCTCTCTCTCTCTCTTGCACACGCACGCACGCTCTGTGCCTCTCTCTCGTTCGTGACTTTTCTGGAGCATACGGATCCTCTCTTTCTCTCTCTCTTTCTCTCGCTCACACACACTCTGTCTCTCTCTCTCTTTCTCTCGCTCACACACACTCTGTCTCTCTCTCTCTCCCGCGCTCTCTCTCCCGCGCTCTCACACTCTGTCTCTCGCTCTCCCTCTCCCTTACTCTCTCTGTCTCTCTCTCATTCCTGACTTTTCCTTATTTAAACCTCGGGTTTATATTTACATGTTCTTTAAGGGTAATGTATTAAACTGAGTTAAAAATGAAATTAAAGTGATCTGGGAGAACATTTGGAGGCATATTTATGGTTTACACTTTAAAAATAGGCCTTTTAAGGCATTTCTTTGACCAAAACCCAACGTGGTTTTTCACTATACGTGGGTGCTCTTGTAATGTAACCCCCGTGAATAAGGAGGAATTACTGTATATACTTTCGCTTTTCCTCTTTCCAGACGACTTCAGGATATTCTGTGGAGACCTGGGTAACGAGGTGAACGACGACATCCTGGCGAGAGCGTTCAGCCGATACCCGTCGTTCCTGAAAGCTAAAGTGGTGCGGGACAAGCGAACTGGGAAAACCAAGGGTTATGGCTTTGTCAGCTTTAAGGACCCCAATGACTACGTGCGTGCCATGAGAGAGATGAACGGTGAGTGTGACTGTCGCTTTTCACAATTTCTTTACATAAAGTACTGTGCAGAAATCTTAAACGTCTATTCAAACTGTTTTAAAGACATTTTTCTCAGCGTGTGATAAAGTGTCTCTCTATTGGCAGAGTTAACATTAAAATAAATACAAACAGACATCAGTTAAAAAACAGTTTTATGTGTAACGGTAGTTGATACTGTGTGAGCTGGTGAGGAGAACACAGGTTCGGTTCCAGGTTCCTCCTTGTTTGGATGGTGAAACTCCATCAGCAGCTCCTGATTTAATTTAATGAAGGACTGATGGAGTCAAACCAGGTTTCTACAGTAATTCTGAACTTCCATAAGAACTCACTGATATACTGAATAGAACATCACTCTGTTGTTTTTTATTATTTTAAATTTTATTTAGTAATATTACTGTAGACAAAAAACACTGTTCATCTAAACAATTTCCAATTTTTATTTTCACCTAAGACTTTTGCACAGTAATGTAGATTAAACCTAGTGAAAGTAAAGGGGCAGCCTAGAGGTTAAGGCATTCGCCCTGTGATCAGAAAGTCCAGGTTCGATTCACTAAGACCGCTAGGCACCGCTGAGGTACCCTGAGCAAGGTACTGTCCCCACACACTGCTCCCCCACACAGCCGTGTTCATGGCTGCCCCCTGCTTTCACTTGGTGAATGGGTTAAATGCAGAGGAAGAATTTCGTGCTGTTCACACTGTGTGCTGTTGTGTGTTCACGTATGACAAATGGTCACTTTCACTTCACTTAATGGGTAATTAAGGGTGGAGGTAGTTCAGTGGGTAGTATACTTGCCTCCGGACCAAGAGGTTATGGTTTCAAATCCTACTTTCAGCACCACCACTGGGTCCCTGAGAGAGACCCTTAACCCCAAGTTGCTCCAAGTTGCTCCTGTCCTTTGTAGGTAGGGAATGGAAGCCACTTTGATAAAAGCATCTGCTAAATGCCATAAATGTAAATGTAAGTCCATGCTTTGACTGTATCTACATCTGTGAGACTGTCCCTTGCTGTTTGGGAAGGATTGCGCTACAAACATACCTTCAGTAACTCCTAGTAACATTATAACTGCCTTATTCTATGCATGTATTTACCCCACTGTTATATTAAAACAATATTTTTGTGTATTTCCAGGAAAGTATGTGGGCAGCAGACCCATTAAACTGCGAAAGAGCATGTGGAAAGACAGGAACATCGAGGTCGTACGCAAGAAGCAGAAGGAGAAGAAGAAGCTCGGGCTCAGATAAGCGCCAGGAGTCTGAACTGAAAGTGTGTGTAGTACGAGAGTGTGTTTACTTCCATCTCCTGCTACACACAGAAGCGACCTCAGGTGTGGGAGGAGTTTAGGACTTTGATGTTACAATAACAGCCACGGTGACAAGTTTGTGTGACGGGGAGAGGAGCGGATCAGTAACACTTCGTAATCAAGGTTGACGAGGCCTGGCATTGCTGTGGCATTTCATCAGCCTCTGCCCTGGATAAATAGGATGCACTGATACCTGCTTTTATTGTTGTTTGTCCTGCAAAATTACTTTCTGTTGACTGAAATGCAAATGCGAGAACGATTGGTCCGTGTCCACAGAATCTGGTGTTTTGTTTTGTCTTCGTTCCTGATCCCCACGTCGCTAGAAAACATCTCATTTTTCGTTTTAGAGAGAGCAGGCAAACAGTAAGGCACCATTTTACTAAACTTATCACTGTATTTTACACCCTTTCCTGTAAATTGTATTTTATGAGAGCTTGACACAACCATTAAAGGAGCTTTCCACACCTACTTGTTAGGGAATTTCAGTGGTTTTCTGTGTATCTAATTGATCATATCTAGACTGCAGTGTTTTGGATCATCATTCTAGAGAAACTTAGAATTGTTCACAGTGATGGCAGTAGGAACCAGACGTCTGAATCATGTAATGTCGCCAATAGCTACCTCACAGGAAGCTACTCAACATAAAATGCTGAAAACACTGTTTTACAGTAGTTTTAAGTTTAGTTTATTCTTGCTTGATCATCCAAATACAAGACTGATGTATGATGAATAGTAACAAGACAAGGTGTTCAATGTACACAGAATACTGTGATTATTATACTAAAAAGCAGTAGAAAATATAAAATGTGGAAAGTGAAATACAATAAAAGATATTAAAAGGAGTATAAATAAATACTATTGAATGTCAAAAAAAAAAAAAAATCTTAAACACATTAAAGGCCCAACAGTAAATGCAAGGTGTTCAAAGAAAATATATTTAAAAAGTCCACATTCAGATCATGGAGATTCAAAATTATAACTAAACTGAATTGTGCAGAAATGTATAATAAACTGCTAAGCCTGAAGAAAAAAAATAATACGTAGGTGAGTTTGATGCTCCTCAGAAGCTCTGGAGGTGGCCTGGTCTGAAAGGTTTCACTCTAAACTGTGATCTCTCAATCTCGTCACTAGATGGCGCCTCGCCGTTTGGTTTTAATGTGTTTCCCCTCATCTAACTGCTACGCTATATGGACAAAAGTATTGGGACACATAGCCTTTACACCAACCGGGACTTTAAGGACCCTACATTCAAAGCCATAGACTTTAACCACCCTTGCAGTTACAACAGCTTTCACTCTTCTTGTAAGGGAATCTGTGCCCATTCGTTCATGTGTGATGTCTCGCCTCTCCAGCAGGCGGCACTTCAACACTTGGTATTAATGTGTTTCGTACCTGTAACAGCCTTGTTCGCTTGTAAATGAACTCTCGGTGGAGCGCAGAGCTTCTAAAAATGATCACAGCAGCTAATAAAGTGAAAATGACACATGCGTGAGTGGTAAACCGCACCGAGCTTTCGTTCCCCTTCAGCCCGAAACAGAAGGTCTGCTTTTACGAAGCCTCATTTCCTAATTTCTCAGACCAGCCTCTCTGTTCTCTCAGCTCCACCATGCAGAAGAATTCTGGACCACTTTAAACCGGACTGAGTCTTCACACCATGAGGCGGGCCGGGACCGGTAGGGTTTCTTCAAAAAGACAGCAGTTTAAACCTATTTTTCTTGGTTTAATTCTCGAAATGTCTCTTTTTACCTCGTTAAGTCAGATTTAACTTTGTTTATTAACCCCTTTCATTTTTACCCGTTATTCACTATCGATTTGACTCTTTTTAATGACCTTTTTTAATGACCTAACACACTTTAACAATTGGTCAGTGACTTCATTTTGGCGGCATTTTGGAGAGATCGTTTAGCAAATACTGTAAATAATTGGAAATGCACTTGAAATTGAAAATAGTGTCTATTAAACCTTAAACACTTCTTATTGTCTCCTGACCCTACGGAAAACGAAACTAAAGTTTTCGTAAACCTTAAAGAACACCTGCAACAGGTCATAGTGAGGACATTAAGAGTTGACGACCTCCAGTTGATAAACAAGCTGCAGCTCTGGAGAATCTGCAGTTCGTTAAGATTTAATGTGACTGTTTTTTTGTTTTAAACTCAGAGTATTTCCCTCGTCTGAGGTGCTGCTCATCATATACGTTCAGAAAACACAATGCCTGATTCGTGGACGAATCGTTTTAATAAAACAGCAGAATTTGTTCTTCTTAACGAATCGGTTCTTGTGAACAAGTTCGGCCGTCTTATTTTAAAGAACCCAATTCATACACGAGTCGGTTCTTCGGAACCGTTTATTTTCAGTGCTCCTGAACCGGTTCGACTGTCTTACTGGGAAAGAACCAGTTCAGACTAACATCACTCAATTACTAACACATGCAGGGCTGTTATCTTGGCTGGGTCTTGCTGGCCAGGATATAATGTTAATCAGAATCAGACTTCATTGATCCCGGAGGAAATTGCTTATGTGATGACAAAATATATTAAGTAAAGAAAGTATTGACAAAATGGTAATATTTCACATGTAGACAATTGCACATATTGCAAGTAAATAAGTGATTTAGCACCATTTAGAGAACGACGTATGATTTTGCACATAATCATGTTTTAGCACCTAGTGTACATTTAATACACCAGATTGTATTAAAGGCGTGGATACTCTCTCTCTGGAATTTCTAAAGTTTCGACTTCTCCCTGTGTGTGTGTGTCTGTTTCTCTGTTTGTGTATTTTTGAGGGTTACGGCGAGTTTCACTTCACTTTTGAATGATTCATTGACTCGGTTAGAAAGAATCGGCTCTGTGAACCTCCTCTCTCCGCCTCGTGCAGGAGCGGCGCGCGCCTCGCACTCTTTTGTCCGCCCGGGCTCTTCACTGGACCATCCCACTCAGGAAGAACGGGGGAGGGGAGGCTCGGGAAAACCTGTCGATTTCGAAGTCAGCGAGAAGAGACAGAAACCTGACCGAGTCGGTATCTCTGCACATTGGTCGTAGCTCCGTTTTGGGCCGTACTTGTTGCTCCGGGCTGTCACTGTTCTTCCATTGCGAATTCGTGGACCTCGAACACCCCTCTGGCCCTCCGTGGGAGGTCCTTTTCGGGGCGGGCTGAAGAATCCCGAGGTGGCTCCTGATTGGCTGAGGCGTGGAGCTGGTGAAGATGTGAGGGCACACATGGGCTGGAGGCGTCTTGTCGAGCACTTTGGACCTCCTGAGGCTCTTATTCGGGTGTCTTTCACACAGATCGTGATCTACGAGGGCTCGCTTTGGGAAAGGGGGCGGTGCTGGAGCTCCTGGTGATCATCATGCAGCCTTGAACCCTGGAACCAGGGAACTGGTCTGGTATCTCCTCCTCCTCCTGCCGCCTCCCTCCTCTTGTCTGAAGCGCTGTAGGTCTCCAGCCTTGGTCCAGCTCCTCCTTCTCTGGAGATGAGCACGCGAGTGCAAGTTCCGTCATGTGAGCAGGAGGTCGATTGATGTGGCCATCCAGAGGAGAAGAAGGAGAAGAAGGAGGTGGAGGAGGAGGTGGAGCAGCAGCTCGAGGAACCAAAAGCAAACGCTGGGAGTCAGATCTGAAAACGGAGGTCCCTCTCAGACCCCAGCCCGGCCCTCTGGATCTCGGAATGGTGGTAAGTTCATGCTGGCCAGCCATCTTCTCCTCCCCCTCGACGCCTTTTGGTGAGGGACAGGATCATGAGTTGCTCTTTAGCTTTCAACTTGATTTTGTAGCCACAGCTTGGTGGATTTTTAAACCCCCCACACACTCTGACTTGGCTCTGGTGGTTCCTCTTAAGTTCTCCAGACCCTGGCTGTCACCCTTTTGACAAAATGCTATTGTCCTTATGGGGTGATGAAGGCTAACCCAAAGGCAGTGATCTTCGGTGTGTGCCCCTCCCTTCACACACATGCACGAGGAGTGGTGTGTGTGTGTGTGCGCGCGCGCATTGTTCACTCACCGGCAGCCCCAGATGATGGGGATCCTTACAAAAAGATCTACAGCTCCACTAGATCTGAGATCTAAGAAACTAAAATATGCCTCTTCTCTTGTAATCTATAATATTACTCACCTCTTACAATAATGCTATAGGGCTGTGATGGGAGTCTACTGATGTAGAAACATATAGGACCCTATCAGCTAATATTCTTCAGAAATGCCTGTATTTCTGTCTCTCTCATGGGTGGTTTCATTGAAAGTTGGTTTCTGTCCACTTCTGGGTCCACGCCCTTTGTTTATGATGCTCTGCTAAGAGCAAACACCTGTAGTAACAAAGGCACTGGCCACTCCTAAGGCTGTGAGGTTGATTTGAATGAGTCCTTAGTTTTATGAAGTTTTTAGTAGAGCGCTCCACTGAAACAAGGCATGGTGTTGAGGGTCTAAGCATCATAGTACCTGACAGCTTCAGCACGGTTCACTTGTGATGGGGATCATTTCGTTTTGAAAGTGCTCCGGCGTTGCCAGGTAGGCGAGTGCTCTGGGAAGGGGTCCAAGAGGGGGACGAATGTTTGCCCTGGGAACAGCAGAGCAGCCGGTTCCACTGGATATGAACAAGCCCGAATGACAAACCCACTCAGTCCGCTCAAGCATGCGGCATGTTCTTCGTGGGAAAGCTCAGTGAGACCGCGAGGGCTCAGTTAGTCAACGAAGCCTGCGAGCGGTCATCATTCTGACGCCTACTAACTCGCACCACGCCGTCGCCAAGGCCCCATGTGCACGCTGGCGCCTTGTGAATGAGTTTTACCAAAAGTAGGTTACCACACTCAAACTGCTCACTCTAACACCCCACAGGAAGAAACACACGGCCGACAACATGGCATGCAGTGTGAGTGTGTGCTGCTACAAGCCAGATCCGCTACAGGATTGTGTTGGATTGGATTAATTCTCGTTCTTTGCCTATTCATATCCGATTCAGCATTTTTTAAAAAGGTAATATTGACCCGATCCCAACGGCAGCGCTGTTGCAAGTACCACTCTTGAGAAATCCGAACCTGTGAGTGGTTTGAGGGACTTCAGTTGAGGGCGTTGGATGCTCATAACCCAATAATTAGCCTGTCCTCAAGACACAATGAACTTACCGGAAGAACAGCTGTCACTCCAAACTCTGTCATGTAATTAAAACAACTAAAGCGTTTTGACCAAGCTATCCTGTCACCTGCGAGCTTTGTTTTCTTGTTGGGTTTTTGTGATTATTTTTTATTTGTGTGTTTCCCACGCGCGATACCAGATAGAGCCACTATATATCAACAGCTTATTGAGTATATTTTGTCCCATTTGAACAACTTTCACTAAAATGTTTTAATGTTTCTTAAAGAAATAGAAATGGTTATCAGTTTTCCATCAACAATACCAGTTTTAGCTGGCGCTTCCCTGGGATTTCCAGTGTCACTTATTCGATACTGTATTGGAATAGGCGATTAAGTAAATAAAAGTTCAGAAAACTGTGTATTCAAAAAAACGCTTGTTGTGCACTGCCCAGGTTTGTTTCAGGTCTAAAGGGAAACAGTGTGTTCTTGTATGGCAGTGTCTGTTGGTAGATTAGGTCTTCCATGTTGATCAGTGTTTTAGTTTTAAAAAGTATAGAGAGTGAGGCTTTTATGTCCAGTTTCAACTTATTTGTAGCTGATTTTGGCAACAAATTTTTGGTAAAATGGCATTCAACAAAGAAAACATAACAGTTTTCACTCTAAACTTCCACCTCCCAGACATGGATGTGTTGTCCTGACAGTCCTACCGCTTCAGACTATTCAGAGATAAATTGGCATAAATTTACTCAAATTTTAGCCAGTCGTTTGCGTCTAAAGGGCCGATATCCTACACTTTTCTTGTATTATTTCTACATCTTCCAGACTGATGTATGTAAACTAGCTCTGTCCTGATTGTCTGACCTGTATTGTGCATTCATTCAAAATGCAGACCAAGCTGATTTACTCAGTTGTAATGGGCTGTTGTAGTCTGAGCAGGCAGATATATGTAAACACATTGGTTTTTGTGACCTCACAAAAACAGTGAATTAAAAACAGTCTGTTTTTACACTGGAAAGTGAAGAGTACGTTTTCATACTATGGCAAAGCTACAATACTTCTCTGCCTGGAAAGGTTCGTTCAGTTTTAAAGGACATGGGCCCTTTAAATCTGTAATCTGCTAATCCTGATTGGTAGAATTTTATTCACTGATACATCAGTGTATTCATCAGTGCATGAGGTTGTTTTGAGCTAGGTGAGCTTACGCTGTGTTACATTCGCACTTTTGATCAGTCGGCTTGTACCAGGACCTCGCTGTCCGTGATTTCCTCAAACCTACTTTAAATCTGGTTCCTGCTGGTGCTGTTAATTTCTTCCAGGCTTCCTGGATGAGTTGGGTGCAGCAGTGGGTGATCAAGGTGTTTAATTACCAGCACAGCATCACGGTACCATCAGAGCAGGAGGTGTTTCTGGCCACGAGTGTTTGTAAGCCGTCCCGGATCCCGTCGTTCCATGGAGCGGCGAGGCTATTTTGGAGTGTGTTGGCTCCGTTCTCTTGAAGTTGGCGGTCGTTTGAGTGCGGATCAATACAGCCCTGACTCTAATGCTTCGCTAAGTACCCTATTAATCTTTGTGGGCTCATTCGACTTCTGGAAAAGTAGGCCTGCGTATAAAGGAACAGCCATTTTCCTGGTCATTTTCTGCCCTTTTGGAAATATTCACTCTGTGGCTTTGTTTGCAAAAGCTGATTCACAAAAGCCCACTGAGGGTTGTGTTTCTGCGCCCTCCCCCTGATAAATAGGCTAATTAGGGATCGCTCACAACTGCGGCCTCGGCTGCGAGTTATGATTTTCAGCTCAAATCCAGCGAGCCCAGCCAGCAGCAATTAAGGTGGTGACGTCTATGTTACCCTGAGACTATCAATATGCTAATTTGGGGAGATATCGCGTAGACCCATCCTCAGAAAATATGCCGCTCGTGTCGGAAACAGATGTTACGTAACCCCCTCCTCTCCACCGGCTGTCAGCGCTTGGGCAGTCGCAATTACATAAAGAACTCCTGAATGCTAAATGAAGTGAGGGAGGCAGACCGAGTGAGTGTAAGGGCGCAGGGCTGCAGAATGGCCCCCGGCCTTCGCTTCCATCTTTATCTCTCCTGCTTCCTGTTTACTGGCAGGGTCGTGTGCTCCAAAGCCATTCTCTCCTGATTGCTTTTCTCCCCCGTAAACCCAAAAGGCTCCTGCAGATGCACAAGACAAGACCACTGCGTCTTATTGTGCACTCGATTGATGTAGTCGCCTATATTTCAGGTCCTAAAGGAGCTGGGACTCGATAGTCTCCCTTAAAGTGCTCCTTTATAACTGTTCTTCGTCACAATCTGAGCCGACCTGCCCCAAAAGCACCGTATCACAAACACCGTCCTGAGACTCGAGGCTATCACTTTGAACGCTGTCCCTGACAATTAAGATGCTAGGATGCGTTTGGGGAAACCGGATCCTGGGCGTGCACAAACTGTGTGTCTCTCTCATGTCTTTTCACAAAAACGCAAATGGAGCACAAATTTAAACAGTTTTTAAGGGGCAATATAATGAAAAACCCCAAACAGCACTTTACAGACTTTAAAAACACATTTCAGTGCTGCCTTTAAAAACAGCAATCGTTGCAGTATATAATTTTATTTTTTTTTTACTTTTAAATTTCTAATTAGTGTAAGATTTGTCACACAACACACAGTGTGAAATTTATCCAGTGAAGCATTGGGCAGCTGATGAGAGCACCCAGGGAGCAGTGTGTGGAGATGGTACCTTCCTCAGGGGCACCTCATTGGTGCCACTAGCAGTCCTGGGATTCAAACCCAAGGTCTTCCGATCACAAGGGCAACTCACTAACCTCCAGCTTCTCCCAGGAGTTCTAGGGAAAACAGTTAAAGGAAGCTAAAGGATCATTTCAGTGAATGTCCCAGAACATTCTTTCAATAATCAAACACAATGTAGTACACAATGTAGTACAGTCAATCAGAACAGAAGTCATTCATTTATAGAACAAAGTGATCCAGCATTAGAAGCCTTTGCTGAACCCTGGCTTTCAGTAACTGGTGTGACACGTCCCATCCCTCCACCCCTCCTCGTAGCTTTTGATCAGTCCCGGATGTTGACTTGAAGGAATTTTGGCCTGTTACTCCTTGCAGGACTGCTTCAGCGATTTTTGGAACAAGGTCCCTGTGCTGAAAAGCAGCCTTCAGGTTTTTCGCCAAACAATCTCATTTAAGTTCTATTTTTGCCACATCAGTCTGGCCAACATTCTTTCAGTGGTCTTCTGGCTCATCCTAGTGGTCTCAGGAATTTTAGAGGGGCAGCAGAGTTCAATCAAGGATAAGAAATAAAACTCCTCTGATTTCATCCATGCTGGGGATTGTAATGATGCCGGGTTGTTTACCTCAGCTTAGAGCGCTTTGCTCGGGCTGTTGCTCAGAATGTTTGGTCGCTATAGCAACCAGATGTAGTGGAAAACTGTAGGTCCGAAACCAAACAGTAGAACATACATATCAGTTAGGTGTGTAGTGATAATCTCTGGCCATGTTTTAACTCCTGATACTTGCTTCAATTAAATATTCTCATGATATTTTGGACAAAATTTGAATGAAGAAATGTCATGACCGTGTTCAGTTGTGACCTAATCTACTAACGAGACTAGAGGTGGAAGTATGTCGTAATTAAAAGAATGCTTAAAATCTAAATGTATCATCACATCCACAAAATCAAGCTTTGACAAATCCTCTGAAACCTCCTTAGACGGAGGCATGACATTCAAAAACACACGGTCAAGGCTTGACTTTGTTAGTGAAGGCTCATTCAGGGTCACCCACACCCACTCTTTATTGACGTCCAATTGGTTGGACCTCCTGACCCAAATTATCCCCTGATTGTTCCAGAGGTTCACATACTCTTCTAACAAAGACTCGGTTTGTCCTTCAAATGAATGCAAAACGATAGAATTCTTGCCGTTATTTGTTTATTAGGTTCTCTTTCTATTCTTATGACTTGCATGAATACCTGACCATTTAAAGCCAAAGCTACAGGGTTTATAGATTTCCTAGCAGCAGGCAGGTTTAAAGCCTAAAGCCACAGTAACCAAATTGTCATGGGTGCATAAAGGTCATGAGAAAAATTTATATTTTGTAAAAATGTCTGGTTCATCTCTTTCAGACACAAAAGACTTGATAGTTCATGAGTTAAGAAAACACTACTGTCCCAAGATTGGCCCATGAGTTTTGAATATTTGAATATTCATTGCATAATTCAAGTTGAAATCATCTGAACATATTTAGCAGTATTTTGACCAGTTAGTCGTCATAGAAGGTTTGGATAATGCACCTAAAAGCTCTTTGTCTTATAGCCATTATACAGCAGAAGTTTAGGAATAATTGAATCCTATTTTTGCTTTAAATGTCCGTCCCTGTGCTGTAGTTGCCCAAGAACAGTTAGAGTACTTTTCTAAATGTTCTGCCTCACCACTTAAGTATGTAAAGAAAAGCCGTTTTGTTGAGTAACTGCCCTATTTTACCTACTTTTACTGAGAAATGGGCTTGCGAAAGCAGCAGTGGTAGTGTCTGAGCTTGTCATTTGGGAGCTATTCAGCCAGTTTGGCCACTTTAAGGTACTTCTAGTACTTAAATACTTTCACAAAAAAGGCAGTTTTATTGTAAATAGGTGCAAGTTGTTACCATAAATGAAATGTGACAGCTAAAATGTCAAGGCCTAGCTCTACATTTTACTCCTACACTGTTTGTTCCTCTGTCTGTGGGTTGCTTTTGATGTTTTGCAACTTCCAAAGAATCAGGTAGGCTCTGATGGCCTTGCAATGGTCCTTTAGGAACTGGTTGAGAGTTTATGTTAGGAGGCCCAGCTGTATCTTTGACCTCGTTCCCAGCCGTGCCGGCCTGGCCCCTGGGAGCGCGGGCCTTGGGGCACTCCCTCGGGCAGCAGTCAGGGCAGATTTAGCCAATGAACCACCCTCACGCCTCATCAACCCTCATCTCTCCTCGCTCCCTCACTCGTGCTCTCTATCTCTCACAGAGTGTGTTCTAGGCCCCTGTGGGAACAGGGATGGGCGTGGCCATTTCAATATACTTCGGGTGAAAACCTCAGAATGACTCATTTCGATTGCTCTTCTTTAGGAGATGATTCAGTGCTGCAGGAAATCTTCAATGGGATTTCTAAAGCAAAGGCATTTGTTTTATAAATGCATAGAATCTACAGTTTGTTTTGCATCTATAGAGAATTGTAATTGATTATAATGAATTTTAGCTATTGCTCGGTGTATGCCTTCATATAAACCCCTGTTGGCATAAATTGCTTAATTGTTTCAAAGTAAGAAGTGTATAGTTCAGAATAAAAAAGGTGCTGAATTGTGCATAGTCCTTAGTTTATACTTCCAGTCAAACGCACCAAGTTTTTACCCTCCATTCATGTCAGTTTTGTTCTTGTTAAACGTTTAAAAAGTTGTTGACTGAACCACAACAATTGAAAATATGTCAGTTTCCCTCATTAAATGAAGTCCTGGTTCAGAAGTGCACTGGTGATAGATAGAAATTCTAATCTGTCCTTTAACTTAAAATGCACTTGTGACTGTTTCAGCACTTAATAGATTGTTAAATATCTCACACTCGACTAGTGATCTGTATTATAATGATAACAATAGATGGCTTTTGCCGGTCAGTAGTGATGGAAAAAAAAAATTAGATTTTTGACTAATAAAGGTATGTCAGAGGCTGAACATACTGAGTCAACATACTGTAAACAAATATATATTGTTTGCATTTTTCAGCACAGTAACCCCCTGCTAGGGATGGCTCGATACCACAATTTTGACTTTGGTACGATACTAGGATCTAATACCGTGGTATCGATACTAAATCGA
>JBBPCW010000001.1:2606199-2616883 GCA_037974425.1 Phenacogrammus interruptus
TAAAGCCGTATATTGCTTTATGGCCATTTATTTTTTTGTGACTTACATTCTTATCAGAGAACCTAAATAATTTTACATTAACACAAATCGCAAACTACAATAAGACACAGTATATATCTCATGACCGAGAAGGGGGAAAAAAAGGGGGGGGGGGGGGTGTCTATGAAAGAACCATGACAAATTATGGAGGAGTTCCAAAGTTAAAACAATGTGCTTTATGGCCATTAATGAGAAAAAAACAAGTACAAGTGAGGGTCCCTACTATTTTAGGAAACTCAAAAGGCGATAAGGGTCAGATTGACCCGAAACGTAATACGAGAGTTAAGAAACTTTATTTTTAAAGGGGCGCTCCGACCCTCTTAATGGAACCTGCAATCAAGTTATAAACACACTCACCGATGCACTGATTGTCTTGAGACATTTTCCAGTTTAAAGACTAGAAAAAAAGCCCCTCTGCTGACGATGTATCTTAAATGAGGGAGATCCTTCTGAAAATCTACATGAACTTTAGGTAAATGAAGGCCAGCTGGTCTCTGGAAGCCAGAGAGCTCACATCAGTATTTATTCGACTGAACATTAGAGCATTTTTATTACTGTGGTGGTGGGGTTTAATGCACTCTGGGTTTTGTAGAGCGAGAACACTGATAAAGGAAAACACAAAAAGACAAAATAATAAATTTTGTTGAACCAATGAGGCTGAGGGACAGAATGCTGTACTACAGAGAATTACACAGCAGGATAAATAACACTTTTCATATTTTTAGTGCTCTTTTGGTCCTAAAAGGTCAGTTTCTGAACACAAAGCTGGATATTTCTGAGTTCACTGAGGTGTAAAAAACCACACATATACTCGTACCAGAGCCACACACACTGCCGAGCTCCTGCTGGGTCAGTGTCACTGCAGTGAGAATGGTCCTATACCCAAATTATATCAGGTCAGCAGCAGCATGGTGGTCAGAAATAGATATAGATAGAGCTGGCGATTTCTGTAGCTATGGCGAAAAATGGCATCTCAAAATTTTATACAGTTTACACAGTCAGTTTAACACTGAAAAAGATGAGAAATAGGCAAATAATATGCATAATCACAATTGTTTATTTTTAAATATCAGTCTGTCAATTCACGCTACCCTTTAGAAAAATGCTACCCTGAAGTTTATTCTGTTTATAGAGTCAGTTTAACACTGATGAAGCAAATACTATGCACAATCAGAGAAAAATACATTTGAATTAAATATCTTATAAGTGTGCCATGTTTCTTGCCGCACTGTTTTTGGTGGTGGCTTAATTAGTGGGCGGTCCCTCAGTGGAATTCAATACAGGCCTGCTTTGGCCCGCTATGGGTCCTCACAGTGGAGCTGGTAGCATGGTTTATTGTGGATGAAGCTAATGCTACCCAAAAGATCAAAATGACCAAAATGACCAAAATGACCAAAATGACCAAAATGACCAGGGGGGGCCGAGGTGGGGTCTGGGTGTTTTTAGGGGGGCACACATAAAACGGCAAAACAGGTCAATATTTTATTTGATATATTTTATTTTATATTTAGCTTTTCATTTTAATTATAGTTCTTTTTCACTGCATTAAATCACACCGTCATGGTCTCACTGTAGTGAGGAGGAAAAATAGAAATTTAGTGCATTTAGGCTCCAGCTGTTTTCTTTTACAACCGATGTTTACACTTCGTGCTGCTGGTCTTCAGGATATAGATAACAGCGCGTGTGTGGCTTTAAGCAGTCCGTCTAGAACACACCGAGCGTTCGATCCGTTCTTCGAGCAGCGCATGTCGTGCTACGAAATTAATATTTAAATCATTGGCTGTTCAGTGCAGGGGCCATAACAGGGGGCAGGAGCAATTCTACAGGGGCCCTGGCCCATGCTGGCCCCGTCTAGAACCGCGTATGAATGCTACTAATAAAGGTTTGAAGCGCTTTTCAGTGAATATATTAGTAATTGCTTGCAAAATTTTTGGCCTTTAGTTGGGTTTTGGCAGGCAGACAGAGCAGTTACCTTTTTGGCTATCAGAGCATTTGTACCTGTATCTAGAGTCGGACAGAATTTTGGGAGCACTGATATTTTCGCTGGGTATATTTGATTCGTCTGATTTCCTGGAATGTAAGCTCTCCTGAAGCTGAGCTGCGTTCACTCCGCTGTGGGCACCTTTGGGATTGGGCCTTCTCCTGTGTTGGCTATTTTAGACTCCTGACGCAGCTGCTTTGTTTTAGACTGTTTTAGTTTTAGATTTTTAGATGTTTTTAGATGTTTTTAATTGTTATTAAGTGAGCCTGAAATAGGGGAGGAAGAACCCAGATCGCTTTGTGCTATAGACTGGTATATAAAAGGTTATAGACTGAATTGTGATGGGCTGAGTTGTTGGAATGAGAAGCAGTTGTGTTTTTCAGGTTAAAGTGATTTGGGCAAAAATACAATTCAGTTTTCCCCCGAAATGATGGAGAGATGTTTGGACTAAAAAGTGCTTCAAACAAAAGGAGCTATAAGCGTAATGTAACATTTTTATAGCTTTTTTTTCTGGTTTTTTTAATTTTTTCTTTGTTTCTTCTTGGGTTTTCCTTTGAAAAATACCTTGATTGTGCTTGAGTGTGAACATGTGTCCCATAAAAAGCCCAGTTGCTGTGGTATAGCAGTGTTCAGGCTTTCACTAAAATAGTTTAGACTGGTCTATGTTTGTTTATAGACAAGTATAAATGCAAGTAAGACTGTTTCACAAAAGTTAAGACCGACTCATTTTAGACTTAAAAAGGTCTAAAATACCAAGTCACTATGGTAACAGCAGCAAAAGAGCAAAAAACGGCTCATAACTTGTGCTTTGCTGATGAATTTATGGAGAGAGCTGTAAGACAGGAAAGAGTTTTCAGGGATCGTACTCATCCGCTGGAAATGTTCAACAATGAAGAGTGGAAGCTTTAATGGCTGCAAAGGGGTTGCGAGTTTCATATTAAATTTGAAACCAATGTCAACAGTATTATTTAGAAATACATGTCAAGTCTGACTATACCATATATCTCAGTTATAGTACTGTGACGAGCTGGCAGTCAGGACTGGCTCCCATGAGCCTTTGCGGGCTTAGAATAGCGGCCGGTTGGCCAGTGGACTGCGTTTTGGGGATCTTAGTGGGTAGAAAGTGGCTGTGTAGGATGTTTTTGTGTCTTAGTGGGTACAAATTGTGTGTCCTACTGTGTGTATTTGTTGTGTTGGAGCTGTGTTTCGCCAGTCACCCTCACCGAGAACGCTAGTAATGCGGGTGAGGTGACAGGTGAAACACGAGCTTAGTTACATCAGTAAATAAGTGTGCTACCATTCAGGACCAATAGGTGGAGTGGTGCACCCAGTGTTGGCTGTTGCAGGCTGAGAAAACTGACAATAAAACCAAGAGATTTGGAAGATCCGAAGCATCTAGCGTCTCTCTTTCTCACGCACGCCATAGTACAGTCTATCATTGTAAAACTGGCCCCTGGTCTTAATATGTCTATTTTGGTTGTTTTTTAAACCCCCAATATGCTCTTGTGTAATTTTGGGTAAGATTGCAAGTCTTCCTATTTGTGAGCCGAACCTGTGACCTTGGACCCAACCTGGTTTTGATTACTATTATCTCTTAGGTGTAGTACATGGTCTACACCTAAGTACTATTGTCTAACATCTTTAATTCGTAATCAGGTTTGCTATCTTGTCCCTCAGCATTCAATGCTACCCTGTTGAAAAATGCTAACTTGAAGTTTATACAGTCAGTTAAAGATGAGAAATGGGCAAATAATATGCATAATTGGGGATAAATATATAATTTATAAGCAGTTTATTGATTCATGCAATCCTACTGAAATTTGTACATTTACCAGTGTACCTATGCAAGGTCGCACCCATTTATGGGTGTGGCACTGAATCCCAAGACTGGAACTGCACATGTGCAGAAAGGCGTCTTGATAAGTCGCATGTATGGACAAAAAAGCAGCTTCCAAACTGACAGCTGAGCTAGAAGCATAAAAATGTATTGAGGTACTTCTGATTAGACACTGACTGGAGGATTTTAGATGGATTAAGGATACTGTGTTGATAAGATACTCTTATTTACAACTGTATACATTAAAAAGGGTTGGTTTATTTTTGTTTATACATCATTATTCTGTTCAAAATATTACACGTAATTGTGTTCCAAATAACCAGTTGTACAAAATATAAATTCTACTCGTTCAACACTGATTATTTAAATAGGTGATTTAATGCTAAGCTAACAGACTGTCATAATTTCAAATTGCATTGGTAAATACCCAGACTATTAGGAATTCTGCAATTTTGATGCAGCATTGTATTAGACCCATGCAAAATAAACTGATTTTTCTTGTGTATATGTATGTACATATATGTATATGTATCATCACATACACAGCGGAGGAATACAGGTGTCCAACTCTGAGCAACTTATATTAAAGCTCTCTGTAACATTAACAGTCAACACCACAATTAAACACAACAAAACAAAGACTGATATCTTGAATTTTCTGGTAAATTTAAGTGTAGAACTGAGAGTGGGAACAGTTTAAGCCGCAGCAGGACGACTCCCTGCAGTGCTAGCATTAGCCATGTTAGCTAGCGGAGCCGTTTCAGATGCAGATGTTACTGTAATTTAACACCGACTGGCAGGTTGTGCTGGTATCTGTGCTGTTTGTGTGAAAGATCACCACACATGTCTTCTCTGCTGCCGTGTCTCTCGTCTTGTTGTGGTCTCATGTTTAGATTCCCCTCACGCCAATGGTACTGCCCCTTTTATGAAGGGACTATAATAATTGGCTAAACCAAGGAAGCGTAAGCCAATCAGAGGCAGAGTTTGCATTGTGTACACACGACTAGTTGACTTCTCTCAGGGGGCGTCATGCCTATATATATACACCCTGTTCCAAATTATTATGCAAATTCTAAGTGTCACAAAGATTCGATTTTTTGGTTTTTTAATTAAACTCATTGATGGCACTGTGTCTCAGGGCTCTTTGGATCACTGAAATAAATTTTAGACACCTGTGATAATGAGTTTACCTGGTGTGCCCAGTTAAAGGATAAACTACTTAAGAAGGACGTTCCACATTATTAAGCAGACCACAGTTAGCAACCAGTATGAGGAATAAAAAGGATCTCTCTGCTGCTGAAAAGAGTGAAATAGTTCAATGCCTTGGACGAGGAATGAAAACATTAGAAATGTCACAAAAACTTAAGTGTGATCATTGCACTATTAAGAGATTTGTGGCTGAGACGGGTTCGTGCAGATAAAGGCACATTGAGGAAGATTTCTGCCAGATCCATGCATCAGATTAAGAGAGCAGCTACTGAAATGCCATTACAGAGCAGCAAACAGATATTTGAAGCTGGTGCCTCTGGAGTCCTACGAACATCAAGGTATAGAGGCCTCCAGAGGCTTGCAACTGTGCACAAACCTTCTATTCGGCCATCACTAACCAATGCTCAGAAGCAGAAATGGCTGCATTGGGCAGAGAAATACATGAAGACTAATTTTCAAACATTCCTGTTCACTGATGCGTGCTGTGCGACCCTGGACTGTCCAGATGGATGAAGTAGTGGATGGTTGGTGGACGGCCACCGTGTTCCAACAAGGCTGCAACGCCAGCAAGGAGGTGGTGGAGTCATGTTTTGGGCTGGAATCATGGGAAAAGAGCTGGTCGGCCACTTTAGGGTCTCCGAAGGTGTAAAGATGACCTCTGCAAAGTATGAGGAGTTTCTGACCAACCACTTTCTTCTCTGGTACAGAAGGAAGAACTATGCCTTCCATAATAAAATCATCTTCATGCATAACAATGATCTCCATCTCATACAGTGAAGAACACCTCTGCATCAGTAGCTGCTCTGGGGATAACAGGAGAGAAAGTCAGTGTGTGGTCTCCATCCTCCCCTGACCTCAATCCTACTGAGAACCTTTGGAGCCTCAAGCAAAAGATCTATATGGGTGGGAGGCAGTTTACATCCAAAGAGCAGCTCTGAGAGGCTATTCTGACATCTTGCAAACAAGTTCAAGCAGAAACTGTCCAAAAACTCAAGTTCAGTGGATGCAAGACTTGTGAAGCTGCTATCAAATTAGGGGTACTATGTCAAAATGTTACGTGGCCTGTTAAAACGTTTAAAAAGTTAAAATGTTATTAAAAGTTTGAGTGAAATAGCTTTTGATTTCAATTAATATGCTGCAAACACAACAAATGAATATTTTCAGTTCTTTACAACCTATAAAGTGTTTTGAAACTTACTGTGCATAATAATTTGGAACAGTTCATTGTAAGGTTTTTTTTTAAAATTTTTTAAAAATTCTGTTATGATTAGGAGGTTTGTTCAGTAAAAATTGAATTGTACTCTTAATAGCTGATAACATGAGAATTATGCTGACTGTTGTTTACATCTATTATTTAGGGAAATGAGAAAAATATAATTTGCATAATAATTTGGAACAGGGTATATATATATATATATATATATATATATATATATGTATATATATAACCACATCCATCTGCAAATGTGGCTGTAAAAGTATTATACATAAAAATCTAAGGTTGACGCATTGCTAGTATATAACACCTTTCTGTATATAATTTTTGAGAGGGGCAGATTTTCACAATTTCCTCCTTAATTTAGTCAATCTCTCATCCTACTGTCTGGGACTCACCGAGGATCGAATTTGTGATCTCCTGAGAGTGGGGCAATTGCCTCAGTTCATGAAAAATAGTCACATTGATCACAATCAGAGTGAAGTCTGAGAGCTGGCGATGTGGTGATGAGGTCGATGTTTCGAATAAAGTTGCCTTTAAGTCTATTCATCACTTCTACATGCTCTTCCAGGAACTTTCCTTCTGTAAAGCGAGTCCCACCATCGCCTCCTCACAGCCATTTGAGAGAACAATTATTGCCTCGTCTCCTCCGCCTATCATTCCCAATGATCTGCTCAGATACACATGACAGCTAAATAAATATGGAAAGGTGCTGCGCTGTGGTGGAAATGTCGCAGAGATCCTCCCTGCAGATAGCCACAGGGTCTCTGAGGAAAACACACTCGGTGCCAAGAGAGATGGTAATACACACCCCCATGCCCCAACAGAGAATGTAAATGAATCTCTCTTATATCGCGAGGTGAATGCGATTATGATCTCTGTAATCGCAGGAAAAGAAAACAGTTTTGTGTTCTGTGTTGTTTTCTGTGTGCTCAGGGATGAGATGATCTCTCTAATTAAATGAGCCTGAAATAGGTGAGAGGAGCCCAGGCAGCTTTGTGGGGATATAAACTGAAGGCATTTCTAGGGGGTCATTTTGGGACTGCAAGACACAGATAAAGAAGAGTATGCAAGACAAACAGACTGAACTATTCTAAAGAGCAGCAAATGCTAAATAGAACAGCATGCCTTTTATTGTCACTATACACATGTACAATGAGATTAAAAGCAATTTAAAAAATGCCCAAAACTGCCTATCTTTATAGAGTAAATATGCCCCAAATAAAGTTTTCTGATAATCAGAAACAGGAAACTTTATTGCTTAAAAAAAGTTAGCATTAGTAGATAGCATTAGCAGCGTGCAAAAATGTGTACACACAAGGTTGAAATAACTCTCTCTACCCACATGTTTAGACAGGGCACAGCTTACTAATACTAAATAAACTGAGATAACTGTTGAAAATTGGGTGGGAAAAGTTTAAATCTGTAAAATACGAGGACAAGACATGGAGCAATCATGCTACATGCTGCAGCAGCTTCTTCTTATTATTTTTATGGCGGTTGACAACTTTTCAGTGTATTACTGCCACCGCTGGACTGGTGGCGGTAATACAGTTCGATTCTCAGAAAAAAATTTAATCCGCGAATGCTGATCCGTGTAAAACTGAGGGATTACTGTACATATGGAAAAGAATAAATAACTGAACATGGTTTTATATACAGTGTGCACAGCATACAGATATTTCACAGAAAATGATGGTTTGGGCAATTTACAATTTACAAGAGACACGTTTGGAGTATAAAGTGCTTCTTTAGTTTAGCACTGGAGCTTTAAGCTTAATTTAACATTTTTATGGCTCAGGGCTTCCCAGTCAGGGATGTGTGAAGCTTAGTGTTACATTACAGCATTTCAGAGGTGTTGGGAGTCTGTACTGAAAAAATTTAATTTAAAAAAAATGTAACATATTTCTAACAAACAATAAACCACAATACCATTGCTATGTTGCTAAAATGCCCATTTAGGGGAAAATGTGCGGATACTTATGGGGTACTTAAAATCTAGGAGTCCTTTTAGTGGTACAGGGAATTGCTGTTATAGATACCAGCAAACAAAGTGTAAAGAACCATTTAAGAAAGTCAACATGAGATTACTCAACAACTCCACATGGTTGGAGGTAAGTGTGTGATGCTGTTTGCACAATTATTATTGGTTATGTGCTTCTTTCACTGGTTTCCTACATGAGTCCAGTCAAGTCATTTCAGCCATTTAAACAAAGAGAAACAAAACAACGTTCTTCCAGGACCAAAGTGCAACACGAAACAGAATAACACGGACTACACAGTCAGATAGTCAGCCTGGCCCCTGGGGAGCTTCTTGTTGATATCTTAACTGAATCAGGGACTGATGGTGGACATGTGTACAATGATACCAATGCGATAAACAGTGATAGACATGCGTGAGCAAAGGTTTGATGTGAAAGTTAACTGAAAACTACACTTTTCCACCAAAGTATTGGACCCAGAGAGTCTGCAGCACTGCCATCTGAGTCTTGTAGTTTCAGTACAAAAGCAAATATGAGATGCTTTGGACACCAAGCAAGTCTTGGCTCCAGTTGTGTTAATTTTGGCCAGATCTTCACTTTTTACACATATTTGTCCAAATCGCTTCAATTATTTTGATGTGAATAAAGCCAATCGGAGTGGTTGGGTTAAAAAAACACACACAAAAAAGATTTCTTTACAGTGATGGTAAATGGAACAAGAGGTCATGATGCTTGTGGCTTAAGCCGTTTCCATAACCATCCAAATCCAGTTTCTCTATGGAAATGGAGCATTTCACATCAACTCACAGCTCAATCAATTAGTCAGTCTGTAAAATGTCCCTTTAATGGTATGATACGCATGTCCGAACCTGAAATCTACTGCCATGTGGCCCCATGTACTATCTCTCTTTCTTGTCTCTCCTGATTAAAAACATTCAATTTGAAATGAAACACTGAAATCAGTGAGATTTCCACATCCGCTCGGATATGTCAGGACAAGCCCGGGCTCTTTTATAGCGCGCTGGTGAGCATCTGAGCTTTAATACTTTGGGTTGCCGCCTGCTCCCCAATTCCCAGAATGCTTTGAAACGTGTAAGTCCCTCTTTCAATCGCTTCCCCGGGCCCGGGCTAGCGTTGGAGATTGGCCGCGGTGGCGGAAGAAGAGAAACGCTGGCGGCTGGATGTGAGGAAATTGTCACGGGAGGGATCGGCTCGACCCAGCTTTTCCACCCGAAAAAGAGAGAGTGAGAGGCAGTGGGAAAAAAAATAAACAAAGAAAAAAGGCCGACAAAACAACACCACTATATTTAACTAAATCTCCAGCTTACAGCAGAAAGCTCATGATAATGAGATCCTCTTAACAAGCTGGGCCGTGGCATTACAGGCCAAAGCGCGATGGCAGCCAGCGCGAAAGATGGCAAAAGACAACAGTATCGACACATGCATCCTATATCTTTCCCTAAATGTCTTTCCATGGCCTTGCTGTGCAAACAACGCACTTCCGGGCCTCCAGTCTAATCTGTGTTAACACATTAGCTAATCTATTTACACATTAGCCGCTGTAAACTAGCATCCAAAAGAGCATTTTACACTCTTTACTCTTTGTCAAATTAATGTTTCCCAGTGGCAAACCATTAATATTGGAGCTAGTCTTTCATTTCAGATGATGAATATCAAAATAAGAGGAAAAAATGTACATAAAAGAGTACGATGCTAATTTTTGTTAGCAACCTGATAGGATCGCAGTAGTAAGTTAGTGCTAATGCTGTGGCATGACTGTTTTCTCGCTGTTCTAGACTAACCATGCGTTTCTAAAACTTAACACATCCTGGATATGAGCTCTTATATTGCATTTCTAGAGTGACTCCTACAGTAAAGAATTCTGAGGTACCTCGCTCTGGACTAGAGCGTCTGCTAAATGCCGTAAACGTAAACATAGTTGATGCTATTCACCCTCTGACAGCAGCTCCGAGGCTGCTGAGTGTATTCACGATCAGTGATGTATCTAGAACTTCCTGAAGGCCTAGAGCAGGGCTATTCAACTTCAGCAGCAAGTGGGTCGGATATGAAAGTCACTGGGGGTTTAAGGGCCACAGAATTTCGTGCTGTCCAGGCTGTCGTTCCCGGGGCCCATTTATCCCGGGGGAGGTGGTCAGCTGGGATTCCATGCCGGCCCAAATTTACCGTCGTCCCGGTATGCCCCGATGGCCAGTCCAGCACTGTGTCAGTGCCTCTTTAACGGTCAAACATAGCCGTTTTAACACAGTCTGGTTCTAAATGAGAACTCTGACCATTAAAGTCGTTAGAGTAGATACATCATCGAGCTAAATTTACAAAGATTTCCCCCTCGCTGTGTGTGTGTGTGTGTGTGTGTGTGTGTGTGTGTGTGTGTGTGTGTGTGTGTGTGTGTGTGTGTGTGT
>JBBPCW010000001.1:2639211-2651145 GCA_037974425.1 Phenacogrammus interruptus
AAATTATATCGGATATGAAACTGTGAAGGTCGCTGGACAAAAGTATTGGGACACCTCAGCGAGGTGAACGGGTCCCCTTGTGTGAAAACATCAAGAAAAAATATTTATCGCCACAAAACAAGCAAGAAAAGGTGGAGGATATTTGCAGTTTCCATGTTATTGTGGGGATTTCTGCATAAAAAAATAATAAAAAATTTAAAAAATCAAACAAACTTCTGTTCAAGTCAAAACACTCTTTGTTTCTTGACTGAAAGGTGGTTGTCAGGCTCAATGTGAAGGATTTTAAATGTACAGCGTGATGAAATATGCCATAGTTAAATAATTGGCTACAACTGAAGTTAAAGAATAAACATAATAGTTATTCCCTTGAACAACTACAAGGTTTTTTTAATAACTTGGCATGTTAATGCACACTTCAGCTGAATTGTGGAGTCATTTGTATTTTGCATTACCAAACGAGCTGTACTGTATAGAGCACTATAACAAATTTCATTCATCTTAGCCTTAGCGTCCAGTAGACACTGCACAGGAGAATGGTCCATGCTTCTGGACCTGCTCTGCTCTGATTCAAACTCAAATGCTCCCAAATCCCCAGCGAGTCGGTCTGAAGTGGAGCTCCATTGCCTTATTATGATATTTAAAGGGAGCTCATTCATGGGCAGATATAGCACACATCTCACGGTGCCTCAAAGACATGCAGAATTCTGCTTCATGCTTGTTAGCAACGCTCACGGTAAAGATATACAAACAGCTCGTACCTCCGAGGATATGTATGGCCTCGTTCTATATGACTGGGTTGTACTATTTCCAGCTTAAGGGAATCAGGGGGTCGATGTGCATGCTTCTGATTAAGAATGTAATAAATCCTGTTATACACTTACAGCAGAACGGCTGAGAAACTACTTTCATTATTGGGAAGGGACTTTGAGGAGTGCTAGTAATGGGCTCGGTTGGGTATTGGGCTATCAAGTGATTAATATACGACGTCTCATATTAGTTAACTTTGCACAAGGAGCTTTTTTAACATCATATGGCCACTGTATTCCTAGGACAGGCCTGGCTAAAAATGTACACCTTTAATTTAATAATAAATGCTCAATAAGAATCCCAAAAGAAATGGCACCACTCTCCTCCAATAGTTTTTGGAAGCTGAAAAATGCTGCAATTTTTATTTATTTATTTTTTTACTACAATTATCATATATGTGCAATTATTATAAGTGTTACTTTGTTGCAAGCATTAAAATCTCAAAGTGGCAAATTAGACTTATGGGTTATAAATAGACTGCACTGTGCAAAAATACTGCACCGATGCAAGTAGTTTAAAGGTATTTATAAGATAAGACGAACCTGTAAGGCCTGGCACGGGAGACGGAGGGGAGGGACAAGCAAACAACACTGAATGGTCCATTCCTGAGCAGCCTTCCAGTGCTTCTAGTAGACCCATTAGGAACAGATCTGCATCACCTGAGTACTAGGTGCAGGACCTATATATAGATGAGACTGGCTAGAAGTCAATGCGAAGTTTACTTTCCTTGTGTGAGATTCTGGGCCTGTTTTCCCTAGTTTCCGTTTTGTGCTCTGATCATCTCAACTTCTCTTTTTGCCTTTTTGGACTTTGTACTTTTGCTGCTGTGGATTTTATGGTTTTGACCTGGGCCTGTTATTGGATTTTTCTTTTTGACCTGTGGACTGTATTATTAAAATTCCTCTGTTTGTTCTACTCTGCGTTTGGATCCTTTGTTTCGAAATCGTCACAGAACTTTTATTAGTCCCACAAGTGAGAAATTTACATTGTTACAGCAGAAAGTGGACAGTACAGAGGTAAGAGCAGAAAAATCCCAATAGAGTAAAGCTCCACACAACAGTATAGTATAAAAATACACTATACAAATGATACAGAAATATAAATATAGACATTTGTGTGTAGCAAATATTTTTTTTTGTTTAGTGTTTGAAAAACAGTAACTATGAACCAGACTAATCACACATTGCTTGCAGTAATATTTCACCCCTAAAAAGTACACGTTACACCAGAAAAACGCAAGCAGTTGGTGTATATCTGCAGCAAAAACAGACGTTAAGATTAGAATAAATGCATTCTTCTTGTGTAAAAAGCAGGTTTGGTTCCAGAGTTCTCATCAAGGCCTCCAGCTGTTGCATAGATGTGTGAAAATACAACAACATCTGATTTAATCTACCGAAATGCTAGATGAGCCGAACCAGGTGTTAAATGGGAATCATGAGTAATACTGGGCTTCTACAAAGAGAAGTCTGGAAATAGTCAGGTGAACACACTGCAGTACATAAGATCACTCTTTAATGCATTAATGTTATTTGTACATTACGTTACATTTACATTCTTCCATTCCCTACCTACAGGGGGTAGTCTTCCTGGAGCAACCTGGGGTTAAGGGTCTTGCTCAGGAACCCAGTGGAGATGCTGAAGGAAGGATTGAAACCCATGACCTCTTGTTCCAGAGGCAAGTATCCTCCCCTCTAGACCACCACCCCTTGTATTTATTCTAATATTGGTGTATTTTGGGAACAATAATGCTATTATGTAAAGGTTCCCCAGCATAGACAAAGCTGTCAAAGTTCATCAGACTTAAAATGTTGGGCTTGAAATATATGCTTTGTGACAAATGAAACTGAAATGAATGTAATTTCATTCACAATGCAAGATGGCATTGAAATGTTATGATATCGCAGTACAAGAATATGACAGTGTGCATTGTGGAGAATAAGCGTCTAGTAATTATGGTATTGGATGTAACTGCATTGTTTATAGTGTTAAACCAGTGCCAATCAACAACCCAGTCCAGCAAATTCCCCTCATTCATCACCCCGCGGCCTTTCAGCTCTAGGCTCATTAGTAAATTGTGCTACAACAGAATACAGTCAACAGTCTTCTTCTAAAAGCTGTGAGAATATTAAATAATTTTTAGTCTTGCTTTGTTCAATACACTGTCTGGACAAAAGTCCTGGGACACCCCTGTTTTCTGGGATTTGGGTCCCTTACATCCAGTGAAGGACAATTTTAATGCTTTAGCAGACCAAGACATTCTGGACAGCACCATGCTTCCAACTCTGTAGACACAGTTTGGGGAAGAACCTTTTCTATTCAAGCATGACTGTGTCCCAGTGCACAAAGCAAGCTCCATAAAGACATGCTGGAGGAGTTCAGTGTGGAAGAACTTGACTGGCCACACAGAGCCCTGACCTCAACCCCATCATTTGGGATGAACTGGAATGGAGATTGTGATCCAGACCTTCTCGTCCAACATCAGTGTTTGACTTCATAAATGCTACAGAATGAATGGACACACATTCACACAGAAACTCCAGAATCTTGTGGAACGTCTTCCAAGAAGAGTGGAAGCTGTTAGAGCTGCAAAGGACAGACTCCATATTAATCAAATCTATGGATTTGAATACAATGTCATTAAAGTCCTTGTTAGTGTAATGGTCAGGCGTCCCAATACTTTTGTCCACATAGTATGAATGTCAAACCATGACGGCATAATCAAACCATGCAGATCACTGGGCTTTGTAGGAGGTAAGTGGAATGTAGATCCAATTTAAAGCAGCTAGTAAACATGGGGTTGGCCTTGTAAGCTAATGCGTCATCAGAAAATGAAATGTTTGAAAAAGTCGAGACCAATTTAATGTCCTTCTACAGTGTGTCCTTGTGCTCTCGCTGCCGTGTGCAGCAAAGTTAGCCCACTTGCTTCAATGCTCTTAAAACAAATTGTTCTGCAAAGCCGGTACGACTCATAAGCCTGGGTGGGCCGGCTTCCCACAATCCGACCAATATAATTTCCCAGTTCCACTGCAGTTCAAGAAATGGCCTTTAAATGATCAAAGCGCTCTGCCCCAGAAACGCATGTTTACCCGGCTTGAAAGTGTGCGTGGCACGCCGGGATGTTTTGTGCCGTAATTGCAATTACGGCCGCGATAACGAATTTGTTTCTCGCCACAAAGCATGAAAGTCCACGTTGAAAGCATCCGGCAGAGGCGAACACGAGCACGGGCCGCCTCTTCAAGCCAGTCGCGATCCCACAAGACTTCCCATCAGTGGCGAGTCCACGATCACCAAAAAAAAAAACAACAACAAAAAAAAGAGCAATTAGCACAAATTAGCAGACATTTTCAAAAATGCCTTTGCTCAGAAAATGGCGGCTTTGTAGTTCAAAAAAAAAGAAGGACCACTCCGGTCTTGGAGTGGGGATTTTTTTTTCTCTTCGCCTCTTTTTTTCCCCACTCGCAATGGCTTAAATCCTAAAATAAGTGCCGCAATCTTCTGGCACAGACGCACTGTAATGCTTTAAAAACAATTTAGCAACTGTCATCGCTGTAATTACAGTAACTAATTACCGTCCTCAGCAAACAAATAGCTTAACATAATACGCGGGCCCAATCAATTTTGAAGAAATGCAAATTCTGGGAGCAGAAAGGGAGGGAGTCGGAGGGGATGGGGGGGCTTTTTTTTTTTTTTGGCAAACCTGAAAAGGGAATCCAGGGAAATAATGCACTTTGTTTTATCCGCACATAATTCCCAGGGAATATCATATCATAAATATTTGCATTCAGTTCTTATCAGGACATTTGCATTCGCGCTCTTATCAAGTCGGCAAGCCGGGCGCTGCCAGATAGCGGCGGACGGGGGCTTCCACGCCATACACACATTTCTAATGAGTCACGTCCCGGGGCTGATATCATATTTTGGCTCCAACTTTATCGCCGGAACGAGGAGGTCATTTTCTCCCGGAGTTGCCTCATCTTGGAACTGTCTTTTTAAGTCATGGGGCCTTTTTTCCTCCCTTCTTCTTCTTCTTCTTCTTCTTCTTCTTCTCTTATTTGATGTGATTCCACTCTGATTCAAAAACCAGAGATTATTTCTCCCTTTCCTTCGTGGTATTGGCGGCGCGTCTTGTCGCGAAACATTCTGGCTTTATCTGCGCATTATTCCATCGTTCTTTGGAAGGGAGATGGAGAAAGAGGGGGAAAGTAAGAAAGGACTGAGAAGAAAGGAGGGTGGTCTTTCTGGAGAGCGTGGCGAGGCCTCCCCGGCTCGGCGTACACGCGCCGCAGTTTTCCGGAGGGCCGAATTAAAGTAATTGTTTGATAACATTTTCCGAAAGGTATTCCACAATAACAATTTCATGCTGCATTGCTGAGTGTAATTATAAATCGGATGTGGAGGACCATCCCCCCCACCACCACCACCATTCTACCCCCAACCCCCCTCCCCCGGAATGGCCAGGAGAACACGGCGGAGGTCAAGTGAAGAATCCTAGTCAAACGCTCGTCTCATTAGTGCAATCTGGTTTTATCTGTTAATTATTTCTCTCTTGCTCCGAACTGCTGCGCTGGCCGAGGAGCGCGCCTCTCCGCTCCGCACTCCAATCAGCCCCTCGCTCTCCAAAAAACACCAAAAAACTGGCACTCTTGCAAACGCACTCCTTCTTCTTTCTCCTCCTCCTCCTCTTAACACCCCCCCACTCCTCGCTCTTTAATTACGGCATGATGTGACAAAACGTTACGTATTCTTTTGATGTCGCATAATCAAAAGAATAACAAAAGTTGACTTGGCCCCATTTTCCTACCTGTTTCCTGCCAGTTGTATTCCGCTTATCGGCTCCCCGCAATTAAATGGAGAGGAGACATTTACATACCGGAATAAATAAGTAAACAGGGAAGTGTAGATTATAAAATGCACAGCAAAGCAAGCTTCTGTAAGCGAAGGCGGGTTTCATATC
Source organism: Phenacogrammus interruptus (assembly GCA_037974425.1). Classification (NCBI taxonomy): domain Eukaryota; kingdom Metazoa; phylum Chordata; class Actinopteri; order Characiformes; family Alestidae; genus Phenacogrammus; species Phenacogrammus interruptus. The sequence goes on from JBBPCW010000001.1 coordinate 2,644,973, forward strand.
CGCTCGCCAGTCGTTTTATTAGAAACCTCGACTGCCGCCTTCGTTTGGGGCGCGATTCTTCTCGCCCTTAGTCAGCGGTTAGTTTCTGACCTTCGTTCTTGCTTGGGTATTTCCTTTGATCTGTAAAAAAATCGCACACCACCCTAAATAAAACCGTCCTGTGCTTAGAAACTGACCACTCATGAAAGAGCAGAGGTGCTTTAACCTGCTACGGGACTCCAGACCTAGACGAGGTTGTGGGCCCATCAGTTCCATCCCAACTGATTTGCACAGATTACTAAATCGCAATCCAGACGACAGTAGTCAGTCACACCAGCCACACTGGCGTTTAAAATTCATAGGGATTACGTTCCAAGTTTGTGAAAAACTGAATTTGTGATGTGGTTAAAAATGCATAAAAAGCCTATCGTTATAGTGTAAACCCTAAATATGCCCCTAAAACACATTCATTTCATTCTAAACTCAGCTTAATACATTACCCTTAAGGAAAATGTAAAGGTGTCTGTACTGTCAGCTTACACTGAACTCCTGCAGTGCTAGAATGTAAATAGTTATGTCACCCCTGTATAGACTGGACTGGAATTCATACAGCACCTTTTCTTTGGTATAAGCAGGTAAATACAGTAATAAATTCATTTCATTTACAGTAATAAAAATACAGGCTTAAAGAAGAACAAAACAAGAAACAGGAGAAACACTCAGAGAAGCACTCGAGACACTACAGCTGCCAGAGATGCATCACAGGGCAGCAGCCAATCAGGAGCAAGGAGAAATAAATAATGCTCTCAGATTGGCTTCTTTATATATTTCACCCTCCCAAGATGCACTTTCTTTGTGTTCTCTTGACAGTACTTAAAATTCTATACATTTATATTTTATATAGAAATTTAACAGACTTTACGTTTATATTTATGTTACAAAATTAGTCAATTATATATTTTTTCATAATTTAATTATATTGCCATGAAAAAAGCAAAAACAAAAAAAAATGCAGAGGATATTTGTGGTTCCCTTGAATGGGCAAGGGTTTCAATTATTATCCTCAGTTGTTCACAGATAATAATTACATTAACATTACTGAGTATTTGTTGCAGCCATATATTTTGCATCATGACGCACTGTTTAATACACTGTAGACTCATTAGCTACATCCACCTTGTATCTACACTTTGTTGTCTGTTGTATCAGTGTCATATACAGTAGTTGCACTTTATAGTTTATAGTTACAGACTGTAGCCCATCATTAGTTACCACTTCATCAAAGGTCAGGCCCCCCCGGGACCACCAGGTATTATTTGGGTGGCGGATCATTCTCATGGGAGCAGTGATGACGTTAACATGTGAGTGTGTTTGTGCAGAGCGGGTCACTTGCAGCTGTGTTGATGGTGTTCTAAACCTTGTCACTGATGGCCTGATAATGAAATAATAGCACATTTTTAGTGCTAAATTATTAAGAAAAATATATTTTACTAATCCTGTAACAAATATTAACATCAATTCAGCTACATTTCCATATAAAATATAACTGTACACCACATCACACATCACAGTTTTTCATGGCTGCTCTTGGAAGGTAACCCCTGCAAATATCGGGGGTCGAGTGTAATCAAATTATTAAGTCATTCAGTACGACAGACCATCTTGTTTGACATCAGCGTCTGGCCTTCTTATCTGAGAAGAGGCCATTATAGCTGCTCAGGGGAGGTGAGCTCCATATTAATGGCCATTGTTTTAGAATGAGATCTCTAAAATCTCATATAGGTCAGGTGTCCACATACTTTAGGCCAGTTTTACGTCCAGGTGCGTTGCAGGTTGGCATCACTTGCAGGTTAGCTGCTTGCAGTGTTTATAAGGAGAGACTATAGCTGCTGTCTGGAGCTGTGCATTCAGTCCAGGTAAGCTCGCTCTGGTCAAAGGTGCTTTTTAGCAGCTTAAAACCTTCACATTTTCCATTTTCTCCATTCATTCATAAGAGCTGACCAAATAAACACTTTTGAGGCAGTGATTAAAGAGCTGTTTTCAGTAAGGTTTTAGCTTGCAGAACTTAATTATTAAAAAGTATAAACGTGAACAAAAATAATTTTACAACTAAATTATTATTATTATTATTATTGTTATTATTATTATTATTATTATTATTAATAATAATAATAATAATAATAATAATAATAGCAATAATAATAATAATAATATAATAATAATAATAATAATAATAATAATCATAATGACTGTGTGTATTATTATAAATTATTATAAATGTCTTTCACAGTCCACCCTAGTTACAGAGGAAGGTGGTTAGTGGTGGTGGCCTAGTGGGTAGGATACTTGCGTCAGACCCAAGAGGTCATGGGTTCGAATCCTACCTTCACCATACCACCACTGGGTTCCTGAGCAAGACCCTTAACCCCAAGTTGCTCTCTTGTAGGTAGGGAATATAAGTCTCTTGGGTGGTTTTTAGATTTGCTCTCATATTTGTTGGCCTTTAGGCTCCAACTTTAAAGTCTATGCAGATATAAAGATAGTCATTGCACTACATGTCCAGCTCTACATGTAACAATGGCAGAGGTGTGACAGACAAACTGTCGACAGATGACTACACTTATGTGGATATTGTTATGGTGGACTTGCGACATGCCCGTGATGTTTATCCTTCTTTTGCCCTATGACTGCGGGGACTGACTCCAGCACACCCTGGTTATGATCAGCAGCTCCAAAAACGAATGAAAGAATATAGTCTCCCTATGAGATAGGTGTTTCTAATGCAGAGGGCAAGTGAATGTAAATGTGAGGTAATAAAGTGGGCGCTGAATTCTCCTCTTTGTGGCAATCAATTAGGAAGCCATAGCAGCATTCAGGGAACGCAGGCGTACAGGTCAGTGTTGCTCTCCTAATCGCTTTTTATTGCCGTCCGTCCTGAACTGTTTATACAAGTGAGCAGATAGACAATTATGGAAATGCTTGCCCCGTGCATGGCCCGTCTTATCTGCATGAGAAAGCCGCTGCAAGACGGAGTGTTTCGGAGGTTCGTCAGATCGCCACGTCTGCCGTCGGCTGATCCAAGCGGAGGCCAATCGCCTCGACTCTGTTATTGTCTCTGAATCTTATCTCTGCCTCTGTTTAAACAGGGAAGCCGAGACAATCTGGCAACGGTCCTTCCATCTCCAGCATATCTGCGAAGAATCACCTCATTTGTTCCATCCTGTTTAGAAAACAGGTCTGTCTTTATTTACTCGGGGTGGGGGAGGCTTACAGTAAGTGAAAAGGGGTGGGGGGGGGGTGGGGGGGAGTGGGGGCAGGACCTGTATTTCATACAAACTCTAATATACTCTTAAGAACCAGTTAGGCTTTGCAGACCTGCCTGAGTGTCCAAACTTCCATTGCCTGAAAACTCTTCCGTAGGTTGTATTATAAAATGCCTGTAAATGAGTGAAACTGTGTTGTGCTTCAAAAGTGTTGACCAAAACTCACTTTTCCCATTGGCTCATAGCACCATCCACACTATATGTACAAATGTATTGGGAAGCGCCTGCTTTTCTTTCATTCTCACTTCCAGTGAAGATCAATCTTAAAGCTTCAGCAGATCAAGACATTTGAGGCCTTTTGAGAGCCTCAAGGAAATTTCTGAGGAATTGCTGAAATATGATGGAACCCAATACAGTGGTCAGAAGTTCCTGTACGACACTGTAGCTATTTAAGTTTTGTTTTTTTTTAACTTTGAGGAATCTTCAAAGCAGCTCAGGTTGTTAATGTTGCCAGTTGTTTGACAATCCTTCGTTCTTTCTGCCTCTTTCTCTCTCTTGTCTCTCTCGCTCCCTTCCTCTGATGAAGTGCATGATTTATGTACTCAGCAGATCTGATGGCAGGTCAGGCACGGGGTTCTGATTCCTGGCCGTTGCATTAATACACAGCTGTGTTAAGCTGTTTGCCTTAAATCCCACAAAGCGAGAGCCCGCCAGGTCTAATAAGGCCGCTGCACATCTCTTTCTTCATCAATCAAAGCCCCATTGGAGACCATCCTGTCTCTATTTCTAGTGCTGTATGCAAATCGTCCTCCGGAGCGCTCCTCCCTGTTTGACCGACTGGGTGGGATATTTGCCAGTGCGAGTTTCCTATGTGCCACTACCTTCTCCCAAGTCATCTAATTAATTTGCTCCGGCTATAAATAAACATTCAGCACTTTTGGTGCCACGCTTGGCCTGTAGAGACTCAGGACTTGAACGGCTAATCTGAAAACTCCCGCCACACACGGGCGCCTAATCTGAAAACTCCTGCCACACATTCAGAGCAGTGACGGAGGGAGATGTAGGCGATAAGGCCCAGTAATGAAAGTGGATGCCAAAGAAGGGAGACAGTTTGTAATGAAGCGAGTGCGCAGGGATGGAGGGAGGAAGGGAGGGAGGGAGGGGTGTTTAAAAGAAGTTCAAGAAGAGAGATAAAGCCTCGGAACGATGCTATCTGGCGGATTGAAGAAAGCACTCGGGCGACCAAAGAACACTTCCAATCACTTAATCAGCACGGCTCCACCCAGCCCCATCCCTGTCCTCCATCATATGCTATTTCCCCACTCCAAATAGTCCATTTTCAGGGTGGGCGGGCAGGCAAGAAGAAGCGGACGGAGGATGATGCTCTATAGTTCCGATACAGATAACACTTAAATCAGAAGATGGATTGCAAGCTTTTATCGAAGTGCCAATCCAAGAGACCTTATCACGATTCAATTAAAATATTAAGCGACCTTTCATTTCTGAAACTGTGACCTGCCATTCACTCGGATGTCGCCGCCGCCCCTTGCTGATGGGGCATTATTTACCACACGCATTAGAGAGATATCGGGTGTTTATGTAGTCTCTGTTGGGGGTTATCGCATGGCTTCCCAACTCCAGACCTACTTTGAAAAGGGGAAGTTCACCCACTCTTCAAAATTGTGTGAATGGGCTGTTCTTCAGGGCTGTTAGCGCCAGACTTTTAGATCTTGGCCCAATTCGCTCCTATTATGATCCCGAAAGTTGCCTGTGTTGGAACAAAGGCAGAGGCTAGCAGCATTCCCCATCAATCACATACACTTGGGGTAAGGGCAGTTTTGTGGAACTAATTTGGAAAAACTGCTGAACCCCAGGGACATCACTAGGACAGAAAGACAAGGGAGGCTTAGCCCCCAGGGTTGTAGGAAGGATTTAGCGTGTATAGAGGGCTGAAAACTTTTCACCAAACCTTTCCTTTCACTTAAGGACACAGTAAAATTAAGCAGTGAACAGTTATGGACACTCATAGAATTGTTCTGTTAAACTGTGTATAAACGGCGCTACCAGAGAAATATTACTGAACGGGCTCCGGTTGCTACTCGCTAACAAGCAGCGCCATGGTGCTAATGCCCACCTGCTACCTACAGCAACTTCAACAGCCAGTACATCATTTTAATTCAGTAATGAGAGCTAGACTTATTATTTTTCATTTCAATTCATAGTCTTGTTTCTATTTGTAAAGTGCGTATCTGCGCTCAGTGATATCGTGTATGAAATGTTTGGATATATAATTTAAAAATAGTAGAATAATGACTATATATTTAGGGTGGCTTGGGGACATTAGACCTAACGACACCCATGCTGAACCCTCTCTCGTTTTCAAAGCCCATTTCCAAATGGCTAACCACCATCGCAGCACACGGGCTTAGCGGGACATTGGCCACTCCTCGGCGAAGATCAGCGCTTTGGCTCGACTGGTGCTTGAGCAGTTGTAGAAGTCGGATAGGCGAAGGAACCCCTCTGAGAAAGAGGCCAACCGTGCACCTTCTCCACATGGTCTGAGAGAGATGCTCACTTATGGATGAAGAGTGGGGAGTCAGAAGAGGAAGGCTGGTGACTTGCAACCTAATCATTTTATTAACATTTCAGCGCTATTAACCCTTGGAAATGTATTGCCAGTCAATAATTCTTTCTATTTAATTACAGAAGTACATTATAAATTATTTATGGGTTACACTTACATTTAATCAACATTTCGATGGGTTTTAGTCGGTTATTCGTTTATATACACTACCGGTCAAAAGTTTTAGAACACCCCAATGTTTCAAGCTTTATTTAATCGAAATTCAAACCATTCAAGTCCAATGAATAGCATGAAATGGTACAAAGGACAGTGCTGAACTGCGAGAGGTTTAAAACTTGTAAGGATAC
>JBBPCW010000001.1:2738390-2750950 GCA_037974425.1 Phenacogrammus interruptus
TGTGTGTGTGTGTGTGTGTGTGTGTGTGTGTGTGTGTGTGTGTGTGTGTGTGTGTGTGTGTGTGTGTGTGCTGTCAGGCTAAGGTGGAAGCAGGGTGGATTGTCATCTCTGGAGGAGTCTTTTGACAGAGGGCCTCTCTCCTCTGCTCTGTTGAAAGGTCAGTGTTCTGTCTTCTCTGTTACTGCCAGAGCACTCCCTTCCCCGTGGAGGAGGCTTTCCCCACACACACACACACACACACACACACACACACACACACAGAGAGAGCACCGAGCGACTTTCTGCTTCTGTGAGAAACTCTTGTGAATAAAAGCCTTCAGGGCTGAATAGGAGCGACCTGGAGACAATTTCTTGTTTAATCTTCCTTCATTCATTCAAGACTAAAACAGCTCTATATTGTTGTGTATCAAACTAGTAAGAAGGACCCCAAGCGCCCAGAGAACTCTTCGGGCCTTCATTAAGAAAAGATCACGACACAAAGCTCATTTGCTCGCCAGGATGATGCAAACCGGGATGTCCGTTGCAGTTGCTGGGAGGCTTTTCTCTCGTTCTCACTGTTGGTTCGCTGTTGTGTAAGTCTGCTGTGGCGAAACGAAACAAGTGGAAAAGATGAGCATAATGCGGGGAGTCAGTTTGGACTGGAACAGGTTTGTTACTGAGCCCGGCTGCCTGTCGCTTCCATTACAGTCGGCGCTGTCAGAGCACTATGAATGAACAAAGTGTACGCGGCCGTTGGGGATTGTTCTTGTGTAGGCAACACCGCGGGTCTCCCAGGGCCCCAGCCTGTTCTCCTCCTTCGCTCTCTGCTCTCCCCAAATCCTCTGATAGCTGACGAAATCGACACGAAACCGACTTGATTCCAGCCTAACGGCTCGCGTCGATCTCCGCGGCGCACGCTCCGCCGCGTTTCAGGCACACGTCGCGCCAACAGGAGTGTTACCGTTACTCCCCGCCCCTCCAGTTTAGATCTGACTCTTGACCCTCACCCGAAACACCCAGATGAACCCGACAATCAGAGCAATCAAATAATTACAGGGCCGCAGCCAGCAGGCGCAGCCGCCCACCAACAGGCCCCATTTCTCCTCGGCGGCGAGGGCTGAGCGCGCCCGCATCCCGCCCCTACCGCCGCCGACAGAATCCTAATCTCTCCGCGAAGCTTCACGAGGCCAGATCAAGAATTAAGAACCAGAGAGAGAGCTGAGTGTGTGTGTGTGTGTGTGTGTGTGTGTGTGTGGGAGGGGGGTGGGGGTTGATGGAGAAAAGAAGACGAAGAAGAAAAAAACCCTCGCCTCTGTCACACTTTTAAAGGACAGCACTTTGAATGTCATTTGACAATTTCCTTTTAATTAGAACTAATTTACAGAAAGATGCCCACCAGCTAATCTTTACAGGATAATTAACTTCTATTTTCTTTACTTTTAATTAAAAAGTGGGAGGAAAAAAAAAGAAAAAAAAAGATTTGGCTGATCCATAAAGAATTGTTCTTTTGAAATGTTCATCAGACTTTGCACTTCTCTTTGGCACGGGTAATATTTAGATCTTATCCAAAGCTCGGTTCCCTCAGACTTACAGCAGCGATATACTGTTATTTCTCTCTCTCTGTCTCTGTCTCTCTTTTCGGATGGGGGGTATTAAGAAGTGGAACTATCAATAGTAGAAATAAGAACCAGAAGCAAATTAGAATTGAATTAATGAGGAATGCATTGCAGAAGAAAACCCTCTGTCCTTTAGTATTGAAATGAAATTGCCGTGTCAGATATATCCATCTTGGAAATTGTTCCTCGGTGGGAGGAAAATATGTGGATTTTATCGGCGCCGTTTGACACGCTAATCGTTCTCTACGTATTTAGTTCATTAATATAAAATTGGGTTGATTTAAAACGATGGTAATAAGAGGCGTGGTGTGTTTAGGGAGGTTTTTCTGGTTATAGTTTGTCGCCTCCCTGGAGAGAGCACACTTTCTGAGACATCCTGCTGGCCTGAGCTATTTGAAGTGAACTGAAAGCATTGCCTGGATATTCTGACGCAATACTTCCACCTTTAGCCTTTTAAAGCTGAGCCATTTAATACACCCTTCCCTCAGACCTGCATATATTTGGTATGTAAAGACTGGATTGTCACTAGAGCTGTATTATGGCGATTGAATGCTTATAGCGATTGTTTTGATGATTCATAAAGTAATCTTTTTTTGATTTTTTTTATCCTTTAGACATCAACAGAATTACAGTCCTACCTCTTTACTATGAAACATGGCTACATCGCTGTCCTTGTGTGCCAGAAAGGCACGTATAAATAAAATGTGTTATTATTATTACCGTAACAACTAACAACGTTCAGCGCCATCGTTTCCTAGAGATGAGCATGAAAGTCTTCAAGGCTGTAAAGCTGTATGTCGTCATGTCACTAAAGGCTGCATCAACACTTTCCCTGACAATTTCCCAAAGCTTTTAACTAATCCTGGGCAATGAGTAAAAAAATTTTTTTAATCGTGATTAATCGCATGCTTTTCTGTGATTAATCGCGATTAATCGCATTGTTGTATACAAAATTCAATAATGAATTCAAACGTTTTGAAAGTACTGCTGTATGAAGTGCAATAACATCTTTAAACAAATAAGGAGCTTTTTAACAGCAGCGTTCCCTTTAACACCGTTCCAGTTTGAATATTTCTGTAAATCTCAACTTAAATTAATGTATTCAAATCAAATAGGAAACCAGAGCTGTTTGCCACTGCAGGGCGTTCAGGTTTTATCTAGTTTAGAGCCATGATCAGAACATAATAACAAGCGACAGCGAGTTCACATTTATGATGTCCAGCACAAAAAAGCAGCAAACTTTCAAAATAATAGGAATAAAAAAATTATGCGGGAAAATAATTGTTCACTTTAAGTAAAATAATAACTTGCTCAGCCCTACTATCACACTGAAGTGTGATATATATCACAAAAGTTTACACAAATCAGAATCAGAACACTTTATTGATCCCAGAGCAAATTGCTTATATTACGACTGCACAGACCCACACAAAAAAAGGGAAAATGACAATCTGGTCATACGTGAACACACCACAGCACACAGTGTGAACAGCACAAAATACTTCCTCCGCATTTAACCCATTCACCAAGTGAAGCATTCACCTGGGGAGCAGCATGTGGGGACGGTACCTTCCTCAGAGGTGTCTAGTAGTCTTGGGAATCGAACCCGGACTTCCTGATCACACGGCGAATGCCTTAGCCACTAGGCCACCAGCTGCCGTTTGTGTCTTGAGAAAATCGCCAGGCCTCCCTAAAAGCTTTAAGTGCAATGATCCAAACTGTATCCAAGCAACTAAAAAGTAAGGCTGTCCAAAAACGGATAAGGTTCACTTTCGTGGGATCTCTGCTTGTTCATATTCAGCGTTTAAATTTAAAATGGAATATGATCACTTTGCACAAGGATAGCTGACTCTGCTTAAGTACTGAGTACTGAGTATTATTAAAGTCTATCAATATGTGATGTTAGGAGAAAAGGGACCATTTAAAATGGGAGCTTTGCTCCTTATTGCCTTTGCCTTTATCAGACAACTTTCCCTTGATGTCCCCAATATCCTATTTGAAGTTTTTATGAAGGGTAATTCAAAGCATAACTGCATATGATATTGAATAAAAGTCATTTTTAATCTCTGACACTTTACCAGGCAATATTTCGGGTAGACTACACTGTCTCTTCTTATAAAAACCATTTAGTCACAGCTTTTTCTGTCAGAATGATTAAAACCATTTAAATAGACCTCTTAGTTGACTGTAGATGTGATTGATCAGTTAAACACATTTATGTGTAAATGGCTTGACATATTTCCAAAAAATGTGATTTGTGTGCATAAACTTGTCAGAACCTCTCCAAGAAAATAATCAAATAGACGTTTTATTCTTAGTTAATTATAAATTAAAGTCTTATGTAGGGATGTCTAAAAGAAATGCATAATATGCCACTTTTATACTTCAATGAAACAGAAGAGAACAGAAGTGTTCCTATTCACAAATCACTAGTTAGATTTAACTTATAAGAATTTCTGGGATGCTAACAATTGTATCATGAAAGTCTGTCTCAAATCTGTGTTCCACAAGTCGTTTCTTTGAATCATAATTTCCCCACTGTGGGATTAATAAAGTCAATCTAATCTAATCTAAAGTCAATCTAATCATAGTACCTTAAATAAATGTTAGATTTTTATTAATATTTTGAATGAAAGATTATTAGTTATAACAAATGTCTTGTGAGCAAAGAGTGCCAGTATTTGTGGGGGGCACAATGTGCAAAATTATATTTCTTAGGCACTTGCAGGCAGCATTTTTTGCCCCATATTTGTGTTTTAAGAGGTACAGATGTTGAAAATGGGAACATTTTGGTTATTTCCAATGTAGATTGGTGCCTTAATCATTATAAAATCATCAGGTCAGGGAAATGATTCGAATTCAGTGCTTTGAAATTCCTTTCTTCTGTTTTTAGCCACAGGCTGTATATTAATGCGGTGTGTTAAAACAGTGCCTTGAGGACGAGTGTAACATCAGAACATGGTTATTTTATATTACTTAACAAATACTTTATTGGCAAGAGGGTCAGATACCAAAGTGTGGGCCTTTTTCACGGCTGAGACTTGGCAATATCCCCTTTGGCACTGCATGCATTGTAGGATTTAACACAAAATACAGGAATACTGATTTCCCCTCAACCAACTCAGTCAGATAAAGTCACAGATCCAAAGCAGATGTCAAGGTTAATAACTCTCTGGTCATTGACTGTTTCACATTACTGCTGGCATTACTAATGTTAATGACAATACTCAGTTAAAATAGTAATAGTCTATAGTAATGGTAATAGATTTGAGATGGCTGAGATTTTATAGGTGAATACTCAAAGGCATTGCTCATGCATTTTATCGATTACAGAAATGGCACAACAAATCTTCGCACGTATGTAGCAGTATTAGTTTTGTGATAGTAGACGAAATGTTTTTTATTTGGGTTGTTGCATATGGTTTATTTGATAAAAGAGAGCACAAAATGTCACAAATATGCTACTGTTGCATGTGGATCTACATAATTTAGACTTAGACAAGAATGAACAATTAAAAGGCCAGTTGTATTATAAGCTCTACTAATCATCAAAAGGCTGTGAGAAGGGACAGGGCAGTATCAGTTATTCTACGAGTGAATTGATTTCAGTAGCTGGTGTGGAACCCTTCCTGCTGTGATTTGAGTGGTTAGCTCAACATACCTTTCATAGAGCGGCATGATCAAAGCATCAGACACGAATAAATAAATTATGTTTCTCATTAAAAGCTAAAGACACTTGAAAAAAAAAAACCCCATAGAACCCTCAAAGTTTCTCGAAAACACCTCAGACAGCTCTCTGTTCAAGACAGAATTTTCTTTTATAGGGATCATTCAAAATACCCATAGTAAATGTGCCTCTTCATACACTGAGCAGTGTTTCATGCTCAGGAGAAACAATGTTCTGGATATTTACTTCTTGCCTCAGACCTTTTGAGGCGAATACCTTCTTCCATGCGTGCCATGTCGACAAGAGCTTGCCGACATGAAAGCCACGTGGTGATGGAGAAGGGAAATATTTCCTTTAGCAGGGCAATGTTGTCCTTGGGATGTTACCATTCTGAGCTTGGGCACGCTCCTGGCATATCAATGTACAAAGGCATAATGGCATTGGGCTAACCTGAGGTAAAGGTGAATGTTCTCCTCACAGTCTGTGCTTGATTCAGAGAGTGAGTAAGATGAAAGTATTAGGGTCACCTCTAGCCCCATCACCTCCACTCAGTTTCATACACTATCCACCCACCCACGCTGGATCCCAATGCTGCGCCTTATGTGCGCAAATGTAGAGGCGTCTGCTGGGAAGATACAATGGTGGAAAAAGAGAGACATCAAACGGATTATGCAGCATGTGCAAGAATAAGGATAGGGCTGGATGGAGCTGCATTCACACTGCAGTTGCTATTGAAGATTATTGGAAAATCGCATTGTGAACATCCTGAAGATCTCAAGCAGTAACTATGAGGCCTAAAAATATTATCATGTTGGCTTGTGTTTTTTTTTCTTAATGCCTCCCCATAATCAAAAACAAATCATTTAAAATCTCTTTCTTAATCAACACTGACCTGTTTTTTTTTTTATTATAAGACATTACATTACTACAGTAATGACTACAGTAATGCAGTAATATTGGCTGAATCAGAAAAAGTAACAAAAACAAGAACAGACAGAAATACTATACTACACTTTGCATATTTGCAACAATAATCTCAAATCTTCAAACCAAATTTATTATATGACAACACCCTTTACCACCCATTTATAGGCGCTACTCAGTGATTTTATCTTCATCTAAATTGACCATGCAGGTGTCCTTCTCCCTCCTCCCCTGAGAAAATCAAATGGTAAATTACTTCTTCAACTCTGTGGTGCTTTAAGTGAAGTGGCCACAGCGCAGCACACAGTGTGAACCATGTGAAATGTATTCTCTGAAATTTCAAACATTTACCAAGTGAAGCAATGGACTGCCACCAACAAGGGGCGCCCAGAAAGCAGTGTGTGGGGACTCTACCTTGCTCAACGGTACCTCAGTGATGACGCTAGCAGTCCTATGATTCGAACCCACAACCTTCTAAACACAGGGGCAACAACCAAACCACTAGGCCACCAGCTGCCCCTTTCTGGAAGCACATCGCTAAGATTTTCCTTGCTTTTGTTACAAAAAAGCAGTTTGTGACTAGACTGTATCTAGTCTCCATATTTTACACTCCCTGAATTGTGAAATGATGGATGCTTTGGAAAAGTCTCCCATTTTCTTGGTTTGAGTGTAATTTCCTCGACTCTGGGAGAAAGAGGACACACGGCAGCTACATGTATAAAGCTTTACTTAGGATTCACAATATCAGTAACTGTTTATATGGTCATATGTTTGCTAAACATCGAGATTGTATGACATACAACAGACTGAAAACAAGCTTGTCCTGTGACCTTTTTATTTTGAACCAGATGTGAGAGTTTAATCACTGAGAAAATGTACAATTTTAATTATGCGCATCCTGTATATTATAAACACAATTTAAAAAAAAATAATCATTTCATTTAATAATGGAAAACATCTATTAGGACTAAACATCTAAACATCAATAAAAAAAACTTACAAGCAAAGTGAAGTAAACAAAACATATGACATACATCTATTAAAAGAAGTAATAGAAATATTAGAAAGGTTAGAAAGACATTTATTGAAACATATCAGTCTCGAGACTATTTCTAAGGTTTTGGGACGCCAGTGAATCACAGCCACTGTCTGAACCGGAGCTGCTGGCCTTAAGTGGACAAATTTGTAACGGTGGTCAATTTTTTCCAGAAGCGCACCTCATTTTCTCGATGGACAATCTCACACTGACCATTAACACTTCAACAAATAGTGTCACAAAGGTGTCCGCTGACTATTTTCCATCGCACCAGTGCGTTTTGGGATGTTGAACATACATCTGCTAATGCCACAATGCAAGTTAATGGTGAGTCAAAATCACAGCTGAAATTCCATCATCTTGACATTCAGAGCCTTATAAATCTGCTTTTTTGTTTATTTCTGACAGTCGAACAATACTTTGGGCAGCATCCAAATAGCTGATGCAAGATCTGACCAACAGAGCGAGTGCCATGCAGGACACTCAAGAGCATATGCAACTAAAGAAAATACATATGCAACTAAAAAATACATATATTGACATATAAAATTTGTTCATAATTGATATGTGGCATAGTAATACTGTCACACTGTTGTTTTGGTGACACGCCTTTATAAACCATCGCTATGGAGTATTTATCCTAACTCCTCAAATCCATTCACAACTAATATGGACCTATAACCATAACAAGCACAGCATGTGCTGTTGTACAGCAAACATAATCGTCTTGTCGAACTAATCAAAGCCAAACAAGTGACACCCACATTTAAGGTGAACATCATCTCACGGACGAGGAGATATTTAACTGTTCTGCAATCAGACTGTATGACTGGAGCAAATAGAATAAAAAATCACAATTCAAAGATTGTTGAATGTTAGTGTGGCCCGTTGGTGCATAAGCAGAAACGCTGACACAGCAATGGTCAGAACTGTTAAAAAAATCACCTGCTGAAGGCTTAAACAAAATGAACAAAACTGTTACACATTTAGTCACAGAAAGCATAGCGACCTCCTGTTAAAGACAAATAAATTGTGCTGTCAAAAGTAATTGTTATGTGGGAATGTTTGTATGTGTGTGCACACGTGTTTTCTACTGTAGGGTTGTCAAAAAAATTGATTCTCAGATAATCGATACTGAATTTCAGTATCGAGTTAGATACCAATTGGCACTGGTATTGATACTTAAAGGCAAGTTTTGCCTTTATAGAAATCGCCAATTTTCAACAGGCACTGCAGCGGGCAGCCCCTCCCCTGGCAACCTGGAGGATCCGGTGTTTACAAGACAGCCCTGTAACTCGGCCGGGGAACAACAAAGCGCCACGAAATTTTACACGGACCCTCATCTAGTGTTGCTAAATGACTAAATATCGTCGTCAACGAACATTTATCACGTGACAAAAACGAGACGAGATGCAACGTAAATGCTGTTCATGTCACGATAACTAATTTCCTGGTACCTGAATGCACTAAAATCCTCACAACAATGTAGTGTCGAAGAATCCCAGAATAAAAGAGATAATTACTGAGAGCAAAACTAAATATTAATTTAGGTTGAAGCACTGGATGCATAAGTGTCGGCAGACTTAAGCACATATATTGAATATATTGAAGCCTGTTGCTTTACAGGGCTAAGAAGTTAAAGAAATTAAGTGAAACTGAAGGACATCAACACAGTAATACCAAGGCCCTATCTACATGAGATTAAATTGTTTGCCAAGCTGATATTGCCATGATAATTACTGACACTGATCGGCTATGGAGACAGGATTGTGTCTTGAGAATAACTGAAAAACTGCCACCTCAGACAGCTCAACCTGACAACTTACATCTGAATGTTGATAAGAGATGCTATTGTGAATAATAATTATGGAGTGCTCCAGTAAGTTTAATTCTGTATAAACAAAACAATCAACAAACTCTATCAACAAACTTTCTTGTTGATTGACATAAATTAGATAAGATCTTTAACAGAGGCATACATTATGTAAAGGTATGTTTTACAATACAGTTTGAGTAAACTGAAAGCCACTCTATTGTCAATACATTTTTTTGTACTCTTAGAAAAACAGCAGAACTTCTTTGTGTACAATTAATATTGAGTTTGTGCAATCTGTTATTTGAAAGATTAGTGATGCTTTTTCTGTCAAAATAATAGGAAAAAATGTGTAGCAATTATGCATGAAATAACTTAGAATAATGATATGTTCTCTCCATTGAACAGTTTTATTTTAAAACAGCCTGGTTTTCTATCAATAAAGTTCTGATATTCAAAATTTTGTTCGTACACTCCACAGATTCCCGATAAAACAGAATGAAGGTATTTATATCACAGCATTTTAGTGGTCCAATGAGAGAGGGATGCGAGGAAAAAAAGGCATGCGAGGTATCTTGTCACATTTCAGGGCCTCAAGGGAATTGTAAACTATGTGTAGCAGCTGTTTTTAAAATAACAGCACTTACCCTTGCTGACCTCTGAACTGTCTAATCTCGGCAGTACACAAGCACACGCGTTTACACTTGCTCATTTGAATCGCATCAGACCCATCAGACAGGTGACATGTAACCCCCTGTGTAACAAGAGAGCCATATCACATACACACTTTTCCCTATCCAAAAGACTGACTCTGGTGTAAGTGTTTACTTACTATTATTACATAATATCCTAAAGACTACAGCTGACCACACCTGCATTAAAGAAGGGTGACTGAATGCCAGCAAACACACGTGTTGCTAATAAAATACAAACAATATCACATTTAAATTTTAAAAATAGTAAGCAAGAATGGATAGTTTCATATATGAACTGATCCTGGCACACAGTAATGAACACGTCCATATCTTGGTCGAACATCCAAATGCAGGACATGATATTTTACAGGTGACATTGTAACATTTTTGTCATCAGAATGTTAATGGTTTGTTAGAAAATATTCATCTTACTTTTCTTTTCATTCTTGCTTTATTCATTACAGGCTGTATAAAACAAGCATGTGCTCTGCACAGTGTGTGTTCTGCCTGTAGGCCATGAGGAGTGACAGCCCTTCAAGGAAGTGACAGTGATACTTTTAACAAATTCATGTTAAACTGAATCCTACTGCAGGCAATACACCTGTGAGTAAAAGCACATTTGTCCATAAATTCCACATGGTAATTAATTTGCTCAGACAAGTGAAGTGATTTTTTCCCCCATGGATCCTGTAAATAAGTTTGCGCTGATTGAAAAGACACTGAATAAAAGAGGCACATCTTCATCTATATAGCATGGCTAGGCTTTAGACAGACATCATTTCTAGAGTTCTTAGAGAATGTTGTTCACTAGCAATTTAGTGGCACACATAGTTAAAGACTGAGACCTGATCTGTGTGAATATATTTCATCAGGTCAAATGCTGGATTAGATCTTTCACAACAGCTTTAGCCATAAGGCTCTACGGCTGAATGGCTTTATTAAATGAAGTAGCTAACGTTAGCAAATACTAGGTGACATGTTTTGTATTTGGCAAAGGACCTACATGATTTGTAATAACCTTTTATAAGAATTTACTCGTAACACAGTGGAGAGGGAAATGAGGTATAGAGATGTAGTCTGATGTGAATTTTCACGTTAAGACAAAGCCAAAAAAATTTATTGTGTATGATCATATTCACTGCTGAGGTTTGGGTGGGAGGTGGGGTGGTCAGTGGG
The DNA here is from genome assembly GCA_037974425.1 of Phenacogrammus interruptus. NCBI lineage: Eukaryota > Metazoa > Chordata > Actinopteri > Characiformes > Alestidae > Phenacogrammus > Phenacogrammus interruptus. The sequence continues at coordinate 2,749,297 of JBBPCW010000001.1, forward strand.
AGGGTGGGGTAGTCAGTGGGAGGGTGGGGTGTTGTGGGGTGGTCAGTGGGAGGGCGGGCTTCAGTAACCAAGTCTTTAATGGGGTCTTACAGACCAGTCCAGTTTATAAACAATATACCAAACCAGTTAGCTTCTATTCACACCTGATGCCAGTTTTTCTCCTTTGTGTTTAAAGTGTGCATCATCTATGATAGATGCATTCAAATGCATCCTTCACACCCAGCAATGTTCATTTTTTATTACTTGCATTTTAAGTAGGTACAGGTTACAAAATAACTGGGTTCTTGGAGGGTCCAACACTAAAAGAGCTCATCAGCAAATCTGTAATGTGCTCAGTGTGGTTGAAGGAGGACTGGAGATGAATGTAGAGGGCGAAGCTTTATTGATAAAGATCAAATGATGAAAATCTGGTACAAACCTCACAATTAAAACCTTAACTGACTTGAAACAATACCCGAGGGTCACTTTAGACCAACAAAGAACAAACACACAGATAGGGTTATGTATGCTGGGTCAGAATAGGGATCACCTGGGAAGTGACAGAGACATGAAGGAGACGCAGGTGAAAACATTGGTCAAGGGGCAGGACTAAGGTGTAGCTGAGAGCTAGAAAATAAAGGCCAGAGGAAAACAAAGACAGAAAGGGGCTAAACAAGCGAGGGCTCTGGAGGTCTCTGGAATTGTTTTTGAAATTGTGTACAATGTGAAGTGGTTGAAATGACCATTAGTTGAGTTAAAAGGATTTCAAATCATTTCTCCAACAAGCATTGAAAAAAATTAGTTAATTGATTAAATGTGACAAATGTATCAATACATCAAATATACCTTTTCATTTATTGGCATGTTTACCTACATATGCAGGAAACAGACTTTTTGGCAAACATTCTGCATGAAGTATAATACAATGATGTAAAAATATTGTCCAAGCTTATTTAATTTGGAAACTGAGAAATGTTTCATTTACAGAAAGAGCTACATCTTTCCTGTGGGGAGCAATGTGGCGGGACGGTATCTCAGAGGTACCACTAGAAGTCATGGGAGTCAAACTCATGACTTCCTGATCACAGGGCGAACGCCCTAACTACTAGTCTACCAGTGGGTAATAAGAGGTGGGTAATAATGGTTTAACTCTAATTATTATTTACATTTACTCAGCTATATGTACTAAACCAAAGTTTCCTGAGTACGGTAATCACCCGCTTTTTGCAGGGGTTACATTCCAAGAGCACCCGTGTATAGTGAAAAACCACGTTGTTGTGTAATGTAAACCCTAACTATGCCCCCAAATATGCTCCCAGAATACTTTAATTTCGTGTTAAACAAAAAAAAAAAAATGTAAAGGTAAATAAACAATCAGAATCAGAAAACTTTATTGCTTTAAAAACCATTAACATTAGCAGTTAGCAATAGCAGTTAGCATTAGCAGCGTGCAGCGAGCGAAAACAAACACTCGTACACAAAAGACACATTGAAATAACTCTCTCTGCCTACATGTTTAGACAGAGCACAGCTTACTAATACCAGGGCTCTCAAGTTTACCCAAAACCTGCGCGTGAGATTTTCTGGATGTGCGGCCGAAGGGTGGTGTTTCGGGGGGGCGGACGGTTGTTGTGGTTCGCTTCGCCGAACGCTGAGCTGGGGGTGGGGGGGATTT
>JBBPCW010000001.1:2761212-2771257 GCA_037974425.1 Phenacogrammus interruptus
ACAGAAACAGACCCGCAAAGAACAGAAACAGACCCGCAAAGAACAGAAACAGACCCGCAAAGAACAGAAACAGACCCGCAAAGAACAAGTACAGACCCGCAAAGAACAAGTACAGACCCACAAAGGACAGAAACAGACCCGCAAAGAACAGAAACACAACACCACAAGACAAAGTACTCAGTGTAAAGAGAGCAGGAGAGAGCGATCCAGAAAAACACAAAAGCAACAAGACAAGACCTCATTTAATGCCATCAACATTTGACTGAATACAGTATTTTGACAGATACGGTCTAGCAGTGATAGCCCCACTACCACCCTCTGATGGGCTTCACCTTCCTGAGGGGTCTGAATGACCGTCAGTGTTTGAAAAGATCCCACAGCCTGATGCCCGGTCAGCATCCATGGGAGGCCGCCTGCACCTGATCGAGTGTGACAGAATTTTAAGCAGTACACAACTAAATATAGCAGAGGGACAGCCCTATCAGAAAATGAGTTGGGAATGCGGTGGATGTCGTCTAGAAAGTCATTATTCTTATCGTTTGCTGTCTGAAATTATTGCAGGTCTCTCCATGCCATGAATACTGTATAATAAGAGAAACATGTACGGAAAGGTGCTCCGGCTTCGCCCGATAGATGTTGGTCGTATGAAGTCTTCTTCGGAAGCAGGAGCGAAGTGTTCTGTCCGTTTAAGGGTCCGAGCGTATCTTGCGAATCTGATGAAGTCTTTTATTCCTTCAGTTTGAGGATCAGCAGCTGCGGTGGCCTTGTAGTACGAGTTCTTGCTGACGGAGTCGTCTGTAGATTAGAACGCTTCCTCCTGGCGCACCTCACTCGGCGTGAATTTATTTCATTCAAGGTGCTCGCGTGTGTGTTGGCGCCTGCGCGTGTGTCGCGTGTGTTTCGAAATGTTTCCTCACAATTCTCCTCCGCCCTGCCAAACACGTCGAGCTCCAGCAATCTCCCCTTGATACGGCGCCCGATGCTTATCAGCACTCCACTCCTTTAGCATATTGAGACGTATTGAGTGTGTGTGAGCCTCGCTAGCTCTCTCTCTCTCTCTCTCTCTCTCTCTCTCTCGTCCTCTCTTTCCTCCTGTGATTCGGCGCAAGGGGCCTGGGCCGCCGATAAGATCATAAAACTGTATCCTAATTTAAAGTGCCACTCTCCGCCACTTCACACCGCGTCTATTAGCGATCGCCACGCTAATTCGTTTCATGTCAGCCGAGCTTCCCGCGGATGCCGGAACGCTACAAAGGAGTCATTTGCGAGCCTTAATGAAAAGAGCGGGCCGTTTTCAGAGATCAGGGAGGCCCTCTCTTTGCGGAAGAAAGGCGGACAGGAGGAGCACGTGCTTTCCGAGGGGCTCCAGGCCAGAATTATCACTTTATTAAGCGGAGCACTGGCCACCGCTGTGCTAGAACAAACAGAGCCGAAGGTGCGGAGGTGGGGGCATCGCACCAACAAGATGCGGCGCTCTCCAGGGACCTGCGTGTAGCGAGCAACTCTCGAAGCCACTACCTTTTACAGGACGTTCAGGCGTACCAGACAGTAATGACCGCTTCAGCAAAATGACCAATCACATGGAATACCAGTCGCATAGGTGCACACCCCTGCATGCAGCTGAAATGTAGAGTGTTGCTCATATCTCACCCCTCCGCGACGCATGCGTTCTCTTTTTTTTTTTCATCTAGTTGATTTAAATGCAGAATACACATAGGCCTATCATTTTTTCTCCCCTATGCTAATACAATTCAGGTGGCTGTAATTCCATCAGTGTCCTTGATTGCTGCAAAAACGGTAATATGCAAATAGCAAAAAAAAAAAGAGATGTACAGCTACAAGCAAAACTCCTGAAATCATTTAGATTTAAAGAAATAATATTGCACAGAGGGGGGAAAAATTAATCACACGGAAAAATGTCTCCTTTAGGATTGCAGCGTTGTATTACCCAAAGGCATGCTATGTAAATGGAAAATCAACATTGTACCCAGCGATAAGGCGAACAAATTAATAAAAATATTTTCTTTCCCGCTCCCATGCTAATGCCAGCGCGAAAAGTCAGGAGGCAGCAAGCGAGCAACTTTTCTGCTCTGGCGCGGTTCCGCTGTCTGAAGGTGCGGCTTCGGTTCTAGTCATTCCACCGTTCTCCCGCCAAGGGACCGCGTCATTCTTTGGTTTTTTTTAATGTGTTTTTTTTTTTTGGGCCATGCATACCACATGCAGGTTCTGTTGCATGAGTAAGTGGATATGTATGTGTGTGTGTGTGTGTGTGTGTGTGTGCTCATTACTCAGGACAGTGTTGGACGGCGGGTTTTGTTCAGGCAGTGTTCTGAGTCATCAGCTGAGGCTGCAGGCACAGTGAGGTGAAGCGTGTGGGATAAAACTGTACTGTAGCTGCTACTCAGCCACTGGCTCTGCTATCAGACCGCTTGGGTTCTGATATAAAGAACATCTACTAATACCACAGTATTCCATTTAACATCATTCTGCTTGCTTTTAATAATTAAATAAGTTGAATGTAACATATGAACGCTAAAAACACACCATTCAGTTCAAACCATCTACAGAAATGTGACTGTTTTCATGATGTCATGGACACCAACCCATCTAACCGTGTCCATTCATGTAGAAGGAAAACAACAACAAAACAATACAAGGCAGCCAATCAGACTAGAGGTCATTCACATATGTCCAGTTAGCAACGGCACAATGATGAAAACAGCCCGTTTAATTGTAAGCGATAAAGATTTGGACTCAAGTCGTTTAAAATGTGGTGTATTCCTCAGAACGAAGAACTAAAATCCAAGATAAATGCAGGATATAAACCCTTAAAAACCTGTAATTGCTGTTGCTGCACTGGAATAAAAATCGGAAAGATAAGGAAAGTACATATTCGCATGGCTGATGCACAAATTGCGAAGACGCTTATCACAGACGAGACCGTGCGATAAGAGTGGACTGAACTTGTTTGTACTGAGTGTAAATCGGTTCAATGTTTATATAATGTGTGTGCGTAGGTCCCCTAGACGATGGTCTGGAGGAAGAAGAGGAGGAATGTGTGTCAGATGGAAATGAGCTGGCGGCTAAAGATGAATTCTCTGCGGAGGAGAACTTCACGGCGGACTTTGAGACGGAGAACCTCACCTGCGAAGACATGGAGTACTTCTGCAACAAAGGTCAGCTCCCTCATAGTCCAAACTCCTAATTTGAAAAGAAGAATTTAATTCTTGGTATTTTGTTGTGCTCGCTAAACCATAACCGCACCAGGATCAGTTCCATAGCGTATAGAATAATAGACATAGTGGGGCGCCGAGCAAGCACTGATTCTAGATCCTCATTGTTTAGAGTTATTGGATTAAAAATAAAGAAATCTGACATGTTTTTGTGTTTGTTTCTCGAGAAAGGCGACGTCAATCATTTATTCCCCGAGTTGCTTGAACTGTTTGATGTTTTTTTTAAATCACTGAGCTCTAACTTTCAGCCCTTTTTTTTCTCCCCAAATCAAAAGACGATTGCAAATGAGTTTTTCAGGGGTGTATCGATGCGTTCTGGAATTCCACAAGTCTCAGACAAAACACACCTGCTTTCAAACAAACAAACCCGGGAGCGTCCTTTGAACCCGAGGCTTGTCACGGTGAGCCCAAATCCAGACATCCCAAGCAATTAATGTATAAATAAAAGCACCGTTTTGTTTTTTTTGTGTTTTTTTTTCACTAATTGGTTCCCAATAGAGGCGCTTCCTCCTCTCTCGCCTCTCTGATCAGTGCATGTTTCACCCGGTTTGGTGGGAGTTTGTAGACCGAGGCCTGGGCACACGTGCTCCTGGCAGGCCCAGTAAAGGCATGGGAAAGCCTCCAGCACCTCTGCGCCCAGGTTTGTAGCCATGCTGTTTGATATCTGATTCCTGCTATGTACCTGAGGACAGCAGTTTGATCTGGGAGATGGCAGTCATAGAGCTGGCTAACCCTCTAGATTACTGCAGCCAGGCTGGCCATGATACTGTGAGAGTGTGTGTGTGTGTGTGTGTGTTCAAGCTTCCCCAAGTATCACTTAACAACTTCCAGCAAATGTAGTATATACACATATTAAAAAAAAAAACAACAACAAAAAAACAAGGCCAGCCCGCCAGCTGCCTCCATCTCTAAGCAGGCCAAGCTCACTGAGCCGCACTTCTTTGAACTCCATTTCAATTAGGCCTCTGTTCTTTTCCGTCCTATTTATTTCATTTTTTTTTTGGTCACACCTCGCCATCACACGGACGAATTTTTGCAACCTGCTCCAGGTTATGGGGAATAGATGACAGAGCTGTCAATCACGCGACCCCTCCCCACGCACTCGCCCCGAACGCGGACGCGTACGTTCGCCTGGCTTTCAGGTTCCACGACCCCAGGAGTGCCCGACTTCACTCGCCGCCCATCACCGAGAATTTGACTTTTTAATGAACAGCTTGTGCTTTGAATGGCCCCTCTCCTTCACAGAACCGAGTGTTTTCAGAAATTACATTTCCGTCACACTGTTTAAAAAACCATCGTGCCTGGTGGGACTTTTTCACGGGGAACTTCTTTGAACAACAGGATCTTTTTATGTTTCGTATTAGCTATGCGCTGTAATAATCATTTCCTTTTGTTGTTTAAGAATAAGGGGGGAAGAAAAAAAACTTAAGGTAAGTGCGGGAACATTAATATTGATGACTGTTCATGTTTAATTTCAAGGTCACATCAGCTTTATATGATTTTGTAGCTATAATTTAACCTCAAACAGGTCCGTTTGGACGCTGAGGTACAGTACGGGGGCGGGGGGGGGGTTGTTGGTGGGGGCTGGGGGGCGTCTTCTAACCCAGGCAATTTAGGTCAGAAAATTTAATGAAATGCAAATTTTTGTGAATTTGCAAAACACAGTCTTACTTGAGGCATTGGGGCATTTAATGAAGGCCTGCATTTATTTTGAACCACAGAAGCCTGACAGAACTGCTTCCATATCCTATACTTTTCTAATATTTAATATTTTCGCTTGTGGTTGTCGTTTAATGTGTTTTTGCAGAAAAAGCAGTCAATTTTTTTTTTTTTAACCATTTTCCAACCCCTCCAAAGTTAAACAAGCAGTTTTGGATGTTAAGTAAAAGACAAGTTGAGCCTCATTCAAAAAGTAGTCCGGACTAATTCACTCACAGTGAATATGTGTCGTTTTTTTGTGACCTCACAAGAACATTTGATTCAAAACAGGTCGTTTTTGCTGCTTGCTTTCCATAGATGAACAAGTATGAACTGATGAGTACATTATGAAACTTTAGCAGTGTTTACACATTGTCATAATCTCTTTAATAATAAAAAGAGATTAAATAATACGGAGAGATTTGTTTCTCATGATATGGAGCCACATCCACACTGGTCATAGTAACAAGCCTGTAGAATTTGAGCTTCGTTAGATCATGTTTTATACATATATGTTATAATTAATGCTGAGAAATCAACAAGAAACAGCAGGTATACCCACTTTTTTGCGTCAGACTGAAGGGGTTCAGAACCAGAAGCAAAAATTAGCCTTGATGAAGTAGGTGGTGCCGAAGCAAAAGGCTCCAAATCCATGGTCCTGTTCAGGGAGATTGTATGGGCAGTGTATGGAAAGTTCATTAATTTTGCTTTCGCTATAAGCAGAAAAGTGCCGACATCACACCGGTTCCTTAAAGCGAATTTAGAGCCTGTCATTGTGGCCCCTGATAACTCCTTTGTCTTGCTGCACCGAGAGGTTTAGCGAAAATAAAAAAAAGTCTCTCTAACTTTCTGATGGCTTTGCATAAAGTACGACCAACAGCGTCCTAAAGTTCCGACTGTTTAATTTTCAGATGCTTAAGTAATCTTTCTCTTGTCACAGAGCAGCTGTTTACGTCAGATTTCCTTTTCCTTCTCCTATCGGCTCTAATTCTTATAAGTCTTCTATTTTCCTATCATAGCCCAGTGTGGTAATTCTCCGGCCAAGCGTGTACCAGCCCCCCGCCCGGAGCAGCCAGAAGTGCATGCTCATCAGGTGTAGCCATTTTTTCGACTTGATCCTCTCCTCAATTAGATCTCTTTTAGAAGTCATTTAGCCCTGCGTCGCCGTGGCTTAAATACACCCCACTTACGCCAAAGAGCCGCGAATTAAAAGCGGACGCAATCCCGGCGGCGTTAAACGGTTTACGGGTGTTATTCCTCGGTTATAGGAAGACAGAAGAAGGGGCCTCTTGATTAAGTAAACCCTCTCAAAAGTGACGGCGCGCCGTAATTAGCCCTGGCACCGAGTCGAACGACAGCGCTTTCAAAAGGAGCCACTCTTCCCTGGGCCTTTATCAGTCGCGCCGACCGCAGAGGAGAATAAGGTCTCTGGCAAGCAAGGTTCCATCTCTGGAACACAGTAGCCCCTCGCCGAGCTCGCAAGAATCCTCTGCAGCCGCTTGCTCCAAAATGGGCTTGTCAGGGGGAACCTAAAACCTCCATTAAAAGTTTCAGCCTATAATAGGTATTAAAAAGCTGTCGGAACACAAAAGAGCGAAGCCGCCGTGTTCATTAACATAGCCGCACACTTATTAACTTTGATCGGAGCGCGGTGGAGTCGCAAAGCCGCTTATAGTCACAAAGGTCAAGAAGTTGAATGGCGCCGCAAGTGGGACCCATTTGCCGTAGCCTTCCAGGAGGAAGGGGGAGGCCCTCCAGATAACTGTTGCACCTTCAAGCCCTTGCTCTGACTTGTTCGAAACCCTTCCCCTCATTTTTAATCCATACACCGCAGAGATGCAGCTCGCGGTGGTCTCCACGTCGTTATCCCCTGGTCAGCTCTGCTCCCCCACCCCGCGCTCATGCAGTAGAAACCTTGATGCGCTAATGAGCACGACTTTCCTCCCAGACTACGCTTTAACATCACAGGGCGCGTTTACAAAGCAACACCAAACAACAGCAAAGCGATGTCCTTTGATACCTTTAACAATGCCCTCAAAATGTCATAGGTAATGATTGCAAATCCCGCTCATAAACAGTAGACCCTCAAAAAGCTGCAAACGCGATGAGCTCTCCAGGAACAGGACCTGCACATCAGTCGTCGCCGAGCAGCCTTTGTACAAAGCTGAGGCTGAGAAGACTGTGGAGAGCTTTCTTCTGAGCGGCCACCTTAAACTATTTGGAGAGTGTTTCGGCTTCAGTGGAGCCATTGCATAGTCATGTACCATGAAATGATCGAGGGGCTCCCGTCAATGGCTTCACTCGTAATGGTATTGAAACAGCATAGTTCGGTGTGAAATGAAGTCTCCGCCGTTGAATAGGCCGAGTCGAGTGAAGGAACGTGAATAAACATGAGACAGAGAGCGGGGACCCTATCGGAGGAGCCCCACGCACACACATGCACACCACAGGGAGGGAAAGAGAGGCACCCGAATGCTCCAGAGAGGCGACCTTGCCTTCTCCTTGACGATTAAAGGAGCTCTCTTCAAACAAGGTCCCTGGCACGGTCGATTTCACGTTTATGGAGCTTCTACTTGGGACCGGCGCACCAAGGCACTAAGTTTGGCAGCAGAATTTACACCCCGTTGTCACACTCTCGGCTATAATTGTAAGAATTATGTTGTTTTATTTGCTAGACATCATCTTTTTTATAGAAATTGTGAAATTTCACCTTCAGATTTCAGCAGCTTCTGCCGGAGGCCAAAAATGTTTTTTTTTTATCTGTGAGTCACTTTAGCTTGCACAGATTTCGGGTGTCCATCAGCCTGCATGGTTCATATTTTAATTAAAGGAATGGTGCACCACACGTGAACATTTTAGCTTATATTAAAGTCAAATTATAAGAAATAAAATGAATGGGGTACAAACTAAAAACTAAGAAATTCTGAAATTCATGTCAAGGTTATACTTTTCAGTCAAATTATGTTGATAAAAAAAGCAAACATAAAACAAATATAAGTTAGAAAAGAACAACAATAGAAACATTGCTGTTTTTTCAGACTTTTGAGGCCACTGTACACTGCAAGGATTGCAACTGCTGTATATTGGATTGGAGACAAAGAATGAATTTAATGCCCACCACTCACCTATAATAATGCACTGGTTGAGATCTGAAAAATTCATAAACCTCAATCTTTAGGGATTTTCTTGACCACCACCAATAAATGAACATACCACCATTTAAACCAATGGTTCGCAACCTTTTCAACATTAAGGCCCGCCTATCTATCATAGCATGTTACCAAGGCACACTTGGCCACATTAGATGATATTAAATAACCAATTGTGGACCAATGGCCTGTCTCGATTTTCAATTAGCGGCCCAATCAAAAGCCTCCGTGGCCCATCAGTGGTCTGCGGCCCAGTGGTTGAGAAACCCGGATCTCTCCGTGAGAATGTTGTGATTCTATCATATCCAGAGAAGATTTGATTTAGCAATAAGCCAATTTTGCCCATAGCAAAGGACACTGACCCCTCGTACCACTTCCTCGTGAATCATTCCATCGCGTGATATCGCGCACACTAGCCAAACAGAAAGTGGCGGAATTAATTACTCGGCTTTTTCTCCTAGCATTACTAGACTAATTGGGATCTTCCCCCACCAGAAAGTTTCCTTCAGCATCTTCCTCCAATCACAGTCGATAACGAGGAGCAGGCAAAAGGCGAAAATCTGAAAGCGTGGCGTCCGGAAATATGGGGAAATGCTAATTTGCGGCGTGATAAGATGAAGCGAGCCGCCCCCTTTTCGCCCCTCTGTTAGACTTGGTGAAGGAAATGAATCATTAATGTTTGTTAAGTATGACAATCTAGGCAAGGCAGATCTTCATGCTCCCAGACTTCATCTCGCGCAGAGATAAAGCGGGCCGAGCACAGAGCCCAGCAGAACTGCCAGATGCCATAATGACGGGGAATTTATAGGCCTCGAAGGAGATAGTGGCAAGGCCTTTCACTAATCACCTCTCTCCACCAGGGTGCTTTGTGGGATTTTGCGGGGGTTATTTTCTCCGTCTCTTCACTCACTCTCTCGCGCTCTCTCTCTCTCTCTCTCTCTCTCTCTCTCTCTTGCCAGCGACAGTGTTTGAAATTTGTTTGGAATCGGTATAGCAGAGATTTGTGCAGTCCGCCGCTTATCGGACTGCGTCAAAAATGAGCTGAGAATGAAGTGTCATTTGGAGGCTCTGTGAGGTTGATGACCGTTTTTTTAATTCCGAGTCTTGGCGGTTTGTTTTATTGAGAGTCACGGTATCTCCGCGTTTGTTTATGTTGACCCCTGATTTGATTGCGGGTGTAGAAAAATGAATACTGATACGTAAGTTTTCGTTTTCTCTTCAGTTTGGTTGCCCTGTAATGTCTGCGGCTGTTGGCGCTGTACATGGTGCCCGTCAGCAAAAGGAATGGAATCCGTCCTTCTCTCTTTTTCTCTCTTTCTCAATCTCCCTCTCGGTCTCAGTTTGTTTCGGATTAGGAAGCTCAGATCTACTTAAATTCGCCCGCGCCGGATTGACATTTTCAAGGGCTCTGCTGGTGGAGGCAGTGCTGAGAGGGAGAGGGGGGTGAAAAAGCCAATATGACTTTGTTTCTACCTTGCTGGAGGAGGCATTTGTGTAAATCGCCTGTAAGCTTATTGACCTGCATGAGCCTGGCCACCATTAGGCTGAAGGGCTGGGTTCTGATAGGCTATTGATAGCATTCTCACCAGCTCACTGACTTCATTCACATGTCCAGCTCTCATGGACACACTCAAACATGTCGCTCTCTTTCCCCATTGTCCATATATATCCATATACTCACACATACTGTACACATTAAACGGCATATGGATCACGCCTTCAATCAAACTAAATCCTAAAACTGCTGAATGGTGCACTGCTGGTCTAATTAGTACCAAATTAAGTCAAATACGCCATTTCTTTGTTCTGTAGGCCAGGAGTTCTGAATAGAAGTTGCCTCACAACAAAAGCGATCGTTTTGAGTGAAGTAGGGGTCTAACAATGTATTGAAATCTCATGAAATAATATGAAATGCGGGTCAGATTTGACAGAAAGCAGAGATTTGACACTGTGGAGAACATACAG
>JBBPCW010000001.1:2890881-2904945 GCA_037974425.1 Phenacogrammus interruptus
TGTGTGTGTGTGTGTGTGTGTGTGTGTGTGTGTGTGTGTGTGTGTGTGTGTGTGTGTGTGTGTGTGTGTGTCGCCCAGCAGGGGCCTCGGTAAACACATGTCCACTAGCTGTGACCAGTTCATAGAGGAGATAAAGACCATCCCAGGAAAGGAGACTTGTGTTACTGCAGGGCCTCCATGTCTCTCTTAGATTGAGGTTAAGTCTCCGTCATTAATGAGTCATTATTACCTAACAGAATGGACCGAATGGCAAATATGTGTAGAAAAGGATGGAAATTCATCACACATTCATCAAACTGGAAAAAAAAAAGCGCCAGCATTCTGCAGCTCTCCTCCCTCCTCTGAATTCTTCCCTGCCTATTCGCACTATTCGAAAACCTTTTGGCTGGCAGTTTGAAAACGCAGTACTTCTGTTATTTCATCCGTGCTACTTTTCTTCTCTCTTTGAGGGGCGAGCAACTATTTCACCGCAAATTAATAAAACATTTCCATCATAGCAAAATCTCTCTTCTACATTTATGGGGTTTTTTTTTTTTAAAAAGCCTGGCCAAGTAGCGCAACACATGCTTGTTTATTTGTTGATTTTTTTTATTGCAGCAGGAATAGTATGAAAAAAAAAGTAAATTTCAGCGACAAATAAATAAAGTTAGAATTTTAGCACTAATTGATGTGTAAAATGGTTTATAGTAATTCGCATTATAGCTCCCTTTATTCCTCAAACGACGGGAAATCGAGCCAATATCATTTTCAGTCAGCTGTGAAAAGAGCCGCCTGCATCTCCAGGGACTTATCAAAGATACAGCATTTAATTATAAAGAAGAATATCTCATTTTAAATATTATGAATCGTTCATGTTATCAGATCAGAACTTGAAGCCAGAATGTTTTCTAAGCAGTAATTGTGTGTGTGCGCGAATCCGAGAGAGAGAGAGAGAGAGAGAAAGAGAGAGAGAGGCTGAGAAAGAATGAGACTTATTTTCAAAGAGAGAAAAAAAAATAGCTGAAAGATGCAGTTGTCTTGTACTCGTGTAAAGAAAGATCGCCTGGGGCGTCTCCGTCGGACCTTTCATGTCTCGGTGACCTGGATAAGCGCCGCTTTAAGGAAAACGCAGAAAGGTTTCTCTCACTGCTGCGTTTGGCTCCTGATTTCTGACTCGTTATAACCACGTAGCTTTAAAAAACCACGAGGACATCCCAGTTATTTCACAGGATAACTCGAAGAAAAACGCTCGTTTTATTTAACTTTACGTTTAATCACTTTGATTTTATCTACAGGAACACAGGACACACACACACAGCAATAAATGGCCTCTCCAAACACTCCTGAAGAGGTCACCACCTGAAAGGAAACACCACGGTTCCAGACCTAAAGCTCACACTCTGTGCTTGGAGGACAGGGAGCGAGAAAAAAAAAAACAGTGTTTCTTGCTTTCGTCTGTCACTTATCTTACCAAGCATTAGGGTTTTAACTAAAAGAACGCCATCATCTGTGATCAGAACGCCTTGTGATTGCACTGCAGCAAGAGAAGAGTGCCCCCTTATGGTTATAATCAGAAGGGCATGAAGAATGAGGAGCAGTGATCACTGATCAGTGCCATGATTCATTTTCGATTTCCAAAAATAAGGGCTAAGAAATCTAAGGAAGTTCTTAATAGCTCAAAGGCCGAGGCCCTAAGAAAGCCTGGCATTCACCAAACAATCAAGTTTAGTTCCTGTACAGCACATCTCATATCTCTGCAGATCTCTGTGTACTTACATCCATATACTTGCTGCTTAAAAGCTGTTTACTGCTGGACAGTGGTGTTCAGTTAGTGTTAAAACTCTTACATTACAACGAATACAAACAACATTAATACAGTAAACAACATTAATGCAGTAAATGGTGGTTTTATGGCAAAGTGTTCGCTGAACCATTTCCAGACCTCTTTCCTCATGGAAGCCCAGTTTTACCTGCAGCTCCATCAAATCCCTGGTTCGGCTCTTTTTACTGCAGGAGATTAAATTAGGTGTTGATTATGGAATTTTATTCATTCACCCAAAGACTGGAGGCCCTGAGCAGAAACCTGGATCCAAACCCGTGGTGTTTTAACATCTCACAGAATATCCACCACTGTTTTTTACTTTTTACTGCTTGATTGTTTGCATTTATTCTAATATTCAGCTGTTTTTGCTGCAGAAAGAAACCACTGCTGATAGAAATGAAAATTTGCACAGTATTGTATTTATTCATTATGTACATACATACATATCCAGCTTTATATATACATATATGTATAGTTGCATACATGCAAAAGTATATATTTATAATTGTGTGTTATTTGTACAGTGTACCTTTTATACTATATTGTTATGTTGTATAGCATTTATTCTACTGCTTATGCTGCTCCTACTTTTGTAGTCAGAACAATGCAAATGTCCCATATCTGGGACTAATAAAGGTTTATATTTTCTTATCTTATCTTAAAGAAAGCTGTTTTAATGTAATTTAGAATTGCAGGTTTGCTTTTGAGCACATCTGGGTCCGTTCTCCGTGTAATGTTTATGCAAGAAAAACACCGTTTGGTTGGATAGTGTTGAACGAATCGAGTGATTTCTGTAGCATTTTCTTTCGGACTAACCTGTTGTAGTTCTGGAAATCTCTGGAGTCTTAACCCCAAGGATATTGCTTGTAATGCCTGCATTAGGAGCCTAATTGGTAGTTGTTGTATTGCAACTTAAAATCCAGGCCTATCACGGCACTATTTGAATATTCATACTTTTACAGCTTAATCATTAATCCCCAACACACGCAGTCGGATTAAGGAAAGAAAAGACACGTTCAGGTCATGCTTTAAGCGAGAACAAAACCTTGTTTCTCCTTTGTTGCCTTGCGTGACACAAGATATCTCATTGTTCTAAACTTAAACGTGTGTTAATGCAACCAAATCTTATTTCAAGAGACAACATAGCAACATTGCTATCGGTCCATTCTTGATGCCGTTAGGCCGTTATGTGTAAAGGGTCATTGTTTACAGTATATTTTGTTCAGTTTGCAGTCACGTATGTTTCTAAATCATACTTGCGTGGCTAAATTTATAAGTATTTGCACAAAAAAGAGCCTTGGTTATGTTTTAGAATGGATTTCGTAAGCAAAGGGGAAGAGCACTCACACTCACATTGTCACACAACATTTGCATTATCCAAACAAGTGCTCTGGAAAAAAAAACAAAGTTTAATCGTTCTTTGCTTTCATTTGAGGAGTTTTTTGTTGGTTTATGTGCTGACTCTTGCTGTAACCGAATACAGGAATGCGATTGTAATCGTTAAGGAAAACGTACAAAAAGCTCGTGCACCTTTTAGAAGGATGTAATTGCTGGAAGTGAGCGAGCGCGTGGTCTTTGTACGGCAGTGGGCCGCCGCGGGGGCACGGTTTGAGCTTGTGCCGCGGTCGTTTGTCCGGACAGATGGGTAAGACAAAAGCTCATGTGCTTAACTACGCGTTTTACAGCGAACTATTAAAGTGTTGCGCTGTTTATACACACAAACATTTGAATACCTGTCTTCAGGCCAGTTTAATTATCCTCCCCCTTCTGTCAGCTCCCTCGCCACTCTGTTGTCTCCCAGAGAGAGAGAGAGAGAGATTTGTTTCTGTTTTCATTAAGATACGACTGTGGTGGTCCACTGTATTTCAGCAGCTCACATTCGAACCCTCCTACACTGCCATCGCACATCCAGGCGGGGTCTTTTTCCTGCAAAGTCAAAGCAATTAAAGTGCCCTGTGATGCTCGCTTTTTGAAATCTCTGCAGCCTGATCCGTGCGCTCTTGTGATTCCATCCGATTCATCATTGTCTAAGAAGTTGGGGGGGTGGGACACACACACACACACACACACACACACACACGTAAATCCATAATTCCATCATTTGCGTCTTCAGTTCCTTTATGCTCACCTCTTTAACTGTGTTTAAGACCCTTATTAGGCTGCTAACTGTCCTTACAAGCAGCAAAGCCCCCCGATTTTGGCCGAGAAAGTCTGCATGCTATACTGAGGGAATGTAGTGGAGAGAGAGAGACAGAGAGAGAGAGAGAGGCGTTTCTTTTTTTTTTTCTCTAATTATCTGGACTATGTACAGGATGCCGGCGTTTTTGATTGTTTAAATGAAGCAGCTGGCTTATTGTCTCGCCCTTAATTCCTCCATTGTTTCTGGAATATGTCAGTGTTCTTTATTCTTTTATCAGGTGCGCTGCAGGAGGAGGCAGACAATAGCCTTCATTGCGGCTCACATTGGCCGGCGCACAAAGGCTCTCGTGCGGCTCGCGGGCGAAAAAACGCGCCGGGTCCGGGCGCGAGCCGCACTTTTTTTTTTTCTCTCTCCCACCCTCCAGCTCAGCATCTCTTGTACGTGTTTCCTGCCTGCAGGCGCAGCGCTGACCCACCTGCACATTACGCTGCATATAAACACAATAACAGCACATAGAGGAAACCTCGAGTGCAGCGTCCTGCGCCGCGTCCACACCTGTGTGTGCAGAAATCGCCGCGGTCACGCCGAGCTCGGGTATCCAAATTCAACAGTAACTGAGCTGAAACCTGTCTGGAAGCCTCTGTGCCTCCACTGACCCCCCCTTACACTCAGGGACACATAGGTTCTTCAGAGCAATGGCACAGAAGAACCACTTTCGGGTCCCGAAAAATCATTTCAGTACCATTTTTGTAAGCAAGAAGCACATCATTTATGCATTTTTTTTAAATTCCAGTCCTGTAAAGCAGAATTAAATGCCTTTGGGGGTGATAATGTGCTGCATAAACACTTGACTCCAACCCAAGACCCATTTAGGAAGCCTTATTTTCTACAGTAGATACAGGAAAAATGGTGCAGACGTGTTCTTTTAATCAACACCAGCTCTTCCGTGGCATCTGTCCTCCATGTTTGCTGTATTTCGTGGTTGGGATGTAACAGATATGTTGTACAGTAGCATCTGTTTTCAGCTTGTTAAGAAAACCATTACAGATTTAGGCTGTTGAACGTCGAGGCACGTTTTGATTTCCAGTGCTCGGGTGAATAACAGAATTGTTCTCCTGCTGTTGTCTGTCTGTAGTGGTGAGGTTTTGTTTGTGCCAAACCTACTGGACAAGGCAACCTTAATAAAGAGCCGGCTGTGAACAGAGGTATTTAGTGACTTCTACTGTTTGTTACCAATGTTAGCCTTGTAGCTTCAGTTACATACAAAATCTGGACAATATACATGTGTGTATTGGCTGAACAACTACATCTGGGGTAACATCTGGGGAAAATTGTATATATTTTACTAAACCATCCCTTTAACTGGTACAAGACCGGTGCCAGTGCTCCCTAGAAATATCTGTCAGTTACTTTTCTGATCTCTTTTCACCATCAGTTTATAAACTTTCCAAAAATCAAAGCCGAATGACTTTCTGACAACAAACCACTGCCGTTTTTTTCCTTATTTTAAGTTCGTTTAATTATATAGCACATCATCATACACAGAGGGTCATGTGTTTAATATAATGGAAAATAATTCAAAAAGCATTAGTTAATCTTTCAAACATGCTCTTAATATTCCAGAAGCATGTTTGTAATATTAAGGAAACACTCAATTGTGGAAACAGTAGCACATCATACTTTAGGCTTTATCGTGTTTGTACTGATCAACAGGTAATGTTTTGGGGTTTTTTTTTTGCTAAACTATTTCTTTAACTGGTACATACTGGCACACTGACGATATCAGCTAAACAGCAGCACTGAAGACCTCTGGAAATATGTGAACACTGTTAGAACAGATCAGCTGTTCCCTTCTTCATCTCTGTTTAATATCAGTTTATAAACTTTCCAAAAATCAAACCCAGGTGACTTTCTGACAACAAACCACTGCGGTCTCGTTTTATTCCTCCTTTATAGTCCCGTTGGCTTGCGCAGTGTCTGCTGTTAATGACCGGTGCGGCCCTTAGGGGGACGGACTGGTGTGGAGCCGCCCCCCCTCCCCCGTGGCAGGTGACAGTTTGGATGTGCGCTGATGCTAACTGGTGGCGAGCGCGGTGGGAGTTTTGTTATTTTAATTAGGAGATAAGGATTGAGAGAGCCTCTCCAGGCAGTGTGTGGCGTGGGTGACAGGATCCAGTAGATGAGGAGGACGAGGCTGAGGGAGTCTGTAGATCTAGCCGCTGATAGGGCTGCTTTTAGAGACAGCGCTGCTCCTTTCTCTTAACTCTCTCTCTCACGCACACACTTAAATGCAGCACCTTTAGCAGTGACCTATTTTAATAACACTTCACTGATATGACATTTGCGAACGGTGAACAGTGGTGCGTAGGTATTCTCTTTCGCTCCTGTAGCATATAAATGATCCCCATGGACAACACTCCGACTACAGGAGAGTGTTATTGTCCGAAGGTATGTCACAGATGGAGCAGACAGAGATTATAAGTCAATAACTGTATACAAACTGCGATATCACTACAAAATAAAAGCACTGCGATGGAGAGGAAATGCATGGAGCTGTGGGAACTGCCAGGCTGTGTTTACGTAATGAGCTCGATTCAGGTTTTCTTTCATTATAAACATTTGTAATGGGCTCGCTGAGAGCTGGCCTCAGCAATAACATTCTCGTAGCGTCTCTGCTCTTACCTCTCGCTAATGCGTCCCCTGCCGCTTCCCGAGCCAACCAGCTGGACTGGAATCACAGGTCCTCCTTCATCCTGACGCTCTGTCGGAGTGTTTGCACATCTTTGAAAGCTAACAGAGCGCTTTAATTAATTGTCCGGCTTTTTTCTTCTGAAACAATGTCCTAATTCTGCCATTTAGCACCAGCATATCATAGTTTGTTGTTATCTCGGCAGCCAGATTTTTGTAAATAGTCATATTAAAAACTTTAATCTCTTGAATGGAAAATGAAGAGCGGCTGAAAGCCCTGTCATGTGCAGAGATAAATATTATCGGAGCTTAAACCTTCCCTCTTCTCCACTCCCCCCCCACCCTTCTCCTCCTCCTTCTGCTGTCTCTTTCTATTCTTCTAAGTTAATAAATATGTTCAGAATACTCCAGTAGAATGTTTTATCTGAAAAAGCAACAGCTAGAAAGTATTACAGACCTTTTTCTCAGCATGGTACTCGGACAGAATGTTCCGGGTGTTGGATAACGGAACCTATGGTACAGAGCGTTCAGCTTATGCATCGCTTTTTGACTGTCTTTGTAGTTTCACATGTTTTATCAATAAACGAATACTTCATTTTTTTAAGCATTTTTGAAAAATTAAGACAACACTAAACCTTTGGAAACAGTGGCACATCACACCTTCAGCTTTGTCGTATTTGTTCTGATTACCAGGGAATGTCTGTCGTTTTAATGTCTAAAGATAAAAAGCTAATTGTGTGTGTAGAATAACCTCTACATATGTCATTTTGTAATCATAATTGGATATATATGATAGGTTTGAAGTAAATGAGGCTTGTGTTTGTTTCTCTCAGGTGGTCAGCTATGGTGCACAACCACTAAGAACATCATGGAAGGTGAAGAGCTGGTGGCGTTCGTGGTGGACTTTGACTCTCGGCTGCACTCGGTCAATCATATGTCCCTGAGCGAGGGCATGTACCCAGCGCGCCTGCTGGACACCATCCAGCTCCTTCCCCAGCAAGCTGCCATGGCCTCCATTCTCCCTACTGCTATAGTCAACAGTGAGTAGCGCAACGAAAGCCAGCACTCGTAGTTTAAATTACTGTCACTATGTATCTACTGCGTACATGTTCGACACATCTCGACTTAACAGAAACAAACATAATTTTAATTAAAAAATGGCACTAATAAAGTCATGGCACTGGCTTTTGTCGAAAACTTGGGTGCATATGGACACTCACTGCTGGCCAGCAATGCTTCAAAGCTCAATGTGCTGCAAGTATTTGTGGATTAACTTATAGTGTGGATAAGAATAATCAACCTTCAGTGTAGTTTACAATAACAATTTTGACCGACAATGATGTTAATGGCAGAAATGAAGTCGTGTGCAGATTGTTGTTGATTTAATAAGGGCTATCTAGGGTTCAGCTTGACAGGGATGCAACTGTTAGCAGATGGTGTTCTGTTTTTGTCTGCCCTTGAGCTAAGGGCACCGACCTACTGGAATCACCTCAAGCTGCTGTTCAACTTCAGCACAAGTGCAAGACAGGAAGGAATATCTCATCCAAAAATGCTAAAGGCCCTAGCAATGAAAGCTAGGTCAATTAGCGGAATATTAATAACATAATACTAGGTGACCTGCAGAAGCCTTGATACTTTATTTGCAATACACCTTACCCGCTAATGTGTCTCTCATTTATCTTACCTAATTAAACCTCTCTTGGATATTATGGGCAAAATGTCAAAACTGAATCGACTCTACATAACTATACAGTGCAATAAGTATAACTAAGCCTATTTGTTTAAAGGAGCCATTGTCCTCACGTCTATTTCTGTCGATCTTCCAGAGGACATCTTCCCATGTAAGGCGTGTGGGATCTGGTTCAGAAGCGAGAGGAACCTGCAAGCCCATCTGATGTACTACTGCAGTGGGCGACAGAGGGAGCCAGAGAGCGCGCCTGAAGAGAATGAAGCAAACCCCCACCAAACCCCCAGCACCTGCCCTTTCCCACAGTGCACCAAGAGCTTCAGCAGCCCTCGTGCCCTGGAGATCCACCTGAACACACACAGCGGTGAGCAAAGCACTGTAATAAAGCTACTGTACACACTAGAAAACCCACTCACTGTATTATTTTATCATTTTAGTAGCTCAGTTGAGTCTCTGTGTTACCTAATGTCAGGTTAGGTAATCCCAACATAATGCAAGACTTTTGTCCTTAACATTATGGGAAATGCAAGCACCTGAAACATACCTTTTATCTTCCTCACAGGCGTCAAAATGGAGGAGACTCTCCCCCCTGGCACCAGCTTGAAATGCACAATCTGTAACTACACAGCGGATTCTCTCATTACATTCCAGCACCACATCCTCACTCACCTGTCACAGGCGGCCTTCAGATGCAATCACTGCCATATCAGCTTCCAGAGCCACAGGGAACTCTTGCAGCATCAGGACTTACATGGCCACTCCGGCAAGCTTCACAGGGAGAGCGACAGCGAGCACTCCCCGCGGGGGGCGGAGGAGAGTCTGCAACAGGCCCGAGCGGAGCTGGCTGCCAGGAAGGACATTGTCCTGCAGAGTCCCAAAAGTATGCCCAACAAGGATGGTACCCCTGATGGAGAGCTGGAGAGAACCGAGAAAAAGCTGGTGCATGGATTGCAGAAAGGAGAAGGCCACCCAGGCGGTAAAGCTAGCTTCTCCTACACCAGGATTAAGTCTGAGCCCTCCAGTCCCAGACTGGCCTCCTCACCAGTTCAACACAACATGGGACCCACTTTTCCAATGGGCCCGTTCCTATCACAGTTCGCATTCTCCCAAGACATTTCAGTAGTACCACAGGCATCGGAAATTTTAGCTAAAATGTCGGAACTCGTACATCGCAGACTACGCCATGGAGGGAACAGTTACCCACCAGTTATATACAGTCCTCTGATGCCGAAAGGGGCAACCTGTTTCGAGTGCAACATAACTTTCAATAACCTGGACAACTACTTGGTCCACAAGAAGCACTACTGCAATAGTCGCTGGCAGCAAATGACAAAGTCTCCAGATTTCTCAAGTGTTTCAGAAAAGGTGACTGACTCCGTGAGCCCCAACAGCGGTCACAGTTCAGTAGGGATGCTCACTGGATGCCACCCATCAGAGACTGAAAATCATCTAATGCCATCGGCATGCTTGAATTCATCGGTTCTGGACATTATGAATGCTAGTGGCAAAGTGCCTGATAAAGAACTCACTGGACAGGTGAAAAAAGTCACCACTCCAACAGGTGTTGAAGACAGGCTCAATGGTAAGCAGGCAGAGGTTAAAAGTCCCAACACTTCCTTGGTGGAGGCTGAAAGTGACCCAAACAAAACCACTTGTGAGGCCTGCAACATCACCTTCAGTCGTCATGAAACGTTCATGGTTCACAAGCAGTATTACTGTGCCACACGCCACGATCCACCCATGAAGCGCATGTCTGCAAATAAGGTACCCTCCATGCAGAGGACCATGAGGACACGCAAGCGTAGGAAGATGTACGAAATGTGTCTGCCAGATCAGGAGCAGAGACAGACAATGGGGCCGCAGCCAGGATTTCTAGGTGTTCCCACTCTAGGAAACCCCTGTACATCCCAAGAAACAGTGGAAAGCCTGTCGGACCGCTTCCATCCTCGCTGCGACATCTTTCCAGGTATGGTCCCAAAACACCTTGAGGCTTCCCTTACAGTTTCAAAATCCATCCTAGCTCCCAAAAGCAATGCCATCACTGACCAACAAGAGCTGGATGCGCCTATCGATCTCAGCAAAAAATGCTCGCAAGTCTCTGACAAGGCAGGCAACTCGCCTAAAAGACTCTTAGATTATCACGAATGCACCGTTTGCAAGATAAGTTTTAACAAGGTGGAGAATTACTTAGCTCATAAACAGAACTTTTGCCCAGTTACAGCTGCTCAGCACAGTGAGGTTGCCAGCCTGGACCAGCCTGTGTTTCCAGGCATAAAGAGTGAAGGCAATAATCCCGATGACATGTACGACAAAAGTTCTGTGAAATGTGAGAAAAATGGCGGCACCAAGCTGATGGTGCAGAACGGCAGTCTGTTCCCTCCGCACCTCGGGCCTGTGCCAGACCTGAAGAGTTTCAGTGACCCCCAGCTCATCCCCACTAAAGAAGAGAACAAGAACATGTTTTTGCCTCACTGCCTTTATCCTGGAGCAATAAAAAAGGTGAAAGGCGCTGAGCCAATCTCGCCATATTTCGGGATGAAGCCTACCGATTACATGGCTGGGGGTCTGGCTAAGCAGGGTGAACCCAATGAGCAAGAACAGGGAACCAATGGAGCAGGTGAGGAAGGCAAAGATCAACCTGCAGCCAACGGCTGCCCAAACCCCAGCAAAGAACCAATGTCCCTGCTCCCCAAAAACAGGGGAATGGTAATCATCAATGGTGGGCACAAACTTGACGAGAACCAGGCAGTACCCACTCAGCAAGAAAACCAGCCCAACAACGCCTCACCAGCCGATGGGCAAACTTCACCCACATGGGGCTCCGAGAACCCCCCGGAACCCAATGACAATGCATCACCCACATCAAAATCACCCACCGAGGAGACGCCACCTGTTGCAGCCAAAGGCATGAATGGGTCTGCTCAGCCAGCTGGGAGCGGCAAGTACTGCCGCCTCTGTGACATACAGTTCAATAACTTGTCAAACTTTATCACTCACAAGAAGTTTTATTGCTCGTCACATGCTGCCGAGCACGTGAAATGAAATCATGCTCTCCCCTCCGCCCCTCCTTTCCCCTTTCCTCCTCTCTTTTTGGCTACACTGTCGTGTCTGGAATAGTGCATCATGCAGTTTTATATGCTGCTTGTGGACAATCAAGAGAAGCTTCATGTTTCGTCATTTTCCCCATCAAGACTTAATGCAAAATCATTGACGAGGAAAAAGAAAAATTCCAAGTGTAATATTTGTGCCACTTTCACATTTATTTATTTTACAATCAGTATTAATAGGAGTAGTGATCTTAATTTAAACACAAAGGAAATTTATATCAGAGTTGTTTGTAATGTTATTGTATAGTCATTCTTGTGTAGCAAACATTGTTTACACTGTATTGTAGGTTCAACAAGACAATAGACACAATACAAACCTGAAATGCATTTTAGACACAAAAATAGCTACTGAAGCACTTGTGTATTCTTATTTGCTGTAAGTTTTTTTTTTGTATATGCCTAAATGTCATTTGCAGTGCGATACTCATGACTTCTCAGCCTTAAAACACTGTATGGAGGGATAACCAGGCACAACTCTGCATCTCATGTTTTGGCATATACATACGGCTTTGCATATGTATGTAGCTGTTGGTCTCCGTCTCTTTTCTTCGACTCAGAAGTGGATGTTTTAATGAGGATGGCAGCGTTCTTGTATAGTACTCGTATTTCAGTTTGCGATACATTTTGGTCTCCCTTTTTAAAATTTGCTCTCAACGCAATACTTTGTAAAAAACGGAACGTTACTGAAAGCAGTATTAGGGAAATGGGAACACGGCAGATATTTCTAACCCACAGGGAGGAAAAAAAAACAATTGTATGAAAGTGAATTTATTGATGTTAATAAACGGGGTGGGAGGGAATTTTGGGAGGGATACTGTAAAAATGATCATTCCAATGTCCTTATTATGGAAGAAAAAAAATATTTCTTAAAAATGTTGTTGCTATGCATGTATATGGATGGAATAAAATTCCAGAGCTGTTGGAAATTTTTATTTTGATGTGGTGTCATAATTAAACTTCAATCCTCAGGATAAATCTGATGTTTGGTCTTCTGTTCTTTTACTCGAAAATATCAAAAGGTGACGAGTATTCTCACAAACTGCTTTTTTTTTTTTTTTAAATACACATAGACCCCCACTTGTCCCTGCTCCCCAAAAACAGGGGAATGGTAATCATCAATGTTGGGCACAAACTTGACGAGAACCAGGCAGTACCCACTCAGCAAGAAAACCAGCCCAACGTATGGTGACGAGTATTCTCACGAACGGCATTTTTTTAAAAAATACACAAAGACACACACATTCAAAATCACGTCGGCGAAAGTGTCATGTTTTGGCATGATGGTCATTTTCACAATACACGTTTTACAAATTAAAAAACACAAAGAACTTCAGTGTTTAGGAGAAAAAACTGCAAAGAGAATGTGATGATACAGCACAGCTGTGAACGCGACTCTTTCCCAGAAGGAAAAATCCTGTTGTTGTTCGGGGGGTGGACGTGTTGGAGCGCCGCCTCATTGCCTCTGCTGTTTGGTTTGCCTCTTTGACACCAGCTCAAGCAAATGTTTGCTTACTGATGACGGCTTTTTATAGATCACGCGGCGGTCCACCCCCTGAATGTGAACGCGGCGAGCCTGGGGGTACACCCGCTCCAAAGCCCTCCACTGAAGTTCAGCAAAAACCTGACAAACAGATCCACTTTTCAGAGATTACTAGTAAAAACAAGCGTTTTTAAGAGGCAGAGCGTAAATGGCGAGGACACTCACTTGGTTGAGATGAGCTGGAAGCTGTTCATCGAAAGCATCTCCAACAATTACACTCACGGATGTGCTGCTGGACAGTGGTTTATATTTGGAAATCTCTCTGAAGGGAGGAGAAAGGACCCCAAATGAAACCCAAATATTAAAGAATGAACACTTGAACACTTAAAAAAACGGTAAAAGGGAAATCGCAGATGTTACCTAACTTGAGACGCACTCTCGTTGAGGAAGAAGTGTTCGTCCACCGCACTGCTCTGGTGAGCTGGGTTACTTAAGAGGTATTTCTGATCAAATGGGAAAAGACCATTACAATATCAGAGGATTCCATACGGCCTGTTTGGCTCAAAAACAGGATGTTCTAAAGGAGCATTTTTGATCCAAGACACATTTTCTTGAGCATACAGTCAAAAGTCTGGGCTACTTTCTCTACAAGGAACACACTCCTGTACATTGGCATGCACAGTTTATTTTAACATACTAGGACAAAAACTTTTTTCCAGTTTGTTAAACTAATAAAAAGAATCTGTGCAGTAACTTTGCCAAGAAACGTTTCTTTTTCTCTGTAGGGCATGTATTTGTTTTTCACTTTCAAAGTCAACAAAATGTCATTTTATAAACTGCATATGACCAACATGTCTGTTGATGCACTTATTTGCAAGTGCAGGCCTCATAATTATATTTCACCAAACCTAAAATTCGATAAATAAAATAATTACACACTTAAAATGGCTTAAAATTCTCCACCTTGGTGCACTTTTTAGATTCAGTTCCACTAACCTTATTAATCGACGATGTTTCACCAAATGATTTATTAATCTTTGATTTATTAGTCTTTGCATATACACTGCAAAATCTCCTGATCTATCTAAGATTTACAATCTTATTTCTAGCCTAATATTCTTATTGTTCTTGTTTTGAGAATAATATACTATACAAGAGCAG
>JBBPCW010000001.1:2905106-2915672 GCA_037974425.1 Phenacogrammus interruptus
ATATACATATAATATATATATATATATATATACACACATACACACACATATATATATATACGTATGTATGTATGTATGTATGTATGTATGTATGTATGTATGTATGTATGTATACGTATACACAGATACACATATATATATATAAAAACACACACACACTAGCGGCTGTATGTAACATGCAGTTTGTGCCAAAAGCTAGATTTTATGGATGAGTAGGAGAACCTGAAATAATCACCATCATGCAAACTGCCACGGAAACACTGCTGATTCATCTAGAGGTACATTTGACTAGATGTCCTTTAATCTAAGAATTCACTGAATGCTGACGATCAGTGCTCCTGTATTCTGACAGGAGTAAAGATGGCTCGGATTGACAGAGCGTGCTCCTGCTCCCCTCGCCCTTTTACACGGAGGCTTTTGAAAGAGAGGCGTCAACACTGGAGTCAATTGAAGCAGGGCACAGTCCCACTTGTGAAGAACAATTGCACCAATCCAGGGAGACAGTGCAGTCAAATTAAAAAGTCGACAGGCATTTCAAGGGCCACGAGCAGCCTCTCGTCAGTACACAAAAGGCCCATGTAACCATTAACTGCTGTTCGATTGCTTTTTCTCTCTCTCTCGTGCAGAAGGGCGGGCGTGACTGCACAGTAAGCAGCAGCAGCTCCTGCGTTTTAGTTCAACAGTCTGACGTCTTCCTGACGTCTAACACGGTGCGCCGGCGCGGAGCTGATTATATACACGAAATCCATTCACCGCAACCTCGCTGCGGACCCCCGGCCCGGGCTCCGGCCCCCTCTTCCCCGCGACTAGCTCGCCAGAACTTTTCCTCCCACTTTTTTTGTTTGTTTTTGTTTACAAGAGCCAGAGCTTTAATTAGCAGAGTTTTAACTTCCGCCGTGAGCTCGTTATCGTTCCTAAACAAAAGAGACCGAGGCCTTCAAATTGGTGTGAGTGTGTTTAGACAGATAGAGAGAATGTGATGAATGCCCCCTCCCGCCACCCCCAAAAAAATTTAAATAAAATACACATTTAAAAAAAAAAAAAAAAAAGCTACGAACGTTGGAACTGCGGGTGCTCTTGCATTAATTATTTTTAACCTCTTGAAGAAAAATAAATAAATAAATAAGCAACAAAAAAAAAGCATTTCTCCTAAATCATTCCTCTCCATTACCTGGGTCAGCGTTCGATTCATGTTGCAAATAGGAATCGGGAGCCTTTTCAGAGCCAGAGGAGGCTGCACAAAAAAAATATATATATATTCTAATAAACGATTTGCATATTCCTGGCCACACGTTAACTTGCATGAAATTGGGTGGAACTAGAGCGGAGAACAGCCGCCTACCTTGACCACGGGCGAGTGCGTTTCGCATCTCGACCTGCGAGACCCTGTCTGAAGACGTCTGGGCGAAAAGAGGGGGAAAAAAAAAAAAAAGAAAGGCCCCAAATAGGATCCAGCCACGGCCGCATCAGAAGAAAGTTGTTAAGCTTAGTTTGACGGCTGCTCTTCTTCAAACTGCTTCTCCTGCCGCGCTCCAGACACCGCAGCTCTGATCGCCTCGTCTGGCTGTTTGTTATAAATTACACTACAGCACCACCATGTGGGCACTGTGGTAAAGGTACAGGTACAAGGGGCTCCAGCTCCAGCTACAGATTACTGGTGTCCTGCTGCAACAAATCTGGACAATCTTCTGTCAGGGGGGCATTTAGGCGAGAGGGAAGACGAGGTACACACTTCCTAAGACAAGGCATTCTCAGATCAGTAGTTTTGTTTCATAGAAATTATACGTCTTTTACTTTATATTTCAAATACCTCGGGCCCTTAGTCTCTGATCTTCTTTTCCTTATTTGTGTATTAACCTTTGCCTTTTTTCTTCTGACAGGGTTCGTTAAAGTGTGTAACTCAGCTGGCAGTAACTTGGTTTAAACCAGGTGTAGCTTAACAGGTATGAAGAACAGACATAGGCGACTTGAGCACTGATGTACGTCGCTCTGGATAAGAACGTCTGCTAAATGTCGGAATCGTAAAGAAAGTAGCCTTTTTGAGGGGATGTAGTATGAGGCATTGATTGGCTATCCCTGTATTTCTAATAGAATAATATTCCATTTTTAATTAAAAAAACGCTTGCTGTTTTGTTTTAATAGTCAATAATGAAACACCGGTGACATCTGTATTACGGGACCCTGAAGGCTCAGGAATGGGATCCTAATGCATAAGCAAGACCTGGGAACGAGACGGTTTAGTGGTCAGAGAGTTCTAATGGATTATAATAGTATATCATAAATCATGCACCAAGTAAAACCCATTTTAATCCAAAAAATATTGTTTTAATCATCAGTAATGCAGTAAACCAGCAGTTACATTAGTACTATGGGACCCTGATGCGGGACTTAACCACAAGTGTGGGTTCGTAACGCATTCCCATGATTTGGGAATCAAAGAATTTAGTGGCCTTGAGTCAGGAAGGCATGGGAAATAGGCCATTAAGTAGCGTCCATGTAGATTTGGGTGACTATTGACTCCTTGTGTTTATCAACGTAAGATAAGATAAACCTTCATTAGTCCCACACAAGTGGGACATTTGCATTGTTCACACTCTACAACTCCTCCCTCTGTCACACATCCACATCTGAGCAATAGCCTGTCGCTTCTTGTTGTAAATAAGGATCATTATGTGTATGAATGTGTGCATTATTTTTGCACTGATGTGCAACAGTCTACCACATGCAGTATTGTGCAATGGGTGTTAAAACATTATCATTATGTGCAACATTATGTGACGCTTGAGTGCTAAAACACTGAATTACTTGTAATATCTTATGTGCAACTGTCCTCATGTGCCATATTACTGCTTATGTCAATATTACTTTTCATTACTTAATATTATTACTGATTCTCTAATCAGGATTAAATCCGAATCAGAAAACGTTATTGATCCCGGAGGAAATTGCTTCTGTGATGTCAAAGAGAGACAAAAGACACAAAATAAATTCTAAATAAAATCTAAGTCAAAAACCTGTAGCAAGAAAACAACCACAATATGAAGAGACTGTGACAGATAAGTGCAAGAACTCCAAACTACCATTTGTGTCTGTAGTTTTTCCATTCAACTGTTAAATACCAAGCATTTCTGTATGTAGCATACAGTATTCATAGAGTTTTTCTATTCTGCAGATTTTTTACATTTAGATTTTATTTAGACTGATTACATTGTTACCGTCTCTGTGTCTCTGCAGTCACTGTATAAGCAATTTCCTCCGGGATAAATTCAGCTTTCTGATTCTGATTAATGGCAGAAAGTGGACAGAACAAAAGTAAGAGCATCAAATACAACAGAATAAACACTAGACGACAGAAAAGAATATAGAAATTGGTGGGCCGTTAACAGACCAAAACTTTATGAACCGGACATTTCTCTAAAATATCAAGGTGACATTCATCATAGTCTGTATATATGTGTCTACATATATACACATATATACACATACATGCATATATAATACATGTATTCAATACGTTTTCAACATGTGTGTGTGGATATGTTAATTGTATGTACACAATGAGTAGATGTATATATGTATGTATATATGGACAATTACAGCGCTGTCTCAGGAAAACTAAAAACATCATGAAGGACCCCAGCCACCCTGCACTGCCACTTTTCACCTTCCTGCCATCCAGCAGGAGACTCAGGACAATCCAGCAGGAGACTCAGGACAATACACGCACGCACGCACACACGCACACACGCACACATGCGCGCGCGCGCACACACACACACACAAACACACACACACACACACGGTTCAGGAACAGTTTTTACCCCAGTGCCATCAGACTGTTCCAACGCTCAGTAACTGTGGTCCTCTCTGTTGCACAATACATCTGTTCTACATACTACGTGTAACACTGTAGCACACAACACTTTACACTTACACTGCACTGTCACTTTACTGTGCTTTATAA
Organism: Phenacogrammus interruptus; assembly: GCA_037974425.1. Classification (NCBI taxonomy): domain Eukaryota; kingdom Metazoa; phylum Chordata; class Actinopteri; order Characiformes; family Alestidae; genus Phenacogrammus; species Phenacogrammus interruptus. Next base: position 2,909,071 of record JBBPCW010000001.1, read on the forward strand.
AACTTAAGACTACTGCTGCTGCACTGTGTTGTCTCTCATGTCTATATCTGTGAAGAGGGTGTTCAAGTAAGAATTTCATTGTGCTCTGTACACTGTACTCTGTACACTGAACTTCAACTATGTACAGAATGGATAGATATGTGTAGGAACACTGTGGATATATACCCAGGTCCACAAAAACAGAAAAACTCCAGATGTTTCTTTTTTCCAATCTGGCAGCAGTGTCAACAAATAAACACAACTATGGATGGAACATGAACAGGTCTGTGTCACTTCATGCATGCAGGTTCGACCTTACCTGCCGCTGAATGACCTCTCCGGAGACGTCGTCTCCTCTGACAGTGGGCTGCAGGAGGCCTAGGATGAGGAGAAAACGACTCACTCCTGCAGCCGCTGACAGTTGCATCATCTGTAGGGAGGGCACCAGGTGTGTGTACCTGAAAAACACACACACAAACATTACATTTTAATTAAATGTTATTCTATTTTATTTACACAGAGTCCAGGTCTGAGCCCCTAGTGAGTGAACCAAAGACAACAGAGGTGAGGAAAAGCTCCCTCAGCAGGAGGAAGAAACCTCAGGAGGAACCAAGACTCAAAAGAGGAACCCATCCTCCTCAGGTCGACCCAGAGAGAAAGAAACGAGAGTTTTTATGAAGAGAAGGTCTTCATGAACAAGATTATAGACAGTCTGTAGACTACAGCAGTGGCGGCTGCTAGTCTTTGGAACAGCGGAAGCTCATATTAAGCCTTCATCATGAAATGCATTATTTGTACGTAAATTCTGAGGAGGTTTCATCGAGAGGCCAACAGCAAATTTTCTTAGTCACAGCACTTCCAGTCCGCAGTGCACCTCGTCGTACCAAGAGAGCCGAAAATACCTGATATTTTTCCTGAGTTTCGCACCAGATCAATCTTGGGCATTGGTCTGCCCTGCTGCTTAATTCCGAGCCTCTCCTCGTAAGGAAGACACTGACTGGTTCTGCCAAAAGCAGGTTAACAATATTAGCACCGTCTGCCACTATGCACGGCTTGCTAGCTGGCTAGTTTCCCCTCCCACAAGCTACTTTAATTATAAAAATTAACTAACTTTCCAATGCTGAAACCAGGGGCAAATTCAAGAATGCTATGATGTTTTTTTTTTTTTAATATCTTTATATAAGCGGTGGTGGCGGTGCAGTGGGTAGGATACTTGCCTCTAGACCAAGTGGCCCTGGGTTCAAATCCTACCTTCAGCACCACCACTGGGTCCCTGAGCAAGACCCTTAACCCTAAGTTGCTCCAGGGAGACTGCCCCCTGCAGTTAGGTAATGGAAGTCGCTTTGGATAAAAGCGTCTCATAAATGCCGTAAATGTAAATATCTCCAGCAAACAACACAGAGAAGCTGAGCTTCCCTGGAAGTGACGATTCTGGTGCATTTATCCAATCACCATCCAGCTTTTCTGCTGTGAAAAAGCTCCCCCTGTGTGCGGCCATAGATCTCCAGTAGGAGGGTTTAACGCGCTATGCTGCACGGAAATGTACGACAAGAAAATTGTGTCAAACAATCTACAGTAAATACCTGATTCTGAACGAGCTAGTCATGAAGTTGAACGCGTTCTAGCACATTTTCATTAAAACCAATATAAATACGACAGTGCATAGATGAGCATTTATTTTCTGATGTAGCAGAGGAAAGGGAACAGCTGCCACTGGTCTACAGCTGACAGAGTTGGAACCACAAAGTGTCCAAACAACAGGATTAGCAACAATCTCCGCTGGAGCTTTAAGCAGCAGTTGCCGCTGGCTGGGGGAGGAGCACATGTGTTTTGAGCTGCTGAAACCAGTCAAGAGCATTTTTGCAAAGGCCCCAGCGATTGCAGCAGGGTTATAGCCATTCATGGACTGAATTGAATTGAGTATACATTGAAAATTCCAAGTCACTTCCTGGAATCAGAACTGCATGCAGCTGAAGGAAGTGGAATTGGAATTGAAGTGAAATGTCAGGAAACAGAAATTAATTCAAAGATATTTCACAAAGTCCCACTTTCTAAGAATTTGACTTGATGTGTTAAATAGTCAACAGTACATTAGTTACTATGAATCACATAAATCAAGTCAAAGTCAAAGTCAAGGTCAACTTTATTGTCAATTCTGCCATACGTACCACACATACAGAGTTACACTTAAACCCCAGGTGCATACATTTAACAAATTCAAAAAAAAGGTGCAATTTAAAGAATACGGACATGTAGCATTAAGTCACCACCTCCCCAGCCTGCAAACATCGAAAAGAAATATTGGAGAGTAAAGTCTGTTTTATACATGATCCGTGTTAAATTCACAAATCCTTTATTAAAAGCAAAATATGAACTTTGTCTCCTATGCATAAGTCCTCCTGCAACAACTTGTTCCTGAATTAGACTAAAACAGTATTACCCAGCGTTTACTTACTCACGTTTCGGCGAGTTTTTCCTGCATTACTTGGTATTCGTAAGGCCCCCTGATTAAAGTTTAAATGTATGTCACTACATATATTCTCAAATACATGCTCGGAAACAGTAATAAATGGAATTCAGCAGAATTTAACTGATATAATTCCAGTTTCTGACATTTCAGTTTAATTCCAATTCGCTTCCTGTGGTGGTTATTGAATTCCAATTCCATTTTCTCTGAATTAGAATTGTTGAGATTATTTCTAGATTGACCCCAACCCTGGATTGCAGGTGTGGAAGGTGGTGACTTGGGGTCCCATAGTGATCAGTCAGGCTGGACAAATGCGCAGCAGTTCCTCTCAGACAAAAACAGAAGACAGAGGAAGTTGTTCAAATATATAGAGAATTAATCTATGTGGGGTGAAAGTTAAGACTCTGGCGTATCTTACTAAAGCAGCCTAGCCAGAAAGGGCAGAACCGAGAGGTACGATGGGCAAGAGAGCGCCGGCGTACCTCCACTCCACCGTCTCAAACCTGTGGTGATACACACATCAATGCACAAGCTGGAATAAGCATTCGCCGTCTTAATCGACTCAGTTAAGCACAGATTAAACAAATAAAGAAAACAAAACTAACAACACTGAGTGCTGAGGAGAGACGGGGTGGGTGTGTTCGCTCGTTTAAAAATAAACAGCCCTCAGTCATACACTTACAGCAGATTGCATGTGGAGATTAGGTTGCGTTCGGCGCCACCCAGTCGGGATGCCGCATGTCGATATGAGCGAGTTCGAGCCGAAGACGGACTGCATTAATCGAACGATTAGAATGTGAGCATGGAGCGGTAAATGACTTCTCCCTCCGAGGCCTAATGTTGTACAATGACAGCTCATTTATGAGCCGTGAACAAAAGCCTCAGACGCGGCGCTTAATCCCAGTGTAGAACACTCCAAGCGATGTCGAAAGAGAAGCGTTCGGCCAGGCAGGGCTTGCAAAGGTTGATCTGTCGAAGAGCTGAAAACAAGAGGTGTTCTGTGTCTGAAAAATACATTCCTCTCAATTTATAGGTTAAGTACAGAGGGGGAAAGAATTATTTGCTGAGTTTGTAAGTTTGCTGATTTACAAAAAAAAAACCACTCATGAATTAGAACAGTCTCTAATTCATGAGGTAGTTTCTATGGAGAGAGACAGAACCAAAAGTCAAGAAAAAAACGTGCTACACAAAAGTTATACATTTGCATGTCACAGAGGGAAATAAGTATTTGATTCCCTACTACCCTTCTGGCTTCTGGCTCCCACAGACTGGCGGTGTGGCCACACTGAACACAGATGACAGTCCATCAATTACAGAAACTCCTGATCTGAACTCGTTATGTGTATAAAGGCTCCATCCCAACCTCTTCACCACAATGGGCAAGACCAAAGAGCTGCCAAAGGATGCCAGGGACAGGATTGTAGACCTACACGAGACTGGAATGGGTTACAAGACCATCAGCAAGTAGCTTGGTGAGAAGGTGGCGACTGTTATTATTCAGAAGAACTGCCTCATAAATTAGAGACTAGTTTTTTGTAAGTCAGCAAATTTCCTCCAATGTACTTGTTATTGAATGATCAGTAATATAATAAATATGCACATTAGAGTTACAGCTCTTTAGTTAGGCTGCAGCATCTTCTACCTGGTAACTATTTTAACAAGTCTAATGGTATTTTTACTTCTCTAAATGATGTGTGTGAATACGCAAACACCTTAGGTCTGAAATGTTTACAGAAATCGGTGTATTTTAAGCTAATTAACCACGTAACTGCTTACCGTATTGAATAGGGATGGCCATTTCAAAATTACTAGTCAAGCTGTTTTATATGCAAGATTATACGCACAAAAATTCTGCAATTGGCAATTTTCAATCTCAGCATGCAATCTGAAGATACATTTTGGAAATGGCAATTCAATGCGCAAAGTGCTGATACAATCCTATATTCATTTCAAAATATTTTGAATTATAAATAGAACAAGGCTTTGAACTGGATTTCGGATTGCCGTGGTTTTATTTTTGCCTATTTATTCCAATGCAATAGCGCCCCGGCAATTACATTACATGCTGGGGAGAAAAACTCATCTGCCAATACCCAACTGTCAGACCACTCATCAAGGCGGGCCTTCACTAACGACATCACTTCCTTGTTCAGGGCCTCACCAGAATCCATTCAACAGAGTGATTTGTTCATTTAGAGTAATGGCGACAGAAGAGCTTGTTGCAGCTATTCCTGCTTTGGCAGATGACATGGAGACCCATCAGCCATCATCTATAGATGTGTTTGATAAGTTGTTTTCGCTCGACTTAACATGGGAAGAGTGCAAACTAACTTAGAAGTGTTTCAGCCCCTGTTTATATGTGAACACACCAAACAAACAGACCCTCTAGAACAAACTGAACTGAGACCATCTCAGGAGGTTTGCAGCACTGTCTGGTTAAATTAGTGCTCCGGGTTCCCTTTGACGGTTCCCTCTAGGCTTGCCGTAGGTAGATCGCGTGATACAGTGCCGGGAAACCATATGTGTCTATGCGTGAAACAGACAATAAAGAAATAAACGAATAAATACAAATAAATGAATAAATTATAATGAAAATAAAAACCAAAGTAAGAAATAAAGAAAAAAACAAAGAAAGAAAGAACGGACCTAGAGATTGTTGACAACATCAAGTTTCTCTACCAAGTCGCTCAAAGCATTCCTGCTCTTTATCAGGTGAAGAACAACAGTAGCAAAGATCTTTGTGGAAAATGTAGAAGTTTGGTGGAGCTTTTAACCGTCTACTCTTATGGAGAAAAAAATCCTAGTAATGGTGAATGTGAAGAAACAGCGGCGGCAGGTTGGAGGAGGAGCTAAAGTGTGAACGGAAAAAGAACTGAGACCCGTCTGAGCTGAAGTGGAGCAGAAAGAAACTGAGGTCATTTCAGATTAACTCACAGTGTGAACTTTAAAAGGACGATATGTGAAAACACGCTAACATGGCGTTACAGGCCCTCACGCAGTCAGTGACGCGCCTCCGTATGGAGTCCGCAGAAATACAATCCACAAGAAAACGCAGCAAAATTCCTTTATAGTATGTGATTGATATTTGTCTTGACTCAAGCCGTAAGTGCTTATCTGGTTTTTAAACGGTTAATCACACTGCATTGTGAAATTCAAAAAATGTTTTGGATAAAACTTGTCCATTTTTACAGATTACAGTGTATCATAAATGTAAAACACAACATAAGAAACATAAGACATTGATTAAGGCAGGTCTGTGATCATTTAGGGCGTGCAGTGCTAATTGATTTCTGAGAACCAAACTCTCCCCAATAACACGGAAACTGCAAATATTCCTGCATTTTTTTTGGCTTATTTGTGGCAATAAATATATTTTTTCTGGATGTTTTCACACAAGTGTTCACCTCGCCGCGGTGTCCCAATACTTTTGTCCCGCGACCTTCCGAGTGGCATATCTCTGCAGGGAATTTAAATTCAAACAGGTTTATCTTTACATTTCCTTTAAGGGTAATGCATTAAACGGAGTTTAAAATAACAGAGTTCTGGGAGCAGATTTGGGGGCATTTTTGGGCTTTTTTTTTAAATTTTTTTTTTACCAAAACACAACAATGCGGTTTTTCCATTATATGCTGGGGCTCTTGGAACGTAATCCCTGCAAAAAGTGGTGGACTACTGTACATGTTTCTATTCCTTGTTGGCTAAATTAGCCTTTTAGCTCCTGATGCAAACTTCAAACGTGATTATGAACAGCATTTAGGAGAAAAGCTGGATAAATTTGGGTGAAAAAACTTGACAGTCCAGTTTCTGTCCTGACAATCTCGTTTCAGTAGTATCAGTAGCTCCAGTAGCCTCTAACTCATATTATGGCACCTATGAAAGAGAAGCTCCAATGCAGGTTTGTCTGAGACAGAAGGCTGTGTGGTTAAGACCAGAAGGTGGACGAAATTAGAGGGGCATTAGGACGGGGGGGTGGGGGAGGTGGTGGAGTGTTCAAGGGGTTTTTGTAACTCAAGAGGCCCCATCGGTCTCAGCCCACTGATGCCATGAATTGGCTAGTCTCAGCCTACAGAGCCCAATCAATAATTACACACACACACACACACACACACACACACACACACACACACACACACACACACACACACACACACACACA
>JBBPCW010000001.1:3019443-3029881 GCA_037974425.1 Phenacogrammus interruptus
AGAAGCCCAGTCAGTGTAAACAAGACACTTTCTGTCCTTCATTTCTGTCCTTCAAGTCAATAAAATTTCCAATTTTGTTAGAGTTTTTGGGCTGCAGCTTCAGACTGGTAGTAGTAGTGTTGAAGTAAGTTTCTGTTAGCCTACTTCAGAGAAATGTAATAGCGTCGATGTTATTACATCTGTAATTGCAACACTAATTACTGGGATTCCCCAAAAGTCTATTAGACAGCTCCAGCTCATTCAAAATGCTGCTGCTAGAAAAGAGCAGTTACTCCAGTTCTCAGGTTCTTTGCACTGGCTCCCAGTTCATTACAGAATTGATGTTCATTGTTCATACGTGAATACACCACAGCACGAAATTTGTTCTCTGCATTTAACCCCTTCACCAAGCTAAGCAGCAGGCAGCCAGGACCACAGTGAACTGGGGACGGCACCTTGCACAAGGGTACTTCAGTGGTGCAGCTAGCAGTTCTGGGATTCAAACCCACTGCCTGCTGATTGCAGGGGCAGCTCCCTAACCTCCCTCGGAGAAATGTAATAACACTGATTTTATAATATTAATTGCAACAATCCCAAAATGTCTATTAGACAGCGCCAGGTCATTCAAAATGCTGCCGCCCGAGTTCTAACCAAAACCAAGGAAAGAGATCACATCACTCCAAAAGTATACTTCTAGAAATAAGTCCTTGTGACCCCTGGGAGCGTCTAGATGTCATAAAATATCTTTTGTTCACAATTTTTTGTCTACTTTCTTTATATTTAGGGATATTTTTCTGCCAAGGAGGAAAACAGTGTTGAAAGAGGCACCATAAAGACCCGGGCTCAGAGGGAAAAACAAAGCGTAACATTTGCTGATATGAGGAATAAAAGTAAAAGATCTCCCCAGGAAGAGGTGAAAAGGTCTCCTCAGAAAGAGGAGGAGGAAACTGTGAGAAGGTAAAATTATGGCAGTGAATTTTATTGTCTAATTCAGCATGCAAATTTGAAATGCTCTGTGTACCCATTGGTTTGTATATTTATACATAGAAAATCTCCAAGATTCCAGACCGATGGGGAGAAGTCTTGCGATGAGAATACCGGTGAGTTATGTCTATCGCCGGTCATCTTACTCATTTCTATTTTAATTAAATAATAATTAAAAATTAGGTATAAGTAGATCAGTTTTTACCACCGGGATGTGAAGAAACATGTCTAGTAAGCAAAGCATGCTGCTTTTCAATCGTGTTGCTGTCCAATTCTCAGAACAACTAATTCTTGTTAATGCCTAATTATGCTGATGGTGGCCTATAAAATATTTTAGCCTCTGTTTAGCAGTGCCAATACAGTAATTTTAGGGATTTCTTAAAGTGTGCTCTTTTCCAAATGTAGATGAGGCAGACAGGATATCAACTTCTCGGAATCTTCGTGTTCGATCAAGAGAGGAAAAAGAAGACCATGCTGTGAGACGCAGCTCCAGAATCACCAGATACAAGCTTGACACCAGGAACCAGTCTGTGCTCTATGACAGGCTTATCACGAAGTATGTGACCTCCTAGCTTACACCTGCAAATGAGTGTGACTTGTATGAAGATACCATTAATCAGTTACCACCTAATTCCATGAATGTTTAAGCCATTACTAGGAACTATGCTCTTGATGTGTCATACTTAAATGTGATCTTTTGTAGAAATTCTGTAGAACGTTAATAAACAATGCATTGTCATTTCTAAATGGCAGCATTTATGTACAATTTGTGTTATATGGTCCAGCTTGGTAGTGTGGGGTTTGAGTCTGGTACCTAAATGATCTGTGAATAATCTTAATTATGTTCATCAGGTTGAGTGGATTTTACAATACATTTGTAAAAAAGTTTCTGAGAAACAATGTGTTTGTAGATACAACATGGATGTGTCATTTAAACGTGTTGAGTGCATTTTGCTCTGTAAAAACGTTAACCTTTCGCATGCTAAGTCAGCCTGCTTTTATGTATGTGAGTATTTTATAGCGTTACATGGTTTCACTTCTAGCACTGCGGAGGCTGTTCTCCAGAAGATGGATGATATGCAGAAAATGCGAAGAAGGCTTAGAAGCAGAGACTCTAAAGAGGAGGTGGGCTCCAAATACTAATACCAGGTTACACATACAGCAGCTGACTAGATGTTCCCTCTGATCAAAGTTTGTTATCCATGAACCTTTACATTCTTTTTGTAGAATCACAGAATGTACCCTGGGACCAAAAGGAAGAGGACCACACAGTCTTCTGTGAGAACAGATGAGGAGAGTGCTGATGACCAAGAAAATGGTGAGGCTCCGTTTCAGCCCTTTTTTATTCCAACAAACGTAATGTAACATAGTGTAACCTGCTGTGATGTGTCCTCTTTTATTAAGGTTTTCCCCACTGTTCCAAGCTCAGGCTTCCTTTACTTTTAAGACTTTTTCTCCCTGAATCTTACTAAGAGTAGTAAAGAAGACTAAACTCTAATGTTTTCTAGGATACACTGATCAAGAGGATGATAATGATGAGAACGAAGATGCAGAAGGAGAGGAGAATGATGAAGGAGATGAGGATGAGGATGATGAGGACGACGAGGAAGAAGACAATCGGAAACGCTATGAATTCAGGCAGAGAAAAGCTGTTGTTCGCTACCAAGCTCCTCTTGAAGGTGTGTGTTATATCATGCTTTGTGATGTATATGAATAACATGGCTTTGAAATTAGTGTTTGTAGTATTATCAGTTCTGGGTTTTTTTTCCTTCTATTCTATCTATTATGCTGTGAGAGTCGCCTGTGTAGTGTTGCAGTCTCTGAGGTTGTAGTTTACTAATTTAGTGTTTCTTGTTTTCTTTGTTTGGTTATGTATTTGTTTTGTTTTACTGGATGTCATAGAGCCAAGAAAGCAGAGTATATTTTTCCGCCGACACTCCACACCGACAAGGAGGCGGTTCTCTTTCGGTGCTACTGGACCCCGCAGTCCATACAACAGATGCCGGAGCAGCAGGTTGCCATCACTTTACACTTCTTACATCTTGACTTTTGACAGCTTGACTTTTCTGCAGAGTTTTCTTTAAATATGTGCTAATGTACTTGATACCACAAATCTAGATCAGATCAGATGACCAGATCTGAGCAGGAGAGATTCTTAACACCATGCTTAGTTAGTATCACCTGTAGTGTTCTTTTTTTAATCGCGTTTTGTCTGGTCCTCTGCAGTATTGAAAGGATTGAATCTAATGGGTAAGACTGAGCTCTTTAACTGGCACTGTGAGAGCCAAATAATATCTCTTCAGGCACTTTGGTGTAAAAGGTGGTTAATTATGCACAAGAGGCACAAAATGACTCACAACATTGTTAATGAACATTCAGCATTGTGTTGGTGTATATGTGTAGGTCTCATTTTTTTACTCTATATCTCTAAATATATGTAACAGACACATTGACAAACCTAATATTGGGTCAAATCTGTTTCTCACATCAGAAGGAGGCATGCCATTCACAGTAGTGACTCCACCTCTTCCTCGTCTTCATCTGATGAGGAGAAGTTTGAGAGACGAAGAAATAAGAGTCGGAACAGGTCAATAAACAGGTAGGGTTATTGGCAAGGTTAATAGTCAGTGATTTTAAGACCATTTTTTAAATAAGATCTTGTATGACTGCTCAAAATAAATCATATTTTCATGTTTTGTTCCCCATTTTAAATCTGCTTTTATTAGTTAGAAGAGCAGTTTTAAAGATTTGTTGATTCCTGGGTGTGTCCAGATTTCACTGATTTAAGGGTGAGCTTTTTGATTTTCCTTGTAGGTGCCTTCCAATGAATCTCCTCAAAGAAGATCTTTTAGGGGTCCACAAAGACAGGATTAAAATTGGAGCAAGTCTTGCAGACGTTGATCCGATGCAGATTGATCGAACGGTAATTAATGAATATATGTTAATAATACTTTTTTATTTTAATCACTTAGGACTTGGCAAAATATGCCTTCTTTTGCATCTGTTCTTTTTCTGTCCTTTTTGACTGGGTCTAGGTGCGCTTTGACAGCATTGGAGGTTTGGGCAGGCACATCTCAGCTTTAAAGGAAATGGTGGTCTTTCCTCTGCTATATCCTGAAGTGTTTGAGCGTTTTAAAATTCAGCCTCCAAGGTAAAATGACCAACATTCCTGCAAAAAAATGTAATGTATGATGTATTCTGTAATGATATACACTGGCATTATCTATGATGCTCTGCAGTTCTTTGATTAGTTTTAACTGTGAACAAACCTTTTCATATTATGGCTATGTGATTTCATTTAGATGTGTAACTATACACCTAAATGAAAATTCATTTTCTCCAAACATATTAACGGACCGTCTGCTAAAATGTGTTTTCAGAGGTTGTTTGTTCTATGGCCCTCCTGGTACAGGCAAGACCCTGGTTGCAAGGGCCTTGGCCAACGAGTGCAGTCAGGGGGATAAGAAAGTGTCCTTTTTCATGAGGAAAGGAGCGGACTGCCTCAGCAAGTGGGTGGGAGAGTCTGAGAGACAGCTCAGGCTCCTTTTTGACCAGGTATTTAATGTTTAGCTTCCACCCTCATCTTCTGAATGAATTTCTCGAAACTCTTTATATTTAAGATATTAATTAAGACCTATCCATTTGTTCTTCATACACATTTGATGGACTGAAGGCGTATCAGATGCGTCCATCTATCATTTTTTTTGATGAGATTGATGGGATTGCACCGGTTCGATCTAGCAGGCAAGACCAAATACACAGGTACGTTATATTGTTTGAGGTTATTTGTTTTTGCTGCATTTACTTATGCATGTTTGTGTCCCTGGCAATTGCAACCCAACTACACTACAAATCTTCCAGTAACTTCTATAGTTATTTTGTGTATCATGTGAGGGTGAGAACTTGAAATGGTGGCCTTTTTGTAGTTAAGGTATTAACTGAGGGTAGTATAACGTGATTGTGACATTTATTTCAACGGGTATCTGATAACACCAGGTTGCATGTACGTGTCCGTGTGTTTTATTAATGCCACTGTTTTGACAACAGCTCTATAGTATCCACACTACTGGCTTTGATGGATGGGCTGGATAGTCGCGGTGAAGTGGTTGTTATTGGAGCCACAAACCGGCTGGACTCCATAGACCCTGCACTCAGAAGGCCTGGGCGCTTCGACAGGGAGTTTCTGTTCAGCCTCCCAGTTAGAGAGGTGGGTCATTGCGTACTTCTTTACTGATGATTAATGCAAACTTAAATACCTAGGAAAGCTAAATAGGTTTGGCACTTTACTTGGCATTCTTCCACAGTGTTCCTAAGTCTGTTACAATAGATATGTTGTTTTTGCAGATGAGATCGTTTGGCTTATTTTAGAGTTTATCCACATGAGCGAATGTTTTTCTTCTGTTTGTGTGTTTCTAGGCTCGTAAAGACATTTTGAAGATTCACACAAGACAGTGGAATCCGCAGCCGTCTGATTCTTTTCTTGAGGAACTGGCTGACAAGTGTGTTGGTACGTTTGATGTCTCCTGTTACATTACAGCAAAGCATTTGTGTAGCACTTCTGAACATTTTTTTTTTCTGAATCAATTATCTGTTATTTTTCAAAATGAATGATTGTGCTTTTTGAATTCCCTCTCTAGCCCTCCAATGGGTTGTTTTTGGTGGTTTACATGAATACATAATACATGAATAATATGCTATTGTTTCATTTACGGTCCTGTTCCTCCAGCTCACAACACTTTACAGTAAAACTAACTTCAGTTATTTGTGACTGTGAGCTATGCTTTGTAGTTTAACTTAAATGCAGGGAGAAAAAAAATCTTGCTGACCTGTTCAGGGACTGTCCGATTCTTACATTTGTGGGTTCTTTTTTTCTGCCTCCTAGGTTACTGTGGTGCAGACATCAAAGCGGTGTGTGCTGAAGCAGCCCTGTGTGCCCTGCGACGGCGCTACCCCCAGATATACACTTCCTCTGAGAAACTTCTCCTGGACGTGACCTCAATCAGTGTGGATGGCTGCGACTTCTTGTCTGCCATGAGAAAGATGGTCCCTTCGTCCCAGAGGGCTGTGGTGTCTCCAGCCAGAGCCCTAACACCAGTTGTCCAGCCCCTATTGGTCAATGCTCTTGACAGTGCTCTGAAAGCCATACAAAAACTCTTCCCTCATATAGAGCAGGGACTTAAAAAGAACAGTGGTAAGTGTGACAGCTAGTTAAATAGGAACATAAACACTTCTTTGTTGGTAACTTTTATATTGTTGTTGTTTATTAAAATAGCTGCTTTTGTCACATATATTTTAAGGTATCTTTGAAATAAAATCACTCCAAGCATACTATGGGGGGGAGTGAGAACAAAAAAGGCTTTACCTGTCGCTTCAGAGCACTCTCTCAGTGCCAATCCATTCTTTTTGCTACAACATATAGTCCTTTAAAATCATGACTGACAATAAACTAGAGTGATCTCCTGTCTCCTACTCTGTTGTAGATGGTGCAGCTGGTGTATTGGATGACCTGTTTCACAGTGATGATGAGGAATTGTCTTTGTGCACAAGTAATCCTTCCCAGAAGAGTGCAGGCCCAGCTGGGACCTTTCTCCATCTAAAGAGGTCAGTCCTAACAAGTGTTTATTATACAGAAGAGAATTTCCCTCCTGAAATAATTTTCAAGTGTATAATGGATTGGTGTTATATTTTGATGTGTGAGTGGAATTGTGTTGTCTCGCTTAGCAGTTAATGCTCCCTGGTTGTGCATGTTGCAGGAGTGCTCTTCAGCAGCCCACTTCATTCAGGCCCAGGCTTCTACTCTGTGGGGGTCCTGGGTTTGGCCAGAGCACACACTTGGCTCCTGCCATACTGCACACCCTGGAGAAGTTCACCGTCTACACACTCGACATGGCTGTACTTTTTGGCGTCAGCACCACTAGCCCAGAAGAAGCATGTGCACAGGTACACAAGTGATACTGTTCATGTTGCTGAACACTTAAACACCACGCTGAACACTGCAGTTCTCCAAATGCATCATAGTGTTAAATATGATGAATCTCAATTATTCTTATTCTGGAGTATTCTGGATGTATCATGGTATGACACTGTTACAAAATGTAGCTCTAGATTTCTGAAAAGCAGTTTCTAGGGGAGCCAGAGCTCTCTATAAAGATTTCTGATGGTGTGAATTCAGCAAAGGCCTTTGTAATTAGCTGAGAAGTTGGATCAGTGTTTTAAATGAGGGCGGTTGATAAACTGCAGTACTGCGACTCAAAAACTAAAATTTGCTCTTTCTGTTCTAATCAAAGTTCTTTGTCTCCTCTAGCTGTTTTGTGAGGCCAAAAGAACAGCCCCCAGCATCTTATATATTCCTCACATGCAGCGCTGGTGGGACACTGTAAGCTCTGCACTCAGAGCCACCTTCCTTAGCCTGCTGCAGGACATTCCCTCCTTCTCGCCAATCCTCCTCCTTGCCACTTGCAGCATGCCCTATTACAACCTCTGCCCAGAGGTACGTGTGTTTTATGTGTCTGCAACCAACAATTCTAGAACCTGGACTGTTTAGGATTTAAAAGATGGCAGTGTCGTAAATGCTATGGTAATTTGTTACATGGTGGAAAGACCTTGTTACCTATCTCCATTGTCAATATTCCCACTCTTGTTCACTCACTACAAGTGTATTTTTGATTGTTGCCTTGCTAAAGGTTCAGGATCTGTTTCTTGTGGAGTATGGAGAAGTATTCGATGTCCCGCTTCCAGGTGAAGAAGAGAGGCGCAAGTTCTTTGAGGATCTCATTTTGATCCAAGCTGCCAAGGCCCCTGCATCTAAAAGGGAAGCAGGTAAAATCTTAGGAATGTCTTACATAGCGTTTCTATATAGTTATGTACTACAGGCGCTACTAAAATTTCAGTGACATCTCTGTTTACGTGAAACAGTGATATTTGAGAACAAGTGTGCTGTGTTTCATTGTGCAATGTGGATGTGTGCGCACTCTCCAGTCCTCCAGGCTATGGAGGTCCTCCCATTGGCACCCCCACCTCCTCCTCGCCAGCTCTCTGAACAGGAGCAGCAGAAGCTAGAGGAGCAGGAAGAGGACACTCTCAGGGAACTCCGTCTCTTCCTGCGTGATGTTACAAACCGACTAGCTCAGGACAAGCGCTTCAAGGCCTTCGCAAAACCTGTGGACACAGAGGAGGTTGTATTTGTTGTCGGTTAATAGAGTCATTCATGATTGATAGTTATTTAGTAATTGCATTTAAGTGTCCAGAGAGAGAAACTCCATTGAGTTAAGTTCTTGTCTGTTTTTTTTTTTATAGGTCCCAGATTACACTACAGTCATCAAGCAGCCCATGGACCTGTCCACAGTCATGACTAAAATTGACCTGCACAAATATGCAACTGTGAAAGACTTCCTTCACGATGTGGATCTTATCTGGAAGAATGCTCTGGAGTACAACCCAGACAAAGACCCTTCAGGTAAAGTGGAGTAGTGCTGGGGTTATTAGTAGTTTTATATATTGACAATGTATTTATATTAACAATAATTGTAATCCCTTTAACTTATCTCTCTCTTAAAACAGTCTTTTTTATATTGATAAGTGATTTTAAATTTGAATGCAAAAAGAGCACCTACAGATACAAAACCCGTCTCCCCTATATACATCACACACTGCCCATCCATTTAAACCATTGTTCTGTTCCTTTTTGTGTCTGAGAGAGTGAAATTCCAAAGCAAGTCTCATGAAATATACGTGACGTTTTTACAGATGACTCACAAACATGGAGTGCAATCTAATTTCCTTTAATCTGGCAACATAACCACATGGTTGTGTTGTAATCGTTTATCATTTTATAGATTTTTCTTTTTCTTGCCTTTCCTGAAATAGTGGAAATGTGGCCTGAGGATGTCGGACGATACACGGTGACATTGTAACTGACTTGTTTGGTTTTTGTTTTAGATCGCTTAATCAGGCATCGTGCATGCGCACTCAAGGACACTGTTCATGCCATCATCAAAGATGAACTGGATGAAGACTTTGAGAAAATCTGTGTCGAGCTCAAGGAGTCACGCTTAAAACGAGGTTCTGTTTCATTTTTGACAAATGAACATTTCTAGAAATCCTGTTTACCTAGTCTTTAAATAGAATGCTGTTTTGGAGAAACATTGAGCCTAGCTCCTTTTTTTTTATGTCCATGTTTAGGTTGCAAAACATCAAGGTTTACTCCTTCATTTTACCATGTGCTGCCAAAAGTCACCACATCAGCAGAGCCAAAGGCTAATGATTCTGGCCCCTCTAAAGATGCTGGTCCTGTTGTAACACCAGTGACGCCGAAACAAACCGGTAATACACTTGTCCTGTTTGTAATGATTTAGTACTGATTTGTACTGTTATGCCACGTAATTCTGAAGTTTTAATACAGCTTTGTACATATGAATATACCATTGAATTTAAAAGTCTAATCCTTGTTAACAAATATTTTATTTGCAGGAATACAGAAGAAAAAAAGGCGCAGGAGGCTATGGAGCAATGGCGTTGTCTCCAGAAAGAAATCTTCTCACACTCCTTCAAAAGAAACCAATGGTGCTGAGTCAGGTGAGGAGGAGGAGGATGAAGAAGAAAATGAAGACTGCGGTAAGGTGGCTGACGGCGATGGAGCGGAAGAGAAAGCCAAAGATGTAGAATCTGAACCAATGGAAGTGGAAAACATGCCAACAGAAGACAAAAACACCCCACTGCTTGCCCAAAATGGCCATGTTGGTGGGGAAGGAGATTGTTCACCTGTGGAGAAGATCCAGACTGAAAATGATTTAGATTGCTTACCAAATGGCTGTTCTGTAGAGGATAGAGACAAGTGTGAGGTCCAGCCGGTGGAGAGTACTGATCCTAAGAGAGTGGAGCATAATTTGGAGGAAGATGCACGCATAGGTTTGTACATAACTGAACTTATTCATATAGTCTCAAAACATACCTCAAATCTGGGATATTAAATACTATAACACAAACAGAAACTTTCTTTTCTTTTGATTTTTCTAGAAAAGGGGAAGAGACGCATGACTCGAGGACTGAAGATGCAGGCCCAGCAGCAGCAGCTTCTTCATATGGACACTGCTATGAGGATCCTGGATCAGAGTAACCAGCCACTGATTGTTGACCACAACAAGCTCAAGGTAAACCTGTGTGTGTGTCAGTGTGGTGGTGCTAGTGATGAATCAGGGACTTCTGAAACTTTGAACCAGTTGCTTGTAAAAAAAAATTACTCCAGAGATACAAATAAATATCCTGAATTTGTTTATAATATGTAGGCCTATTGTAGAAAGCAATGCACATTCAACATGGATGCATTGTAGACATATGGATGTAATATTTGAATGTTTTAAATATGGTGTGTGTGTTTGTATGTGTGTATATATATTAGGGCTGTCAGTCGATTAAAATATTTAATCGCGATTAATCTCATGTTTGCCATAGTTAACTCGCGATTAATCGCACTTTA
>JBBPCW010000001.1:3035104-3055430 GCA_037974425.1 Phenacogrammus interruptus
TGTGTGTGTGTGTGTGTGTAAATTCTAATACATTCGTCTTGACATATTACTCACTATTAATCATTGCAGATGTTATAAATTAGTGCATTTTGATTCGCAAAATTGATCGTTTCCATCACAGTGTGTTCATTATTTATATATTTAGTGAACTGCTGAAAATGCCTCATGTTTGCTTTTGCTTACAGGAGCTTTTGCAGAAAGTGGTGGCTAAGACTGAGGGGTATGAGGTTGACCGACTTGAGAAGCTTTATGCTCTTTTGTGTCAGAGCATCTACAGACACAGGAGAGATTATGACAAGACAGCACTTATACAGGTACACCAGAAGACTAGAAAATAATTGTCTCCCACTTGCCAAAATAATACTAATGCATGACATATGGCATCATGAGTTTGCAAAAAATGATTTGAATTAGTTGTTGGACTTGAATTATAAAATGTAATGGATGTTTATCAGCAGTTTTTGTGTAATAAGTTATATGTGAAATCCTAGTGCAATGAAGGCCAAGTAATAGCTGATGTAAATACACATTTATTGTTTCTTATGGACGTTAAAACCACTAAACTAAAAGATTTTTTTTTTCTCTGTCTCTACAGGATATGTCAAAGGAGGTCGAAGATTTCTCGTAGCCATTTTACATAAACACAACTTTTTAGTATTTGTGAAAAGTGCTAATGCAAGTAAATAAATTATATTTTACTATAACATGGTGAAATTAATACTGAGTGCTGTATATTTCTTATGTATTCCTGGTGTTCTATTAAAGCTTTTGTCAGAATTTATCATTTTCATCTGAGTTTTTCCATCAGCTAGTTGACTGAAGTTTTTTTTTTTTTTTTTCCTTTCACTTTTCCATTCCATCTTAAACAGTGCAGCTGTAACCTGAAAAGTATCACTAGGGGTTTGCTCTCCCTCTGCAGATGTAAAACCCTGTACTTTTCTGACTCTAAATATTGGAGCATTGCTTTAACAGGGAGGTCAGGTACTGATTAGGATCACAAAACACCACTCCAACACATCTGCACCTCTCCATTACTGCAGAGGGCAGCCCAGTGCTTCATAGATCATGCCAGCCAACAACTGGGATAGAGCATGGTGACTGTAGACTCATTCCAGAGTATCTTATTCTATAGGCAGTACTTTCCTGTGGAGATTATATATACATGTGTGAGCAATTAGTCGTGTAGGAATTGGTGTGAGCCTCTGTAAAACCACTACAGAATTCTCTAATTAGGACTGATGTCTACAAACATAATGTAATTACTGCCACCATTAAAAGTGGAATGGAAAATATGTGGGACCAAAGAGTCCATCATCAGCTTTGCACGTCAGTTGTTCATTATATGAACAAAAGTATTGTGATGCCTGACCATTAGACCAGTATTGACTAATGACAGCGTTCAAAACCAGAGTTGGCTTTGTGAGTTTCTGTGGGGTTTTTTAGTCCGTGCCAATTCATGCTGTAGAGGATTTATGAGTTCAGGTACTGATGTTGGATGAGAAGGCCTGGCTTGCATTCTCCATTCCAGTTCATCCCAAAGGTGTTGGGTGGAATTGAGGTCAGGGCTTTGTGGGCCAGTCAAGTTCTTCCACATCAAACTTCACCAGCCATGTCTATGGATCGCACTTTGTACACTGGGACACAGTTTTGCTGGAATAGAAAATGTTATTCTCCAAACTGTGTACACAAAGTTGGAAGCATATACAAAATGTATTGGTCTGCTCAAGCATTAAGATTGTCCTTCGCTGGAAATGGGGCCCAGTCCCCAAACCCTGAAAAACGTGTCCCAATACTTTTGTCCCTATAGTTGTACATGCATGCACTGTGGTACGTTAGACTTGCATGTATCTCTGCTTCTGCACTGAAAGTAGTCATACCGATACTTTTAGAAGCAGACTGTTGCTCTGTGGGTGGCTGAGAGTAGAACAATATCAAAGCTGAGATGAAAAAAAACACAAATGTCAGTGAATGGAGGGGAATTTCCATTCGCTTGTTTTAAGAGATGCTGTGGCGGAGTCACGTGGTGAGATCGTAGGTGAGACGCTCGGAAGTTTCCAACAGGTCGAGCGGCTCGATCCGGACCTGGACCCGGCGGTGCGCCTGGCAGCCCGGCAGCCCGGACCGGAACGGCCCGCAACACGCGGCCTGGCATCGTATTGTACATTTTTTACCCTCTTTTTTCACGTTTTTCGCAAGTTGCGGAGGGGAGTCGCCTGACGATGACGTAAACACGCAACACATTGACAGCGGAGGCGCCTGGATCCCTGTTGCAGAAAGTGCCGCTGAAAATGAGCGCAGATCGTCTTTGCGCCAGGTTAACCGGTCGCGCCGTGTGAAGGAGGCTCCGCCCGAGGTCCCGACCCGCACCTGGACGCTCCGGCCGCATCTGGAGAGCCTTATCCAGAGCAGGAGCGCGCCGCCTCCTCCAGTTAGCCAGCCTGCTAACCCTAACCCCCTCCCAGGCCGCCCGAACCTCCAGTACCCTGGCACTGCTCCACCCGGCCCGCAGCTAACAACGGCCCTCTCAGGTGCTGCCCGGCCCCAGGTAAGTTAGAGGCTCCCCATCACTCAGACCACCTTTCCCCAAAGCCTGTCTTCCCTCGCAGCAGCATCAGCTACTCTCACATCTCACACACCAACACGGAGTAACTTCTCTTCCCCTGAGTGTGTTTACTGTAGCATGTGCGGCATTTCTAGTACAGTATTATTGCGTGTAATGTACACGTTTTTTGATGCATTATTCCTGATTTTTAATATCTACTGCTACGAAACCGCTGAGGATACTCCAATGTGTACAAATATACATACACACTGTGTACACCCTTTCGCACACACACATACATCATACATTTATGTATATGCGTAGATAGATGTGTGTGTGTGTGTGTGTGCGTGCGTGCGCGCGCGCGCATACACTGTACATATATATAAATCCACTGTGTTCATAAATACAAGCACCTTTGTAGTGTACCATTTATATTAAACCTTTGTGTTATATAGGTTTTATTCAATAGGCTATCTTGCTTCTGTTTCTTCTTTTGTACGTTTAATGCAAATTTCCCACCTGTGGGACTAATAAATGGTTATCATATCTTTTAAAGTTGTAGTCAGGTTTACTTGTGGAGTGAAGCAAATTAACAACCTGTACCATCCAAAGCAGCTTATTTTGTTTAACAGTTAAGTACAGTTATATTAAGTGAAGTGAAAGTGAAGTGAAAGTGATCATTTGGTCATACGTGAACACACCACTGCACACAGTGTGAACAGCACGAAATTCACCCTCTGCATTTAACCCATTCACCAAGTGAAGCAGGGAAGCAAACTTAAAAAAGTTTGCTTCACAAACTTAAGTGAAGCAAACTTAAAAAAGTTGCAAATGATCAGTCATGCACTCTGTGATTAAACGTAGCCTGTTAGCTCTGCAGGTGTTGCGGTACATGAAGGTGATTTCAGAGGATCATGTTTCAAAACTAATGTAACATTCCCCTCTCTTGCTCTTTCACTTTCTTTCTTTCCAGCAGCTTTTTTAGCATGTGAATGCACTTTCTCGGCGCCTAGGCCAGTTCATACAGTCTCTGCCACCCGTCAAAGCTCCACCTCTGGTGCCACCAGCACAATGTCAAGCAGGAGGAAGTCCACGACCCCCTGCATGGTGCTTCCCTCAGATGTGGTGGAGCAGGATCCAGACATGGAGACCCTGTCAGGGCAGGAAGGAGCGGAGAATGCAGCAGAAGGCCCTACAGAAGGAGCGGTGGTTCCCATGGAAACCGAGGGAGGTGAGGGTTGGTATCCTTCTTTGAAGGTTAGATATTGGTCCTTTGATCTTTTTGTAATCTGATCAGATACGTCCAGTGATAAGTCCATTCTGTCTTGCGTGTTCATCGTTGATGTACATAGTCATGCTTTTTTATTTTTTTACTCTATTTCCAGACCACGAGGACAGTCATTCTGGAGGCAAACGCCCAAATCCAACCACTGTGGAGCAGTCGGCCACTGATCTAACCACTGAAGGAAGTTCTGCTCAGGCTGAGACGGAGGAGAGTGAAGACTCTTCAGTCACCGGAATCTCCCTCAGCAAAACGCCCATCATGAAAAAGAAGAGCAAGGTCGAACCCAAGAGAATAGCCGTGTCTCTCAAAGGGACGGATGAGTGTGATGCATTGGTCGAAAGCGAGGGCGACCCAGAACCGATGGAGGCGTCAGTTCTGGGTACGTCCGCCGCAGTCGAAATGTTGAACCCTGTTCTTGCCGAGTCTGCAAAGCCTGGTGTGCTTGTCAGCATTCCCAACCCAGTGCCCACTGAGCCAAAGAAGCCAGTTATGAACCCTGCTGCTGTACTTCCTGCCGGCCTTGCCCAGGTCTTGTCAGCCCTGCAGGCCCAGCAGAGTGCGCAGGCTCAGCTCCTGATTCCAGTGAGCAGTATTCCAACCTACAATGCAGCCATGGACTCCAATGTGCTGCTGGTGAACACTTACAAGAAGTTCCCCTACCCTTCTGCATCTGAAATCATGGGCCTTGCAGCTCAGACCAAGTTCAGCGAGGAGCAGATAAAGATCTGGTTCTCTGCTCAGCGTTTGAAGCATGGGGTGAGCTGGACTCCAGAGGAAGTGGAAGAGGCTAGAAGGAAGCAGTTTAACGGTACGGTCCACACAGTGCCTCAGACCATTACAGTCATTCCAGCCCATCACCTGTCTGCCACCAATGGTCTGCAGTCCATCCTTCAGACTTGCCAAATCGTGGGCCAGCCGGGTCTGGTTCTAACGCAAGTTGGCACCGCAAACAGCCTGCCGGTCACGACCCCGATCACACTGACCGTTGCAGGAATGCCCAGTCAAAACCAAGCACCCAAGATCACAAGCAATCAGACCAGCCCTGCTATTAGTGAAACGAAGAGAGCCACCACGGTCCAGCCACCGCCGCTGACCCCTCAGGAGAACTCTGCCCTCAGCACCGATCACTTTGGCTTACGACCTAAGAAATCAAAGGAGCAGCTGGCCGAGCTGAAAGCCAGCTACATGAAGAACCACTTTGCCAGCGATGCCGAGATAGCCAGGCTGATGAAGCTGACGAACCTCACCAAAGGTGAGATCAAGAAATGGTTTAGCGATACACGTTACAACCAGCGCAATTCTAAAAACAACCACTACTCCATCTCCCATGACACAGGCAGGGCCAGCAACAGCAGCAGCACTACCATCGTCATCGACTCCAGCGACGAGACCCCGCAGTCTCCGACCACCTCACCCATAAAGGAGAAGGAAACTCGCTCCAAAACCTGGAACCCCTTCCCAGACTTTACTCTGCAGAAGTTCAAGGAGAAGACTCCAGAGCAGCTGGTGATTTTAGAAGAGAGCTACCAGAAATGTGACACCCCCTCAGACGAAGAGCTGAGCCGGCTGAGGGCGGAAACGAAGCTCACCAGGCGGGAGATCGACGCTTGGTTCACGGAGAAGAGGAAAACCCCTGTTGCCGATTCGTCGGAAAAGAATGACTTGGCAGACGGCGAAAGCTCCCAGGGCAAACGTAGCCAGACTCCACCTGGAGGGAGAAAGTTGGCGAGGGAAAAGATAACCAAAAAAACTCCTGAGCAGCTCCATATCCTCAAGAGTGCCTTTGTGCGCACTCAGTGGCCTTCTGCCGAAGAATATGACCAGCTGGCTGAGGAAAGCGGGCTGCCTCGTCCTTACATCGTCAACTGGTTCGGGGATACGCGCTACGCCTGGAAGAACGGCAACCTTAAGTGGTACTTTTATTATCAGAGTGGAAACGTGGATGGCATGAACGGAAACAAAAGCAGAAAACGGAGGATCAGGAACCGTGGCTGGGGAAGGTCCCGCAGCAGAAAAGCCAGAAAATCTGTAGGTTTGGAGAAGTCCCCACCATTGAAGTTCAAGACGGGGAAAGATATCCTAAAGGAATACTACTTGAAGCACAAGTTCTTGAATGAACAAGACCTGGACGAGCTGGTAGCCAAGTCCAACATGAGCTATGAGCAAGTGAGGGAATGGTTTGCAGAGGTTGCCCGGAAGGTGGACCTGGGCACAGACCCGTTTGATGACAACACCGGCCACGTGCCAGAAGAGGAGGAGTCGCAGGGCGAGACTGAAGTGGCAAGTGAAGAGCAAGGACCTTCAGCCGCTGGCGAAGAAGATGGCGAAGAAGACGACGAGGAGGACGACGAGGAGACAGATGACAGCGAATCCTGGGAGACCTCGCAAAATGTTAGAAAAACCTTGTCCGGGTCCGAGGATCAGTGATTTTTTTCTTTTTCTTTTTCTCGTGTTTCTTGTCTGTGGAAGATTAGTGAGGAATGAACGTTGACTTTGAAGATCCATTTACAATATACCAACTAATCCTGCTTGCATCGCTTTCACAATTCTCACCTTCTCATCCAAGCTTCCTGAGCTCTTTGTTTCCTGAGCTTTGAAGAGACAGCGCTCTGTTCGTGTGTGAGAGAACAGTATTACCCCTGGAATGAAGAAACGCAGACCGGCAACCAATCACGATTGGTGTACCCTTTAAATTTAAATGAGGAAGAAGAGATTGTAATCTTTTTAGGATGTTTTTCATGGTGTGTTTTTTTTTTTTAGTACACAGGTTCTCCCTCTGCCCTCAAGGAGTACCCATGGTGCCAAAGTTACTTTTGCTGAATGTTATGGTTCCTTAATGAGTACAAATACACACTGATTGAAAGAGACAACCACACACAAACAGTTGAGCACTTTCTATTGAATGCTATTTGGGTTTAAAACCTTGCCTTTCAAGCCATTTAATGGCATCAGGCGATCTCAAATCAAGACATAGAGCAACTTATTTGCCACTATCTATAAACTATAATCTAAAACGTTAATACAGCACAACCAGGGCCGAGCTGCGGCTTTGAGCGCCAGTAGCCGCTCTGGCATCATGACTTGCTCGAGTTGTCTTTGTGTTTTTTTTTTTGGAAGAACGAGAATGGCGGCCTGCACAAGACGGTCGGACTGTTATCAGTGCCTGTACGAAAGGAGGGAGCTGGACTGTGTTTTCGCTTGCGCTGTTTTTTTTTTCTCCAATGTGTGATGAAGCATAGGTGGGTTTCTTTTCCTGTTAGCTCATTTTTACAAAGCAGTTGTGTGCTTTTACATCATCAACCCCATATGAACCAGAGGTTTATCCTTCTTTTCATGAGCTTTGCTTCACACTTTAATTATTCTAATGTATTTTTAGGCTACCCAAAAAAACCTCATTTCAGCAAACGTTTCAAAATAGCCGTCAGTTCGTCAGAATTACAGTGTCCTCCTTGCTCACGCAAAATCCAAAATCTTCAGTTTCTTACAAATGGTAGCTAAAAATTCTGCCAGTTTGCTTTTCTGTGAGAAGAGAACATTGATGGATAATTTATTTACCATGTAGCATGGTATAGTTTGAATTTTTTTTTAATGGTGTAATTTGAATTTATAATTGCTATTGTTATTATTGTTATTTTTTATTTCCCTGCCCCACAGAACTCAGCACTATTAATGATATTTCTTTTTTTAAAGTGACCCTTCTAGGTCCCCATGTCAGAACTGCATGCTTCAGCTGTCGAGACGATGGAAAAAGATGGTTCATTTTGTACATACAGTTTGCTGGTGTATTTTATAGGTAGTTTTAAGCGGTTTTCTAAGTTTGTATTTATGATGACAAATCCCACATTGACCCAAGTGGATTGCTCGTACGGTGACCCCTTTTTTCGTGTGATCTGAACTGATTTTAAAGGGGTTTTGTTCTAAACTCCCTGTTGAATTCTTGGTGCGTGTCATTTGCTTAGCTTGCGGTCCTCCAGGGTCATCCTTGTGATTCTGCACCTTTTTAGTGTATTAACAGATAAGAAGTACGTGCTCATAAGTATTGTCTGAAAATAACTCACCATCAGATCATCTGTCTTTTCCATTGTTACTTACCAAACCTTAGCGAAAGATCAGTTTAGGCAAAAACAAACAAAAAAAAAAACAGGATTTCTTTTTTTCTAGATAGGAAAGTGATGCATATGCTACTTTCTTCTTTCCTATGAATGTGTTTTAATAAGTGCGACTGTATTCCAGTCTCCTGCCTCTTCCATCTGTCACTAGTAGTGTTAACTGCAGTGCATTTCTAAAAGAAATCAAATTGAATCGCTGTAAGGCTCAGTAAACACTCTTTCAGATATGGGAATATGACTGGGGGCCATCATGGAGGGGACTTTGTAAATCCTACTGAGCCTTAAAATTGAATTTGTTTGCACCACTGTGGTGGCTAAAGCTTTATTCGCCAGAGCCATAGGCCTTGTGCAATGCTCTTAATTTAAAATCGAAAACTGTTTTAATAGGCTGTGGCTTGATTTAGACAGAAAATATATTTTCTACTTGTTTGAAGAAAATAAATTTAGATGAAAACTGATGCCTGTGTCTCCTTTTCATGGATAAAAAATGTATTACTTTTAGTGTGATATTCACTTGAGAAAAAGAGAATCAAATGACCATTACATCAATAAAAATGCACTGATCTTGATTTCTCCATTTTAGTGTTGAGACCACGAATAAAGATGTAATTAATAATGTAATATAAATATGAAAAGCACACTCTATTGTTAAAAGTATTGGGACACACCTGTTTTTCAGGGTTTAGGCCCCTTACTTCAAGTGAAGGCAAATCTTAACACTTCAGCAGATCTAGACATTTTGGACAATGCATTTGTGGAGAACATTTCTGGATCCAGTTTGGGGAAGAACCTTTTCTATTCCAGCATGACTGTGTCCCAGTGCACAAAGCGAGCTCCATAAAGACATGGCTGGAGGAGTTCAATATGGAAGAACTTGACAGAGCCCTGACCTCAACCCCCTCCAGCACCTTTGGGATGAACTGGAACAGAGATTATGAGCCAAGCCTTCTCATCAAACATCAGTGACTGGCCTCATACATACTCTACAGAACGAATGTGCACAAGATTAGATCCATATTATGTATTTGAATGCAATGCCATTAAAGTCGATGTGGGTGTAATGGTCAGGTGTCCAAATACTTTTGTCCATATAGTGTGTAGTTCTCTCCTTTTTAGAAGCTTTTAATTTGTAGAGTAGTCTAGCTAGCCGCCATTTAGCAGCAGCGCAGCGCAGGCAGCCAATGGCCTGCGGGTTTTTTTGGTCACGTGACTCTCATGTGATTTGTAAACAGAAGGCTACAGATGAAGGAGGTGAGAGAATGAGAAATACATGGAATATTTTGATAAAATTGCAGTCGTAGCGTGACCTGAAATACTCTCTAATGCGTATGGTCACTCTGTACGTTTTTGTCTTTAGTTAGCAATTCCACTTTTTGTTTCAAAGATGATTTCTAGCTGCCTACATCCAGCTGTGTCGAAGTGACAGTTTTTTACTGGCTAGTGTTGCTAACTTTCCTCCTTTCAGTTTACCATAAAGTTTGTCTTTATAAACCACAAATTAAGATTACAGCAAAGGTATTTACACTAAGGTCATTTAAAACGATTTAATAATGTAATAAAATGGTTAACCATGCATTTGGAAAAAATCACTCAAGAAATCCAGAGCTGCAGAGAATAAACGTTACTACTACTACTACTACTACAAGTAAACCAGATCATAAATGAATAAACATAATTAAAAACATCGAAAGAAAATTATTGTATTGTTTAGAAGTAACACATTCAAATAATCGATAAGTACTAACCCCAATAATATCTACTTGTGCAAAAATAAGGGCTTTCTCATTTAATGGTGCTGCTTATGTACACATAATAATTAATAAGGGTTTATATGAACATTTTAATTTCTCTTTCTTTTTTGATCCTGAGGAATGACTTTCACTAAAAGGAAACTATGGGACGGTGACTCTTCTGTAAAGATTACGTTTTAGAGGAATAATTAGAGTTATGGGTGTTACAACCTTACTTTTTCAGCATCTATTTAAACATTTTGATGAAGTATCCAGAAGTTGGATGCAGCACAGAACATGTCAAAGTCAACGTGAACTTTATTGTCGTTTCACCATATACAAGTATACAGGGAAACGAAATGGTGAGAGCTCTGGATCTGCAGTATATATGCAGATAGAAGAAATAAGATTTAGAGATAATAAAATTTGAAATAATATAGACAGACAAGACAAAACATTGTGCAAGACAAACAGTGCAGTCAGACAATATTTAGTAATCTATGAATCAATGGTATGTGCAAATGGGTAAGCTATAGTAATAAACTATACATATACAGTAAAGATTTAAAAGTAAACATTTGTGCTGTATGAGAGTATTTCAGTTAAACAGAGTTTTGCCCGTTCTTTTAGGACTGTGGTTATGGATCTCTGATGACCTACCGGTTGGTGTGATTGGAGGCCGCCGCCATGGTGGACTTTCTTGCGGAGAATAACCTGTGTGGTCAGGCCATCCTGAGGATTGTGTCTCGGGGGAATGCCATCATCGCAGAACTGTTACGACTTTCTGAGTTCATCCCTGCAGTCTTTAGGCTCAAAGACAAGAGTGACCAACAGAAGTATGGAGACATCATCTGCGACTTCAGCTATTTCAAGGTAGTCTACTTGTTTTCACTCCTGAATACTGAATGTGGGTTGTTCATTTTCAGTTAAGTGAAGTAAAAAGATCTTTTTAAGTCCTATGCAAACACACCACAGCAAACAGTGTGAACGGTGCCAATTTTTTTCTCTGCATTTAACCAAATGAAGCAGGGGACTGCCACCAGCGAGGGGTGCCCGGAGAGCAGTGTTTGGGGACAGTATCAAGAGTACCTCAGTGGTGCCACTGGCAGTCCTCAAACTCACAGCTTTTCGATCGCAGGGGCTACTAACACGCCACCAACTGCTCCAAATTTCTCAGTCATAATTAGTTCCACCCTCAGTGAAATTAGTTTTTAAAAAGTAAACACCTAGTTAAATAAGTTAACAAAAGTTTTTTTGTAATCATCAGAAACCCCAACACACTTTTCTTGCTGATTTCAGATCTGCTGTCAGATTTTTTTCAGTCACATCAACTTCTTGAATTATGAGTAATAATAGATCTGCATGCTTTTTTTTTTATTAAACCACAGACACCAATCAAGAACTGTTTCAATATTTTCAGTGTGGAGTCAGACAGGCCACACTGTGTCAGATATACTGATCAGTGTCAGTCAGACACCACTGTTTCTTCACAAACACTCAGCTTATGATTATTATATCATCATTATACCAACTATCATGCAGCATAGAACTAGCTTCATCACAAACACTGTACCTGCAGGAAAAACTAAACACAGATCTGAAATCAGCATGAAAAACACTACAGAACCCACATGAGCTTATCTTTGATGTATTTGACCCATTGACCTGTGTTGTTTATCTAATTTATCTAAATCTCACACTGAATATAAAGAAAATCAACAGAAAAAACTCAGTTATTGGCCAACCATAGAAATTCTTTTGGTGAAGATTAGTTAGTATACTAATAACTTAAAAAAAAAAAATAGACTATGGCTATACAAAATACAGCTAGATGCACAAACATGACCATATTCACAGTTGGGACAGTAATTAAGAAGTTTAGCGCTGTAGGGAAAAGGGCACGTTTATTTTATCTCCACACACAGTGAGAAAGATGCTCAAAGAGGCATTTTTTCCAAGGAGCATGGCTAGGGACACCAAGTCGCCAAATAAATGTAGATGAAATGTAAAAAAATTTAAATGTAGATGTATTTTCTTCTTTTTATGGCCAGCTCTGTTTTGATCTTTTGGACTGGTTTGATTAACACTGTGTTTGTCTTAATAATTATTTATTTATTAGTTTATTACATTCAAAATAGCAATTATTTATAAAACATCTGTTTGATTTTTCAGCCAAGTGTGTTCAGAATTTTAAGAATGACCTTTTTTTTCTCACTATTTATAGAATAATTTTACATAATAGCACTTGAGTACGAGATAATTTAAAGTTGTTTTACAGAATAAAAATAGCAGGTGAACTAAACAACAAGAGTTAATTACAATCACCAACAAGTACAGTTTGGTATGTGTAACACTTTATATGCTTTTCAGGGTCCGGAATATTACGAGAGTAAACTCGAGGCTAAACCAGAACTTCAAGACCTGGATGAGGAATTCCGGGAAAACAACATTGAAATATTATCACGCTTTTATCTGGCCTTCGAAAGTGTCCATAAATACATCGTAGACTTGATAAGGTAAGAGTATTTTAAATCACTGTGCAGTATTTAACCTGCAACTGTCACCTCTTATACTAAAAACTATGCATTTGACTGTTTTCGGCTAGGTACACATATAGTAATGATTTCTGTATGCCAAAAGACTATGAAGTAATACATTTATAATTTGGCCTAAGGTACCTGGATGACCTTAATGAAGGTGTCTACATTCAGCAGACCCTGGAAACAGTTCTGCTAAACGAGGATGGAAAGCAACTTTTGGTAAAAAAATTTGTCCCCGAAAAATCATAAATAAAATCTCAGAAGTTGCAGCAGTCATCATAATGCTGCCCTATTTTGTTCTCCTCTCTCTCAGTGTGAAGCCATGTATCTCTATGGTGTTATGTTGCTGGTAATAGATCAGAAAATAGAAGGGGAAGTTAGAGAGAGAATGCTGGTGTCCTACTACAGATATAGGTAAGATTGTATATGTCTTTCTATTATGCAGCCATTCGTATGAATTTGATTTACTTAGGAGGTAAAACTGCAAATCTTTGGTTTAGCTGTTTGTACTGACTGCCTGTTTGCTTAAGCCATCCAGGAGAGAAGTGTCAGTGTTTATTGAGATTTTTTTTACTTCCAAAATATTCCAATACTGTGGTTTATTGATTTCCTTCTCCCAACCCAACGACATAAACGTTTCCACCTGTTCCACAGTGCTGCTCGCTCCTCAGCTGATTCGAATCTGGACGATATCTGTAAGCTGTTACGGAGCACCGGCTACTCCAGTCACCCAGGGGCGAAACGCCCAGTCAACTACCCTGAGAGCTACTTCCAGAGAGTGCCTATCAGCCACACCTTCATCAGCATGGTCATAGGCCGCCTGCGATCAGACG
Source organism: Phenacogrammus interruptus (assembly GCA_037974425.1). Taxonomy (NCBI): domain Eukaryota; kingdom Metazoa; phylum Chordata; class Actinopteri; order Characiformes; family Alestidae; genus Phenacogrammus; species Phenacogrammus interruptus. Next base: position 3,048,147 of record JBBPCW010000001.1, read on the forward strand.
ACATCTACAACCAGGCAAGACGATCCGTCACTGATAGTGTTGATACTAGTGGTTTAAAAGTCATAAAAAATGCTTTATAATATGTTTATAATATGTTTCTATATGCTATTTATTGTGTTCATGTAAATCAGCACAGCATTGACTCATTTGTAATTTAACTTGACATGTGCACTCACCTGTTTGTCCAAAGTCATTCTCAGGCTTTTTCTAAATGCAAAATTCACCCCAAAAACACATGTATTTGTCACGGTTCGGTCAGTGGCCACTGTAGGGGCCACTGCTTTTCTGTTGTTTTTTGTTCTGTTTTTGTTCATGTTTGTGGGGCTTTTATTTTGACTTTCTGTTCTGTTCATGTATCACGTGTTCTTGGTTGTCACCTGCTTTGTGTTCGTGCACTGATTTCACCCTGTATTTAAGTTCTGTTTTGTGTATCACTCCTTATCTGTCCATCGCCTCATTTCCTCACGTTTATGCCTCGCCTGATTCCTGTTTTCTGGTTCCTGTTTATTGCGGCCATTGCGCCAGGTTTAGTTTTGTTCAGCTAATAAAGTAAATCGCAGCATGGATCCCTGGTTTCCTGACTGGTCCGTGCCCCGAGGCAGCTCGCGGCTGAGGGCTAACCCCCTCGGTCATGACAGTATGCTCCACTTACACACATGTCTATTTAGTTTATTTTAAGGTATAATTCTAAATTGTATCGGCTTATTCTGAGTAAATAGGAGCAAGGTGCATTAAACTGTGATCTATTTGTGTATTGAGATTGCTAACTGCTAGTAATACAGTCATTACCTTTTTTTAGGGGGAAAAACTTTTTCATATTTTAAGTCTAATTAAGTGCATTATTTAAAAATGGAATGCATTTGATGAGTAATGGTATCTCTTATGTACGTCTGTGTTGATTGCAGGTGTCTGCGTATCCACTGCCTGAACACCGGAGCACTGCATTAGCCACCCAGGCAGCCATGCTGTATGTCTGCTTGTACTTTACACCCTCAATCCTTCACACCCAGCAGGCCAAGATGAGAGAGATTGTTGACAAATACTTCCCTGATAACTGGGTATGGGCTTCAGCAGGATGGAGAATCTGTTACGTAGGAGTTTCTTTGGTTTCCGTTTACATATCCTCTGCTTCTTTAGGTCATCAGCATATACATGGGCATCACTGTGAACTTGGTGGAGGCGTGGGAACCTTACAAAGCAGCTAAAACTGCTCTGAACTACACTCTGGATCTAGCCAACATTAAAGAACAGGTGTGTACACGCGCCGCGACCACACATGTCAATTATACTCAGACCTGGTATCTACCGTATGACCGGTTTAGTCTGTATGTGTTCCTAAAACAGTGATCAGGGAAGCTCAGAACGCTTATTTCTAAACATCAAACTACAGTTTTAACACTTGTATCTCACCAGTTAAACCCTTGTAGTCATCACAGACCTGCTTCATATCACCACTGCGGCCCGCTCTCTCAGATCTTCATCTGCCACCTGTCTTATTGTTCCTCCTGCCCACCTTATTACCATGGGGAACCAAGCTTTCAGCCGCTCGGCTCCTCGGCTCTGGAACTCACTTCCCCCAGCCATAAGGAATATAGATTCTCTAGCTATATTTAAGACACAGCTCAAAACACGCTCTTTCAAACTGACTTACTCGCTTTGAACAGATTTCACTTGTTGTCAAATGTAATGTGTTTTATTTATTTAATTATTAATTTTTATTTATTCATTTTTCGTCTCTGTTTGTCTTTTTGTCTCTCTCTGTAAGGTGACCTTGGGTTTTAGAAAGGCACCCTCAAATAAAATGTATTATTATTACAGACAGTGCTCACCACAGTCTTTAGGAGCGTATTCCTACTATGTGTTTTAAAAAGTGCCTGCTCCTTCCAGGCCTGTCGCTACGCAGCCAGTGTGGAGAGCCTTCGGCCGCAGGTGCAGCAGCTGCTGAAGGAGGGGTTCCTGAGGGAGGAGATTGTTCTGGATAACATCCCGAAGCTGCTCAACTGCTTGCGCGACTGTAACGTCGCCATCCGCTGGCTGATGCTTCACACTGCGGAGTCAGGTCTGATTTCTGAACACTGTATTTGACCCCTTAAACTAAGACTTCATATTCAGATTATTATTATTATTATTGTTCACTAACTGCTACTAAGGCCCATGTCCTACACTCTATGTTTTCCTCAGGTAAGCAGGTATATGTAAATCAGAATTATTTTTTTACACAGTTTTTCAACCTGTAAACTTTACAATTTAACAAGCTGTTCCTCATGTGGGCCTGAAAGGCTGATGTATGTAAATAAGTCCAGTTGGGTTCTTTGTATTGTGCCACATTCCAAAAGCAGTCCAGTCTGAAACACTCCATATAACTACCATGGCATCACAAGATCAGTGATGTTTCATGTGATGTCACAAGAACAAAGCTGCCTTTTTGTAGCTTATAGCTGTGCAGAGCTGTGGGCTGGAGAGTGAACATCAAGCACTGTTCTTGCAAAGCAGGAAGGACTTCTTTTTATTCGTGGTGCCGGCCTTTCAATAATCCTGTAATTTATTTAACCTCTGTGTAAATTTCTTTGAATTACTGGATTGCGATTCTTATGAAGCACTGCTTTATCCGCCTTGTGACAAAACATTGTGTAGAATTGTGTAGAGAGTGCTTTGTTAACGTGCACTGTTAATTGTGCCTTGCAGCTTATGATCCAAACAACAAGAGACTGCGTCAGATCAAGGATCAAGCGATCAATGACTCGAAGTACAACCCCAAGATTCTGTTCCAGTTGCTCCTGGACACAGCTCAGTTTGAGTTCATTCTTAAAGAAGTGAGTAGCTTGATTCCGGTTTTGACAGCCATTATCTTAAAAAATAATATCACTGGATATAAAACGCAGTGCAACAGCTGCATCACCCTTATGGTTTTGTCATCCAGATGTTCAAGCAGATGTTGGTGGAGAAACAGCTAAAATGGGAGAGCTATAAGAAAGAAGGATCGGAGAGGATGACTGAACTGGCGGAGGTTTTCTCTGGGGTCAAGCCTCTCACCAGGGTGGAGAAAAATGGTTAGAAGATTATTTCATCCCTTCTTTTAAATCCGTTTGATTATTGAAGAACATTGTGGGTGTAATACACAGAAATGTATATACTGTGACAACCTTATGTGGTAATGGGTACCTAAATAAACTGGTAGATTCTTATATATTTTCTGTTCATATATGTTCTGAACTGGTCAAAATGCAAAGATTTAGGGCCGTCTCTATTGATTATATTAGTAATAAAGCAATTATATTGATAACTGTATAAAACTACACACCATTTATTACAGCTATGTAAGTAAATAACTATTTTAAATTATATTTGGTATGCTGAATTATGTGTGGAGATTAGGACTGTAACGGTACATGTATTCGTACTGAACCGTCACGGTACATGGGGCACGGTTCGCTACATGCGGTCTTTCGGAGAATACACGGTACGACGGAGAAGACATGACTGAAGTAATATGGAATCACAGAGGGACCAAAAAGCGCAAGTAAATCATAAACCTGAGTTGTATTGTGGTGCAATAGTGCCATCTACTGGCATAACACTTCTTCTGCCTTAAACATACATGAAAATATAAGCAAGAGTTTGTGTTTACTGGTTAATATACTGCTGTTTATTTAAAACAAACGAAAACAAACCAAGCCTCATTCTTTAGAACTTTTTGTTGCGTTGCTGTATCATGAACTGTACTGAACCGTGACCCCAAAACCGAGGTGCGTACCGAACCGTGACATCTGTGTACCGTTACACCCCTAGTAGAGATCCTGTTTATCATTCAAGTAAGCAGTTGAAACCGGGTATCCCCATTTATTATAAAGTCATTATAAAGCCTTTGTACATTCTTTGCAGTCAGGAATGTAAATTTACACTTAATCAAGTCATCGTGATGCTATCATGCTGTTTTGCTTTTGTCACATACACCAACTTGGACTGTAAACCAGCTCTGTTTATTATGCATTTAATATGTTTAATATGTTGTAGTTTTTATATTTTCCTTATAGTTTAGTTTTCACTGTCCTGTCACTGTTTTGTGTACACTGCTCTGTGTTTTTGTGTTCTTTTTTCTGTTCTTGCATGTACCATACATGTGCAACCAGTTTAGTGAATGAAAATATTATGCAGTTTTGCAAACCTAACAACTCTAGAATACAGTACGTCATGATATTGCATTCATTCAAACGTCAACTGCACTTTCCTGCTGTTTTGTTGCTCCTGTTTTTTTATTGCACTCTCTCTCTTGCTCTCTTCACACTCTTTATTTTGTCCTCTCTGCACTTGTGTAGTCTAGTGGTGTTCTGTTTTTGTGCTTGTGCTGGTGGAACGTTTTTCATTTCTCTGTGCACTGTGTATATATGACTGAAATGACAATAAACCGACTTGACTTGACTGAATTTAATTTACCACAAACAATGTTCATACTCTGTTTTATTATTTGTTTGCCTACATAGAAAACCTGCAGGCTTGGTTCAGAGAGATCTCCAAGCAGATTGAGTCCCTGAACTATGAGGACTCCACAGCAGCGGGGAGGAAGACTGTGCAGCTTATTCAGGCTCTAGTGGAGGCAAGAACCACTTTCATATTTGATCACTCAGCTGCGTGAAAATGCCACTGAATCACCACAAACTAAATGTTTAAAATGGAAATGTGCCGTCAGTTCTATTAAAATCTAGACCTTAATCTTGAAAGCCATTTTTTTCTGACCATGCTATGATCTTCTTCCTGTAGGTGCAAGAGTTCCATCAGTTGGAGTCCAACCTGCAGGTCTGTCAGTTTCTGGCTGACACACGGAAGTTTCTGCACCAGATGATCCGCACAATTAACATCAAAGAGGAGGTGCTGATCACCATGCACATTGTGGGGGATTTATCCTACGCTTGGCAACTTATAGACAGGTAATGATTGCTCACTTGGGTCCGTTTCATAAATGTCTTGTTAATGCTGTGCAAGCGTGTACATAAGCTTGCCCATGTCCTCCGAAAAAAATGTCTTTTGAATCCAGGACTTGAGGGGCTGAGGTTACTGTGAAAAGTAGGTCATAGATTACAGTAACAGCTTATCATAGTACAGCTAACTGTGATGTCTGGGCCAAATGCGCCAGGCAGCGGTCATCAAGGCCATCAGACACCTGAAAGGAATGAACCTCTGCTGCTCAGCGCCGCTCCAAACATAAACAACCACCATGAGGGCGAGGGGGCGTGGCTCACAATGCCTGGATGTCACAGTCAGCCGTACTTGGAGGCGGGAGGTTTGCTGCTGATTGTCTGCTGCCCTGTGATGCTGCAGAAATCCCAGAGGGTTCTCGAGTGTTCTTATGTTTTTCGTTTTGTTCTTCTTGAAGCACTGTATTTTTATAACTGTACATTAAATTCATTTCTTACTGTATTTACCTGCTTATACAAAAGAAAACGATCTACAAGAATTACAGTACAGTCTATACATGGGTAACATTGGTATTTACATTCTAGCACAGCAGGAGCATATTTGGGGATATATTTGAACCTGACGCTATAAAAATAGGCAGTTTTTTAACCACATCACAACAGAAACAGTTTTTTTCACTATACACGGATGCTCTTGGAACATAACCACCACTGGGTTTTACTGTATTGTGAAAACTGAAACCACTTTATGTTTGACTAGTTTACACATACTGCATTGTTCAAAGTTGACATTCATATTTATATCTCTGGCTGGATGTGATGTACCCTGCATTATGTGTGTGGAGTACACATTCAGTGTTTTGCATGTAGACTGCATGTGCAGAGTTAAGTAACACATTACCGCATCTTTATACGATTGCATCAAGGAGTACACTGAGGTTTAAGCGTGTGTGACTAGGCCTCAAGGACATGCTCTGAATGTTGTTGTTATGGTTTTCAGTTTCACGTCCATCATGCAGGAGAGTATCCGAGTAAGTCCGTCTATGGTCACCAAACTCCGAGCAACTTTTTTAAAGGTATTTGAATGCACTGAATGTTCGTAATGTATAAAAAGCGCAATAGCAAGCAATCCAAATGAATGCAATGAATGTATGTGTGTTAAACAGTTGGCTTCAGCCCTGGACCTTCCCCTAATGCGCATCAATCAGGCCAACAGCCCAGATCTGCTCAGCGTGTCCCAGTTCTACTCCGGAGAGCTGGTGGCCTACGTCAGAAAGGTACTTATTGATTATTCATTACTTACTTGAATTCATAAACATGAAATGTAATTTTACTTTTTTTTTGAAAAAGTGTAAAAAACAAAAAATTTCCCAGAAAACAAGACTGTACCCCCAATATTACACACTGCAAAATATCCTGGTCTAACTAAGAATTGCAATCTTATTTCTAGCCTAAAAGTCTTCTTGATCTTGTTTTGAGAATAATATACTATACAAGAGCAGACTTTGTAAGATTATTAAGATTGTTTAAGGTATTTTTTCATATTTCAAGAAATCTTACTGTAAATATCTTACTGCACTGACAGATAATTTCACTTGTTTCTAGTCTAAAGATGTCTTTAAATAGGAAAAATATCTTAAAACAATCTTTATATACTATATAAGAGCAAACAATCTGCTCTTATATGGTATATTATTCTCAAAACAAGATCAAAAAGACTTTTAGGTGGGAAATAAGATTGCACGTCTTAGTTAGATCAGGAGTTTTTGCTGTGCAGTTTCAAAGGATAATAAAATAATCCTCCAGCTGCTTACGTGGTGTTGACTGAAATTTTTGAATTTGCATTTTGACTGGAATTTTTTTTATTTATTTGAGGTAAAACATGTTTTCAATTCATGCACACACTGGGAGAACTTTAATGGCCGTGAATTATTAGCATTTTGGACTGAATCCCTCCTTTAAAAATATTAAATGTTGAACTTGCAAACATCACCCCTATCCAGGTGCTGCAGATCATTCCAGAAAGCATGTTCACCTCCTTGGCCAGAATCATCAAGCTGCAGATCCACGACATCATGGAGGTGCCCACGCGTCTGGACAAAGACAAACTGAAGGAGTACGCCCAGCTTGGGGCACGTTATGAGGTGAGAGTCCCTGGTTCTCCTGCTTCCTCGGGCTACTTTAGCCACACTAGTGTTCTCCACCACTCTGACTCTGAAGTGGCCCTTAAGTTTCAAATATGGAAATGATTTCTATTGAAGGTACAGTTTTAGAACACCCCATGTTTTCTGTTTTTTGTATTGAAATTCAAGCGGTTCAGTGTCTCAATGTTCATTCGGCAGAAAGTTCTTCCCAACTCTGCAGCAGGAGT
>JBBPCW010000001.1:3090340-3101967 GCA_037974425.1 Phenacogrammus interruptus
GAGAGAGAGAGAGAGAGAGAGAGAGAGAGAGAGAGAGAGAGAGAGAGAGAGAGAGAGAGAGAGAGAGAGAGATGATTTCCCATCAGCCGAATACAGTGATCGATACAGCAGTCTGACAGGCCTATAGGCAGGGATCCTCTCACGAGCCCTCAGCATAAATCTCTTGCCATTATGATCCAGCAGTCCATCAGCAGCTATAAAACCGTTGCCTCAAAAAAACCTCAGCCCACATTACTCATACCTTCCGCTCCCACTGCATTCCACCTGACCTCTCAGTCATTGTTACATGAGGTAACAGCAGTTATAAGCTTGTTCCAACATTGCATTTCCAGCAGCAGAGGACAAACGAATATACTCACTGGTTCAGTTCCATGTCCAAGATGAAGGTTTGGCCGAATGCCTTCACCTGAAAGCTGGTCTGGGCCAGATGGTTCTTCTGTAACGAAGACATAAGACAAACCGTCACATAAGCAAGTCACTTTCATGGTTCCGCAGAAGTTTTCGAACAAAGCAAGGAAACAATGCTACCTTCAGGTGAGCAGAAATACCATTTATCCTTTCATCATGGCGGAGGAAGGCCTACGGTGCTTAACAGTCGGCATTTTTTATTTTTATTTTTCAGAAATGCAACATAATTTCACTTCATGTAAATTACTCCAGCGTTGGCATGCACTTGAGATACCCCTCATTTAATCTAATGAGGTATCGATTGAGCTAATCCAGGTATTTGAGGTATTAGATGAGAAATCCCGGCTCTCCAGGAGGAGGTCTGGGAATGATGAAGTAAACAGACTCACATTGATAAAATTACTCTTTACTATATTAATATTATTTTTATACATTCTAATATTAGCTTATAACTGAATGACATTGAATTATAAAGTGAAATTTCTCAGTTGGCTTTGCACAGTACTGTAAATTGTAACAACATAAGTGACGTCATCATTCCATAGTTGGCATTATGCCCATATTAGGAAGGATATAAGCTGTTTTATTTTCTGTGGGACAAAAAAAAATGTTCCAAACCCTGTAGAGACATTTTCTCCGCACATGTCGGTGGATCCTCCGGATTTTAAGGTAGTCAAGAAACTGAACTAATGTTACATGACAGATAACGCTAAACTGAAACTCACACAAACCAGTTCACTTTGTCAAATGTGGTAACAGCCCACAGTCTGAGAAGCTGGTGGTGTTATATAACAGACATGAAGTTTTAATAGCGGACATACTTTCATGTGATTTCAATGCACGGGAGTATTATCTTTCTCCTAACAAGAGTGTAGCTGTAATGATTAAGGGCGGAGACATGTTCCACTAACATTTAATTAAAAAAATAACAAGAAACAGAAACAAAAACAAGGGGTACTGAGCAGAACAAACAAGAACACGACAAAACATTACGGGTAAACTGGCAAAGAACAACTCTAAAGGACAACACTAAAGGACGGATTAGGAAACTGAAAAAAGACAAAAACAGGAATATTACAAGAACAGGGCTAAAAGGGAGAATACAAGGTGACATACAAAGAATCCACAAACGCAGCTAGGAACAGGTTTTTATTCTAACTAGGGAAACGGGAATTGGAAGGAACCGAAAACAAAAGACAGGTGACCAGGTTAAGAAGAGGGCGGGACTAAGGCCAGGACCAAAACAACAACATGGATGGAGTCACATGTTGACCTATGAACAAAACACCCTGCCCCCTCCTATCTCATTTCTGCCCACGTGCCCAAAAGACACACCCCCAAAAATCACTCTATTGTCCCCGAGGTGAGTGTGTTTGAATGTGTGTGTGTGTGTGGTAAGTGCTTCCCCTCCAGGGGACTGCAAAGTACCACACAGGCTGTCATCAGTTCACCATAAATTTAGTTAATTTTGTAGCAGAAGTGCCTGTTAAGAAGAGGGCGGGACTAAGGCCAGGACCAAAACAACAACATGGATGGGGTCACATGGATTTAACGACACATGGCTAGGTAAACAAATGCACCTGGAGAACATAAACAACACCATAGACAAGAAAACAGGGGAAAAACACAAGGAACATCCAAAAACCAAGAAACACAAGGAGGATTTAAGTAGCTGTGATCTACTGGTTGCTGTTCAGAGAGCAATTTTCAAAAACAGCATTCATTTTTTTCTCACAGAGAAAACCAAAGGCGGAGTACAGTGTGAAACAGAAACAGCTTCAGAGGTCTATTTGGGAAGAAGACACCAAAATAGGACAGCAGCACTAGTACACAAAGTACATCTGATGCACAGCATTCTGCATGTTACTGACCTCTACCTTTTTTTGCCAATGAATATATATTTTAATGATGTATCGTTTCATAAACATAGTGACTAGGATTGTGCTGTGGGAGAGCGAGGGCCATCCAGTCCCCCCCAGAGACAGAGATGCCAACTGAGCTCTTCTGGGCCGGCCACGAATGGCTGCGGTATCGGCAGGGATCGATCTTGCAAATGTGGGAAATTCTACATTCATTTTTCAAAATGCAATCCATATATTATGTACATTTTTACATTCTAGAGCAGATGGACTTAGCTAGCTACTGTTACCAGTGTATTTACCAAACAGGATCAGCTAGCTGTTTCAAGATTGAGCCTGCGCTTGCACTTCAGGAGGGGTCATGCGTCCTAATTGGTTTGAATTCATTGCACCCATGCTCTGATGCGCAGGGCTGGTGGCAGCGCGACTGCACTGCTGGTTAATTCAGCGCGTGGCCTGGGCCCATATGGCCGAGGCACTATAACAGTCCCCTTAGGGGAAACAGGGACGCGTTCCCCTCACACCACATTGTTCTCACACCGGTGAGAGTGAGTGTGTGTGTGTACGTGTGTGTAAATGGGGAGTGAGGGGGGGGTGGCAATCGAAGTGTATGGGGTAGAGTGGAGTCCCAACCCTAATCTAACATTTCCCTGAGGAGCCACCGCGGCTACCCCGTCCAAACCCAGCTCAGCGGGCCATCGCTAAAAATGAGGACAGCAGGTTAAAAAAAGAACTGCAGGAAGGACGGGGGAGGGAGGTGGAGGCAGGGGGAGAGGGGATCCTCTACATTTCACCCATGAATGACCTGCGAATAAAACACCCTGCCCCCTCCTATCTCATTTCTGCCCACGTGCCCAAAAGACACACCCCCAAAATCACTCTATTGTCCCCGAGGTGAGTGTGTTTGAATGTGTGTGTGTGTGGTAAGTGCTACCCCTCCAGCGGACTGCAAGGTACCACACAGGCTGTCATCAGTTCATCATAAATTTAGTTAATTTTGTAGCAGAAGTGCCTGTTTTTAGTTTAGTTTAGCTAGTACATATCCATATTAAGCACAATTCATAATAGCAGGTTTCACTTCCATCCTCGTACCACTTCCAACATTTAAAATGTAATGATAGATAAACGAGTCGGATGTAGGCCGGCGATCACCAACCCCAGTCCTGGAGATCTACCTTCCTCAGAGTTCTAGTTTCAACCACATCTGCTCTGATTAATGAAGTTCTCAAGAGGTCCCTGATAAGCTGGAGCATTACGTAAGGTGGAGGGCAGCATGTTAGATGCAGGTATGATTATGTGCAGGTATGTTAAAGTGCTGGTATGATTATGCACCTGCACTTTAACATCTGCAACATCTGGAACTTCATATTCATATTATATTCATAACCACATTAACACTCCACCCCATATAGTTCTCATACATACCTCATATGTTCATGTAACACCTGCACTTTATTATCCATAACTGCCATCACTGCGTTAACATAATCCGTCATGTTGGTAATGCACCTGCACTTTATCCATTACTGTCATACTGTTTTTACGGTCGGGCGTTATGAACAGCATTTCACTGCATGACGTATCATATATGATGGTGTATGTGACAAATAAAATTTGAATCTGAGGTTGGAGATGGCAAAGTAGATCTCCAGGAGGAGGATTGGTGACCACTGATTTAGGCCAATAATAAAGAATCTAGGCCCTTTCTCTAGGTTACACTACACATTTTCACTGTTCAAGAATGTTGTAATTTCAGTAGTAACACAGAGTAATATGTATAAAAGTGGATATTACTGTGTTCAAGTGCTATTTTTATCAAGAAATCTGTGTCTGTACAGCCATCTTTACGGAGGGTTGTGTTCACAACAGGGGGCTCTCAACCTTCCCATGCCTCGTTGCTCATTAGCAGCTCAACAGAGGCACTGCATTTCACACACACAGAACCAACAGTAGTCTACGCAACCTGATAACAGAGGTACAGGGAAATATTTTCATTATATTCATTGAAAATGTTTCCATTTTGGCTGCAATTTTGGCTCCATTTTGGCTGCAAAATTATCACTACAGAAAATGTTGACAAGATTGAAATTTTGGTAAACTTTTCTACGCAAATATTGACTGTAACTGCTTTGACCTGCATTACCCGTCGCCTACAGACACACAGACATACACACACACTCACAAATCTCATTAAAGAGTTCTAAAGTGTTCTGGGGGGTGCAGGAGGCATGTAAGAGTAGATTTTCCAGCACGCGTTCCCGAGGCTGTTTGCTGCATCATTGCTGGTCGTTTCTCTAAACACGAACACGTTTGACGACTCGAAACCTGCCGCAGTCCAGTTTTGATGATCTGTCTCATTTAAAGACATGCTATAAATAGTATGCCAATGGTTTCTTCTTTCCCTGCTTTCGCATCGATCAAATTCTATAAATAAAACTCTGCGTTTGCTTTTCAGACAGATCTCGCTTTGAGGAGACGTCAGCCGAGCTGCACACCAGGCTAAAAACAGACCCGGTTAGACGATAGCAGAGTGCAGCGGATGATTTAAGGGCATTTTAGAGATGGGTCCTGAAAGCATTCACAATGCTTGTGTCTCGGCAAGCGTTACGGATGCAGGCCGTACTAACTGCTGAATCACAGGGCCATTAGGCTTCATCATGGTTTTCTAAAACACTGATACGGGCTCTTTGGAAAGAGTAGGAATATAGCTGACTGAAAGAGAAACTATCGATCACTGTTCTGCAATCCACCAACTCTTGCACTGGCAGAGCTTTCAGCATACTCTACCCAATGATACATCATATACAGATGCTGCATATCCATGTTATTTTATTATATATCTGACACAGGTGCTCACTTACTAAGCATTTTGTGCACTATGTGGAATTGTTGGGTGCAAAATCTCTTTATACAATTTTCTACTTACCCATGATGTTCTCAATCAGTCCAAATATGCTTGGAATCAATTATTTGCTCCTTTATTTTAAAATTTGAGTCGCAAGGAGCACTAGCGAAGGATAAATATGAGCAAATCTTCATGCAGCCTAATGCTGCAAGCATCCTTTTTAACCAACAGGGTCTGTTTTCACGAGCAACCTCAGGAGTGCTGATACTGAATCAGAGTCTTACAGCAAAGATGATTATATACAGAGAGGAATCTGACCCGATATCTAAACTGGCTTTTGTTCATTTTTAGAGCTCACAGTAATCTCCAAAACTCCTACAGCCACACCTTAATGAAGACTTGGATGTTCTCTAGTTATCTATTGTTAGCTGAAAGCACAGATCACATGCAGTTAGCTTTGTGGATAGCTAACTCATCTCCTCAGTGTTCTGAAAAGGAATCAAAATGCCCCTGGGATACGGCCTTGCCTGAAGGGTACAGAGTTATAATCTCCATCAAATCTTACTATAGGTTTGAAAGTCTGCTGGAACTCCAAAGCTTCCAAGATGGCTACAGGGACCGCAAATGTAGAGACGAAACAAACATCTGTAATCACTCGCCTAATTATGTTATGAAGCCAAAGCAAACTATTGGCATCTACTGAGTCTTCTGGCACGTAAACCGATCCCACATCACCGCCAGAAGTTCGAGTGAGGCGAACATGGCTCAACCTTGTATGCCAATTGGCTCCTGAGATGAAAACGGATCCCAAATCTCTGGATGATCCCAGAATTGAACACTGAAGGTGTGAAAAATGGTTGTTAATGTTAGAAATACAGAGTTTATTCTCTTTATATACGTTCACAGGTACATACACCTCCATGTTCTAGGAACCCAGCACACCAACTTCTTCGCTTTAGGCTGAAGATTCTTGTGGTTCCTCCATTGTAACATGTACTAAACCTGAATGTGAATGTTTTACCATCTGTCTTTCTGGAGAGCCTTCCTACGAATAGCCTCTGGACAAACATTACAGCTGTGAAGTCCAAGGCAGCGACATTTGCCTAATGGTTCCTTCCAGGCTCATCCTGGAAGAGGTTACCTTCTGTTGTAGCACAGTGCTTTTACACCAGCGATGAAGACTGTACTGCATGTATCGGATCGTCTCAAGTATCTGGTTAATCAAATATCTCAAACTGGATTATGAAAGTCATACCATCATTACAGCTTTTTTGAGATGACAATATAGAACCACACAAGAAAGTCTATTACTGTTTGAGGCAAGCGTTTGATGATTTACCAAAGCAGTTTGAATGATGATAATTGGCAGGGCACTGGCTTCCATTACTTGCTGGCTACAATAGCCTTGTAGCTCCTGATAATTTATGTTTTTAATTAAACAGGCTGTTACTGTGCCCTTAAGACTGGTGTGAATTACCTCTGCCTGGACTGTCTTGTCAATTCAAAAGCAGTTTGGGTTACAACACTCCTTAAAACTTACATAAATGGGCGGAGTTACACGACTATAGGCGTACACATGCAAATGCTTTGGTTTTCTTCTGATTTCACAAAAAAGCAATTCATTCCAAGCCTAGTTTCCATGTATGCACCAGGGATCGAAAGGAACAATGTTTTGAAACTTTAACAGAAACAGAAAAATTCTGTAATAGGTTTTATACATATTTCATGAAAAAGAGAAAAATGAGGCAGTTTTCCAAAACAAGGACCGTTTAAATGTGCTGAATAAGCATTTTATAACCGCTACAAATTTAATCGAGTATTTCTACAGTTCGAAAGAAGTCTGCGGATAATTTCTGCAGTTTTTTGGCGAAGGCGAAGCATCATGAAGGCTGGTTTCTTTGTCACGGAGCTCTTTAATTAATCATGATTTGAGCTAGCGCGGCGGATAAACAGCTGAAGTGTCAGGCTGGAAAGGAACCGATAAAATCCTGGCTACACTAATTCCCCAGCAGAAACCACACAGCAACCAGTACAGCACATTAGCAAGATGAATCAGCTTTGTTTGCTGCAGACCAACCTGGAACCCCCACCCATCACCCCCCAAGCCACACCGCGCACTGACATCAGCACACACACACACACGCGCGCTCTCATAATTCGCAAAACAAATGCAATAAATAAATAAATAAATAAAGGCGTACAGGCGCCAAACATGTCCTGAGGCTTTGAACTGCGACGTCTGCACACACACACACACACATAGAAAAAGGAGACTCATTAAAATAGCTCTAATCCACTCTCGGCTGCGTTTCATTGCCTTTGTTATCAATTCAGTCACGCATTGATGACGGCCTGCCGTGTCTCGGATGGGAGGGGGTTGGGCCGTAGGGTTGGGATGTGCGGTGGGGGCAGGCTGAGTGTTGTGGGGGGTGGGGTTTCCCAGCAAAAGGCCAAGTCAAAATAAACACTCATCAATATCGTGGACGTTTAAGCAGAGCGTTCGGGGCCTAAATGCTACATTAACATTTTGCATGGAAGCTCTCTGACTCCCCAGGCTCTTTTGTGTTTTTGTGTTTTTCCTGGCCTAAACTTGCGTCCCTCGCCAAAAAGAGATCCGAGGGAATAATGCTCCTCTCCCGCTTTCCAGCAGCGCTGCACAAAGACTGTGCGGCGACTGGACCTGCGTTATGATTAGAGTGTAAAATATGTAAAGCACGTTTCAGTATTACACAACCAATACAGGCAGAAAAAATGCTCTCTAATGTTTATTATTGCCTGGCAGGAATAAAGAGCAAATCACAACCAGGGCATGTTATATGTGTGTGTGTGAGTGTCAGTGTCTGTGCCCAGCAATTTTTTAATTAGGATAATTATTGGCTTACATGGATACCATGAACAAAATACAACTGGTCAGGAAATATGCCAATATGCCGAAACTATTAACTGATAATAAATTAATGGCGCCAAACATGGCCTGAGGCTTTGAACTGCACACACACACACACACACACACACACACACACACACACACACACACACACACATATTACACACATACACACACACACATACACACATTAAACACATACACACATACACACACACACACACACACACACACATACAATATGCCAATATCGCAATAAATATTAATAAAAAATATCCAAAAATATGTGAGTTTTCTTTCTTTATGTTGGTGTTTATCCCCATATTTATAGTTTTTCTGGGACTAACGCTGTTTTAAATAAAACATGTATAATGAAACAAAGAGTAAACGGCCGTACGCAGGTAACATTAGCTAAAGGCTGAACTCCAAATTCCCAAAATTCCTCTACATTATTTCACCGCTTTTCTCAGGAAGACAAAAGCCAGATTTGTTACGTTAAATTAAAGATATTAAAATGAAAAACAACACTCAAATTAAGATTAAGAGCCAAATTCAGGTTGCTTGTTTGGCCTTAAATTAGACTGTTAAACACTGTATCTGAGTTGAACTCAGTCACTCGCCTGGACTCTGAAGAGTCAAGAGATGGAGAAACACTAAAATATTCTATATACCATACAATACATATGACATAAAATACTATAAAGCTCTAAAATAACTTGCAGATTTGTTCACCTCCTAAAGTAACTGCATTTACGTTCAGTGAAAATTCGAACTAAATTCTGCCCGCAGCTTTGTAACAGGGTTGAAAAACTAGTAAGTCCTGAATATTTTGATTAATAAATGACATAAAATGAAGAAATGAACACACTAAAAAGGTGTTTAAAAACAGAATTTGGGGGTGATATTAAGATCATGTATTCAGATTCAAAGTTTATTCAGACAGGCACTAGTATAGTCTACACATGCTAAATTGAAAAATGACAACTCAATACACACTGCCTACCCCGTCACACTGTCTTCTGCCTGCCCTCCAGGCACACCCACTGCTTGCTACCGCTCAGACCACTGGTGGCAGAGTCCAGTCCTCCAGGACCACAGCACTAAGAGCGGCTGCCACTTTCTCAGAGTTCACAGACTGCCTCAGGAGTGCCAACCACCATATTGCTCCAATGAGGGGATTTGGGGGGTGAGGGTAATTCAACCCTTCCAATTAATAACACGTCCATGTAACCACCCATCCAATAACCACACTACTGTTCTTCCTAAGTTTGATTTTCATTATTATTCTTTTAGCGGGGCAAAACGTTATGCTGTTAATCATTTTTCCTGCAGTTTTTGAGATTTTCCCCATTGATTTGTTGGGACCAGCTAGTGAAAAAGCCCAGAATTGTTCACTGTGGTGGTGAATGAAACCAGAAGTCTGCCTCTAAAACCTCCATCGCAGGATGTAACTGCCGCACCATTGGTTACCACTGAGCAACCATTAAGGCCCTTTGATAGCTCAGTTGGTGACGCGGTGGACTGTAGACATGAAAGCTGAAATGTTCAGGTTATTGGTTGGAATCCGGCTCGAAGGAGACTTTTGTCATTTTGTCATTAATTTTTTTGGTAAATTTTCCACTTGTGGGACTAATAAAGGGTTACCTTAGTAACCACTTAGCAACACCATGGCAACCACCTAGCAACCACCAGAGTTACCATAGCAACCGCGTAATCACATCTCATTTTCTCGTGGAAATGCGTTTGAATTCATTTTGATCGTACTCATTTGGTAGTAAAACATGGCAAATGGTTTTATTGGTAAAATTAATGCCACAGCAAATAAATCCATCAGTATTACTAACACTGACATTGATTAAATTGATTAAACTTGATTAACATGTTTGTTGCCCCTTCCCCTCAGTTACGCCCAGAAAGGGAAATTTCTCGATGAGACTGTCGAATTAAACTTTGGTATTACAGGATGCGTTACTGTGTGAAAATGACATTTAATGCATGTGTATTCGCCACAACAGACTAGGGGTCGGTTTCCCAGACAGGGATTAAGCCTAGTCCTGGATTAAGTAGTCTAAAATTAAAGGACCCATATTTTTTTTTTGCATTCTGTCTTTCCCGCTGAGGTCCACGTACAACATTTATCCCTTAGAATTAAAAACAACAACGAATGTTTTGGTTCACTATGAAAATCAAACCCCTTGATTTTACCTCTTAAAAAGACCTACATTTATGTTTACATTTACGGCATTTAGCAGAAAATTTTGACCTTCATTTCCAGGAAATTAAGGACAATTAAGGGGAAAAGTGCACAGATTAAGGCTAATTAAGGTGTAAAACAACTGAATTATACCCTTACTTTTTTAAATTTGCCCCTTAAATAATAGAAACTCTTGAATGAATGCCTTATGTTTAAGCTTAAGGAGTTTCACACTCAGGCCTCAAATCCACTTTTAAGGTCAAATTAAGGAATCGGTTTAGAAATGAATGGGCAATTAATTCAAATGAAGGGTTTTGGTATATTTTCATGGGTAAATTAAGGCAGGCTTAAGCATATTTTAAGTACATTGTGTTTCGTAGTGGTTGTCGCGCCTTTAAGAGCTATGTGTTATTGAGCTCTGTTCTGATTGGCTGCCCACAATTCCGTCTCATTTAAAAAAGGCATGGACCACATGGACTGGAGAGTAAATGGTATGTTTTTAAACTTAAACTGTGTTTACATCCCACATTGACCGCTTTTAGTTAAAATAAAAACAAGGCAAATTTGGTTTTCCCATATAATAGGCATAGCTGACCTGACTGGGTGTGTGTTTTCCTCAACTCTCCCACTGACAGAGCAAACAAAAGAGGTGCGAACAGAAAGATAGGAGGGTGCAGTGAGCTTTATTATTATTATCTTAACTATTTATGTAAAACTGCTCCTATGGTCCAATCACTACCAGCTAAAACAATACGCTTCCAGCTTTAGGAACACGAGAAACGCTAGGCCTCCACATAACACTTCATCTGTTGGCCTTTAAGCAGTGTTTAACAGGGTGGGAGGCAAAAATCAATTCAGTATCTCAAATGTTCAAGATTGTGAGAAGCATATTATACTTTTTGGTTGAGTTATGAAGACATTTTCTCTAGAGATGTTGTCTTATTTCACCTGATGGAATTCAGTGCAGGCTAGGCTTGTTACAAGATCGGATCTTATTCTTTCTATTTTCTCTCCTCTGATGTCCAGCCCAGCCTTTTCTGCTAATACCTGGTCCAGGATCTGTGCTATCTCTACTCTTTACCTATTTCTGTGATATAATGTAGGTACATTAATTCCCCAGTTTTACGCAGATCAGGGGTCGTGGATTCAGTCACACGTAGATTTTTTTAAAGAACCAAACTCATAATTTTACGCAGAAATCTGCAAATATCCTCGCCTTTATCCTCACCAGTCCAGCGGTGGCGGAAATATACTTAAAAAATTATCAACCACTATAAAAGGAAGAAGAAGAAGAAGAAGAAGAAGAAGGAGAAGAAGAAGCCTGCTGCAGCATGTAGCATGACTGCTTTGTGTCTTGTCCTCTTATTTTAGTGTTTTGGGGGGGGGGGGGGGGGGGGGGGGGGGGGGGGGGGGGGGGGGGGGGGGGGGGGGGGG
>JBBPCW010000001.1:3115555-3130830 GCA_037974425.1 Phenacogrammus interruptus
TGTGTGTGTGTGTGTGTGTGTGTGTGTGTGTGTGTGTGTGTGTGTGTGTGTGTGTGTGTGTGTGTGTGTGAGATATGATAGGGCCCTGGTGGAACACTAACCACATTTCAGGTAGAATCTTAGTCTACTAGCAGCTTCGAATTTGAAGTCTAGGCTTACTGGTGGAAGGAACATGTTTTGTGTGTGTGTTACTTTGGATAAGAACATCTGCTGCACATACATTTACATATCCTTAAATTTCTTAAGATGCCAATAATTGTGATTTTGATTTATACATTTTTAACAAATGGTTGTTATTCTCAGACTAAATGTACTTCAGATAAATAAAACTACTCAAGTATTATTCAACTAATTGATTGACTGAGTTCAAAGGAATCACATAGCACCTTTTAAAACTCCATTACAGCATCTTTTTAATCGCAGCACAGTCAGTGGCCCATATTTTTTAAATGAGTTTAGATATGGGCTTATCCTAATCAATATAAAGTGATTCCAAATCATTTTTTTGCTTTTAGAGGAGTGATAAATAAGGGCCAGTCTCAACGAAGGGTGAGGAAATATCTTTCCCATCTGTTTCTGCTGTATTGTAGCTGAAACAAAGACAAGTAAGGTCAGTGGGTTCTACACACACACACACACACACACACACACTGCACATGTCATCATATTAAAATGAGCACACAAAAGAGCACACAAATATATAAACACACCACACACGCACGCAACAATAATAATATTCTCAATTTCTAAGTAGAACTTCATAAAAGGAGAAAAACTGGAAGAAGAAACGGAAAGAATACACACACCTGCTCATTTACACACAAAAACGTCTCATTATCATATCACCAATGTGTGAGAAGAAATTAGTAAAAGGTTTGAAGAGGAGGTGGTGAAGGTGGAGTTTGAGTGAAGTGTGTGGGTGGGAGTGATGCAATGGCGTGTAAAGATAAACCCTCCTGTTATAAACCCTGCTGATACAGACCGACCCGTTCACACGCGGAGCAGACGGAGCGGTGCGCGCGCGCCGGGGACAACAGAGGCGCGAGCTCCTCTCTAGGTAACGGACCACGGATCGCTTCTGGAACTTTCTACCTGTAACACCTCGAATTTACCTCAAATGGTTCAGATTAGAATCCACTGTCCTTAAAACATCTTTTTTCCTGGTTGTAAAAAAGGACAATAAGCTAAATAAACGGATACAATTAACACCCTGAACGTTATTCGAATAGGCTAATAAACACACCAGACCTGAAAAAAGGCCTGGTGTTGAACATTTTGTACGTCATTATAGTTTTTAAACGTGCAAATAAGCCAAATTTAACCTTTGTATTGATAGTTTTAGAATCGTGTGTCTCTTTAAAGTCATCAGAGTTTATTTATATCCCACCAGCAGGTCCTAGACTGTCCAGAGCAGCTCTGGAAGAAACAGAGACTAGGCTAAAAAAACAGCTCTGAATCTGACAAAAACACTCCGGAAACAAATACAAAATGGGAAAAAAATACGACCTGACCGCGGAGGAGAGAAAAAATGACCTGAATGGGGACCTAAGGTGGGTTGATTCTTTTTCTTTGATAATGTGAGCAAGCTTTCCTCAGCTTTCCTCTGAAATGCTAAAACCCAAGCTAGCACTGTCCCTGCTAGCGTTACTTTTTGCCTGTAAAATTAAAATAAAACCTCGAAATCAGCCTTGGGATGGGGCTGTCAGAGTATTTAACTGTGATTTTTGTCTTCCAGTAGTGAGAAAAAAAAGAATGAAGAGAAATCACCCAAGATGGAAATGGTGGGACCATTTGAAATAGTGAGTGGAATCTTTTTTTTTCTTGCCCCTGAAATCAGACCTTAATACGCTATATGAACAAAAGTATTGGGACGCCTGACCATTACACAATCAGAGACTTAAATGACCTTGCATACAAATACATAGACTTTAATATGGAGTTGGTACCCCCTTTGCAGCTATAACAGCTTCCACTCTTCATGGAAGGCTTCCCACAAGATTTTGGAGATTGTGTGGGAATTTGGGCCCTTTCATTCTGTAGAGCATATATGAGATCAGGCACTGATGGTTGGACAAGTAATCTCCATTCCAGTTTATCCTAGAGGTGTTGGATGGGGTTGAGGTCGGTGCTCCTACTCTAAATGCATCCAACCATGTCTTTATGGACCTTGTTTTGTGTACTGGGGCACAGCCATGCTGGAATAGAAAAGGATCCACAAAGTTGGAAGTATGACGTCCAAAATGTCCTTATATGCAGAAACATTAAGACTGTCCCTCACAGGAAGTAAGGGGTGTAGTCCAAAGCCTAAAACAGGTGTCCCTATACCTTTGGCCATATAGTGAATGTGTTTGGTTTTTTTTCTTTTTATGAGCTACATTTTAATATTCAACTATTTTTTATCTTTTATTAATATAATCCTAGCTAGACAAATGGATGCCTAATATTGTTAGCCTTTAGAGTAAAAACATTATTTATGTCAGTGTCTGGCTTCATTTAAACTGAAAGAAAACACATTTGAACTTGATAGTCTGTAGTTTATGGTCAACCCAGTTATGTGTTTCACATTCAAGATAATAAAAATGCTACTTTATCTAACAGACTAGGATATTATACCCCCTACTGTGTTCCTATGCAGTGTGCATTGTACATTTAGAGAAATGTATATTTACATGACCAGTTTTTTGTTTTATATAGTATATCATTTGGGTTCAAACACACTGTCTGGGGTGAGATATGATCCCGTAGTTCAGTTCAGATGCACAAAGACACTGAAACTGCCCACAAAAACTAAAAATGTTTTTGTATGAAAGTATAATCCGGACCTACTGGGAAAGGAGCAACAAAGTACAGATCAAATTTTGTGATTATAACCCCCCTCTCTCTTTATCTCTCTCTCTCTCTTTCTGCTTGCTTGCATGCTCCTACTATCAATATCTTTTCCTCTCTCTCTCTTTCTGCCTTTTCCTTTCTCTCTCTGTACCCTTTTACTCACTCTCACTGTGTCTCTTGCTCTGTATCTCTCGCGCTCTCACCGTCCATGGGAGCTAAAAATATTCTCTTGGGGAAGAACATAACCCAGAGGAGGGGCGACACTGGTATAATGGTCCTCTGATAGACAGTGCCATATTTCAAACTGCTGCCGCCATAATGTGTAGGAAATCCATGATATAACTGAGCAAGATGATGACATAACAATTCTCCTAAATCCTTAAAAGAAACAAAAACCCAAAAATGTGTGTTTTGTAATGAAAATGAATTGTTTTTTATTAAGAAATTAAGGTAATTATAGAGGATAAAATAAGTTAATCTCTAGGTTGTTAAAGGGTGGGAATTTGATATGTAGGGACAAATGAAATGGAAGAGTTTTAGTTTTTTGAGATGATTTAGACATGCAGAGTCAACACATGAAAATGAGAATGAAAAGGGCACTATTCAGGCTCTTTACATTCATATTCTAAACCATTTAAGACAATTTCTTCACTTTTCAAGAACATATGAATGTTTAAACAGATTTTAAACGTCATGTCATTTCTTTAAGTGAACTAATGTGTTAGAATAAACAAATGTGTCATGTCCTTGTAAAGCTATATGCCTGTATGTATTCTAAATTGTCTCCTTACATCAGTTCCGTTATGCGGATGGCGTGGACATTCTCCTTATGGTGGTTGGAACGTTCATGTCTATGGTCAACGGAGCAATACTTCCTGCCATGGTGATTGTATTTGGAGACATGACGGACAGCTTTGTGGACTCTTCAATATTAGACAGCCTGAATGGAACTATTCCCCCCAGTAAGTCAAATACAAAAGCATGTCTATTCTGTACCAAGCATTTACTGTGTGAGTACTCCGTTACAAATAGCAGGAATGTAAAAATGTTAATTCAAACAGAACAATTCTATCAGATGTTTACTGCTCACAGTCCTAAACAAACACTTCTAATTGCCTGCTGTTTACTAGATCTCACATGGGTACCTTCTAATGAAACACTTGGAGACCAGATGACCAGGTAACTGGCTTCTGTTTGTGCATTATTAAATTAGCTTTTTATGTTGACGGTGTTTTTCCTCTATATCTGGTTCTGCTTGTATTTGTGATCTTGTATTTGTCTTCTGAAGTTAGTTAACTACTGATTTTCTTGTTTTCTTCCTATAAAAATATGCCTCATCACAGAAATGCTTGGGCTGTTTTTAATTTTGCTGTGGCCCTTTAATAAACTTACTGTTTTGCCCTCTTTTTTCTACTGTTCATACAGGCATGCCATTTACTACAGCATTATGGGAGGCTTAGTCCTTTTTGCAGCTTACATGCAGGTGGCCTTCTGGACACTCGCTGCAGGACGACAAGTGAAAAGGCTCAGAAAGATGTTTTTCCACGCCATCATCAAGCAAGACATTGGCTGGTTTGATGTGAATGAGACAGGACAGCTCAACACGCGTCTTGCAGAGTAAGAGGATTAAGAGGGCCCAAAACAGACCGAAAAAAAAATAATCAAAGAACGGTTGAACTGAAAACTGGAATTTTTGTTCTGATTACTTGATTAATTGTCAAAATAATTAGTAGATTAGAAATATAATCCATTGTGACAGCCCTACTGCAAGTACAAAAAATACACTGCAAGGACATAAAGTGTGCCTGCTGACTCCCTGCCTTACACTGTGTTTTTATTTATTTATTCTTTCCAGCGATATCTATAAGATAAATGAAGGCATCGGAGACAAATTGGGCATGTTAATTCAGTCTCTGACCACCTTCCTCACTGGCTTCATCATTGGGTTCATCAAAGGGTGGAAACTCACTCTTGTCATCCTATCCATAAGCCCCCTGCTTGGTATCTCAGCTGCAGTCATTGCAAAGGTGAGAAATCAACAAAATGACTCCTGGAGAATTAGTTACATGGCAAGGGAGGACTATTCCCCACTGTGTTATCCTATTGATAAAATATGCACTTCAGTGGCAGTCGGCAGATGGGAAGAGAGAAAGAACAGAACAAACAGGATGTTGGAATGTAAACTACAAGAAGTACTGTCCCATACATCTCTCTGAGTTTTCCAGTTACTAAACCCTTTCCCTGTCAAAAGTAGCCATTTAGGGCATAAACAGCTGGAATGGAAAAAGAAGTGAAATGGCTTACCAGTAAACATTTTCTTCGTCATCAGGTGATGACATCTTTCACATCTATGGAGCAAACTGCGTATGCAAAAGCTGGAGCTGTGGCTGAAGAGGTGTTGTCATCTATCAGGACTGTATTTGCCTTTGGAGGACAGAAGAAAGAGATAGAAAGGTGTGCATGAAAAAGATCTGAGTATATAAGATTCTAGGCAAAGAAGCAGTTTGGATGTTTTGCAAATACGGTGAACAGCAGGGGGTAAAAGAGGGAAAGTTAATTTAACATATGCATCCTTTTTAGATAAGTGTCTGGTCATCTGCAAACTTCAGTACTGTTCTGCAGTTAATAATATTCTCTGTTAGTGCTTTCCCTTTTAGTTACCTGACCATCACTCCTCTCATTCTGGCAGGTATCGTAAAAACCTAGAGGATGCTAAGAATGTGGGTATAAAGAAAGCAGTCACCGTGAACATTGCTGTGGGTTCCACATACTGCATGATCTACATGTCCTATGCTCTGGCCTTCTGGTATGGCAGCACATTGGTTCTGGATCAGGAATACACAGTTGGATCGCTGCTGACTGTGAGTACATTGCTCAATAATCTGTCTAAAATTGGTCACAGATTAAGAGTGTTGGGTTACAGTGAGGCCACACTGGAAAATAATCAAACAGTATCACAATGAATTAAAAATACTATTGTTGGTCATTGCACATATAGTACTGGCCTCAGAACAGAAGATGAATGAACGAATTAAAAAGTGGTCAAATTTAAGAATTGCTTGGAATCCCTAATGTTGGGAACAGTACATTGAAATAAATTGCCGTCGGTTAACATTTTGCAAAGGACATGATCTCAATTGACTTCAAAGTTCCGTTCACGGTTGTCCCCACTGGCATATTTGTTCAGACATCTTTGAAAATACATATATATTGTATAAGATCCCACTGGAAGAAAATGATGCAGAAGCACAGATACCGATAAAACGGCTAGCCAGGTTTTGTGGGAAATATGTTACTCTGTCCAGTCTACCATATTACTGAGTCAGTGAAAATCACAAATTGCAAAACAGAAAATGCCACAACAAATTCTTTTCCTCTTATGTAGGTTTTCTTTGCTGTTGTAATTGGAGCGTTTGGCCTTGGACAGACCTCTCCAAACATTCAGTCCTTTTCCAGCGCACGAGGTGCTGCCCACAAGGTTTTCGGTATCATCGATCATGTGAGTGACCACACATCTGTGTCCTTCTGCTTTTCTCATTAAAATATGCTGTAATCTGTTCTACTGTTCCTTATACAGTAGGAATTACCTAAGTGCAAGTTTTCTCACTTCAACATATTTGACCCCAGAATGCTCTGGTTGAATAGCGAATGACATAATGACTGAGGAGATTTTGTAAGACACTTCAGTGGTCAAGCTAGAGTGGACATGACCAAGCAGAAGCACTGAATCTGAGAAGCTTAATCTTGGATGGCCTTTACACTGATGTGCTGTCAAGGAGCAATGTTGGTCAATTATTCTTAATCTTTCCTAGAATCTTATCAGAATTCTGTCCACTACTGGGCTACATACAGTTGAATGGAATAGCAGATTCTTATATTCAGGTTTTCATATGTATGGATTAAAGTGTTCCATCGCTATTTCCATCAACTGAGTGTATGAAAGGTTAATAATGAGATTGATGCAGATCTGAACGGAAAAAAGGGGGGTGGAGGCTAAACAAGTTTCAGCAGAGAAAGGTTTGGAAAGGCTGTTTTTTTCTTTGGTTTAATTACGATTTAATTTATTAATTATAAAAATAAACATGTATTGATGAAGTGTCTCATTCGCTAATGGTAGCTAAAAAAGGACGGAAAACAATGGAGAAAACCCATTGCTTATAGATATAGTAGCCATAACTCTGAAGCTCAGGATTCAGGACAGTGGCGCCAGTGTTACAGGACATAGGCCCTTCGATTTATATCACTTGCTTTCGGTTTTGCCAGCATGGATGCTCTTCTGTTAAAGGAAGGCACAGATGTGTTGGACATCAACAAAACTGTAAAGAATAAGTAAAGATGGGCTGGGTAAATAGGCGATAATGGCAAGCCATTTAGTTCATGGTGCAAAAAGATGAAAATGGCAGGTGTGTGCTTTTGTGTGGTTTGCCATAAAAAATAGTCTATGGAAGTAATGGCAAAAAAGTGCTATTATGCCACCAGTCAGAAGCTAGCCATGAGGCTAACATTGTTACAGTTATGTAAATGTAATTCAACTAGGGGCTTAGGGTATAACTAATCATTGATTTTTTTTTTTTTATTCAGTCAAAATATTTATCTAGCGTAGTTTAAGGGTATTTCACCAGAATATATTACAGGGGGTCTTCAAATTACTACAGTCTTGACATATGACTGTTTGAGTTTATAACTCCCACCCTCACTCAACTAACACTGTTAGCCTCGTACTTATAGACGATGCAAACTGGTTTGGTTGCGTACGGTGGAACAATATGCAGTAATGCGGTGTGAGGGAGTTTTACTTTGTTTGTGTTTTTGTGTTGGGATCGGTGACTGACTGAGGTTAGGGTGTTTACACATAAGTGGGGTTTTTTTGCCTCTTGTCACAATAAAAGCATATACAAAACAGTGAGTTTTGTGGGACATACTTATTAGTTGCTTCACACCAGGCCTGCTAAAATATGCCTGCACCATCAACTGAATTCTCTAGTAATGCATCAACATACATTTCTTGACAGCCATACAAACATCAGTACTTTGTATGTATTTAGTTATTATTTACTTATGCAGAGACTTTGTTTTTTATTTAATTTGTGCAGTTTGATTTGGTATACTTTATCTAAGTGTTTATGCTTTAGTTTTTTGTTTTCTTAGGGAATTTGCTTATACACAATAAAACAATATTCAAATAATGATATACGTAACTAAGAAATATATAAATAAACGAATAACAATTTGCTACTAATACATCAGAAATGTTTTTGTATTTAATATTACTAGCTTAAAAATACAGTTGTTGTTAATTTGTACGTTTAGTTTAAGTTCACCTAAACTGTCGTCAATAATGCTGGATGTCAATATCATATTTTTAAAAAAAAAAAGGAATGGAAGGGATAAGTGGTGAAAATAAGATCTAAATTTAACTGAATAATTGCATTTACACATTAAAGACGTTAAGAGCGTTTAAACTGTTAATACACATGCTGTGGCGTACTTTAGGTCAGTGCTTACTTCAGTAGCACAGAGACATCCTCCCTGTAACTTCCTCCCAGTCTCCTGCTTTCTCCCAAGGGAAGAATCTTGAAAGAAGTGGTTTGGGTGTGGAATTAGTGTGTACAAAAAACACACACTCTCCCTGAACCTGTCTTTATTTAGACCCCAGTTTCCCAGTTATAACAAACATTATACACAAACGGCTTGGACAGCGACTTTAAGGAAAAAAGCCAGTAACGCATTCAGTCCAATCCAAATAAATCAAAGCATTGCTGCAAAGCTTCCTGCAATTGTTTCTGCTACAACGTGAAGGTAGCTGAAACTTCAGATCAGAACGGATCTCCTGCTGAGTTCCGAACAAACGTCGTCCAAACAGAATTCCATTAAATGTGAATTTTATGTGGGCCGTGAACCTTTTAAAGATTTTACACATTTTTTATTGTGGAGTAAAGTCATTGCTTTTGTTTTTGTTTTGTTGTGGACTAAAGTCATTGCTTCGTTTTTCTTCTTCCTTTATATTTCACACAGCAACCAAGTATCAACAGTTTCTCAGAAGAAGGCTTCAAACCTGATATGGTTAAAGGAGACATTGAGTTCAAAGGCATTCACTTCAGCTACCCCTCGCGGCAGGATGTGGAAGTATGTTCGTTACCTGCAAAGCATAATTAGTTGTGGACTTTTCATTGAAAGGAAAAACAACTAAAGTCTTGACTATTTTAACTCTTCCTTTGTCTGTATGTGTAGGTTCTTAAGGGTATGAATCTTAAGATCAGCAGTGGACAGACTATTGCTCTTGTGGGAAGCAGTGGGTGTGGAAAAAGTACAACTGTTCAATTACTCCAGCGCTTCTATGACCCCCAAGAAGGAACAGTAAGAAAGAGAGAGAAGATCACCTTTTAGAACATAAAAAACAATGGTAGCTTGAAAGAGATGGTTCTATGATGGGAAAACGGTGCATTTTCCTAGCACAGAACTGTCCTTTTTAAATAAATCCAAATGCTGCAGACTGACATTTACATTAGCTGGTTTTCACTGGTGACCTTTAATTTTAGGTCTTCGATAAGTAATGTTAGAAAGGCAATATTTCAACAGTAAATTCTACCTTAATAACTATCTGCATAGTCTTATGCAGTACTGTTTTATATGACAAATTTGTTGGGGCCTTTTCTTATTTTTCTCTTGTCTCTGATAGAATGGCTGGCTGTGATGGTCTGGTTGGTTGTTCAAAAAAATGTCTTTCTTTCTTTAGGTGAGCGTAGATGGTCATGACATTCGCAGTCTGAATGTGCGACGTTTGAGGGAGCTGATCGGTGTGGTGAGTCAGGAGCCAGTTCTTTTTGCAACCACCATTGCTGAGAATATCCGCTACGGCCGTGAAGACGTTACACGAGA
Organism: Phenacogrammus interruptus; assembly: GCA_037974425.1. Taxonomy (NCBI): domain Eukaryota; kingdom Metazoa; phylum Chordata; class Actinopteri; order Characiformes; family Alestidae; genus Phenacogrammus; species Phenacogrammus interruptus. Next base: position 3,125,264 of record JBBPCW010000001.1, read on the forward strand.
AGAGATTGAGCAGGCAACCCGGGAGGCCAATGCCTATGATTTCATCATGAAACTCCCCGATGTAAGAAATCCTCAGAATGTACACAGAATATATACAAAAACGGTGAACATGGCTATAGTAGTTGTTGCTGGCTAGTGCTATAGTACAGTAATCGCTTTAACTGTGCGGGATTGAGCTAACCACAGCGTCTTTTGCTGTATAATGTTTTCAGAAATTTGAGACACTTGTGGGAGATAGAGGCACTCAAATGAGCGGTGGGCAGAAACAACGAATTGCCATTGCACGAGCACTTGTGCGCAATCCCAAGATCCTCTTGTTGGATGAAGCTACCTCTGCTCTGGACACAGAGAGTGAGGCAATCGTGCAAGCAGCCCTCGATAAAGTAAGATCATTTGAAAATGTAAAATGCTCCTTAAAGGACCCTTTTACGGATGCGACTAATACTTACATTATACACTTTGTGTCTTTTTGGTGTAGGTGAGACTTGGCAGGACGACCATTATAGTGGCCCACCGTTTGTCCACTATCCGCAATGCTAATGTTATTGCTGGGTTTGAGAATGGCACCATTGTAGAGCTGGGTACACATGAAGATCTGATGCAAAAGAAGGGAGTTTATCATTCTCTTGTTACGATGCAGGTGAGACAAACCTTCACACAGCACAGTACTGGGGGAAGGAAATATACAGGAACTGAAAGATCAGAGTCTACCACTAATTTTAATTTCTCTGTTTATGGATTTCATGTAATATACTATATCCGGCATACTGTAAATACTGAATGTTTTTTACCTTAAGTTTTTAATTATTGTCAGCTTTTCAGTTTTAGGCCAAGTATGACGTTGGTTTTGGTTAAGGGTATTCGATTGGATGAATCACTGATTTAAATGTACAGTAGATGACCTAAACACCACTGTGAACCCTCAGACTTTTAATAGCACAGAAGCAGCGAACGACGTTGCAGAAGAGGAAGGATATATGGATGAGAAGAGCCCTTCTGTCACTTCTATGACAAAGCAAACTCTCTTTAGACAAAAATCAATGAGTTTTACTAACTCTGAGAAACAAGAGGAAGATAAAGAGAAAGACTCTGCACAGGTACATGACATGCAAGCACACATTTCAGATTATCTTTATATTGTCTGCACTCTTTTGATTGATTGGAAGAAGTCAAATAAATGTATTATGTGCTCTCCTGTCCCTCAATGTAGGCGGAAAAAGTTCCAGACGCGTCATTCTTCAAAGTGCTAAGTCTGAATAAGACTGAATGGCCTTACATGGTAGTGGGTATCTTTTGTGCCATCATCAATGGTGGCATGCAGCCTGCCTTTGCCGTTGTCTTCTCCAAAATTGTTGCTGTATGTCACATTTTTTTTAGGCAAATTAAAAGATGAGACAATTTGGCTGCACTAAAACAAGTATAAATTTTCTCATATGTTCCTCTTTCTTAAGGTATTTGCTGACTTTAATGCAAACGTAAGAGAGAAAACGGATTTCTTCTCCTTGATGTTTGCTGTCATTGGGGTTGTTTCCTTCTTTGCACTTTTCTTCCAGGTGAGGTATTATGATTGGCCTTGTGCCATGAGTGGAGGTTCATGTTCAAAAACAATTATTCAGATGTTTTATTACTTTGAGTCCCTTATTTTAATTCAGTTAAAATCAACTGTAGTCATCTAAACGTGCAGTGTTTTATATTAGCTAAGTGCTAGTTTATAGATATTAGCCTGATACTTTATTTTATTGCAAGTTTATTGCAAACATTTTTAACAAGTGAAACATCTTGGACAAGGAGATTGTGATAGTTACAAAAACAGATTCAATTATGGAACATTTGCAAACATTGTGAAACCAAATAGCAGTCCCTCTATGCAAATTAATGGTGCTGTATCCTAGCATTTATTTTTCCTGGTTTTGAAATGATTATATTTATATTCAAAACTCATATCTTGTCAAAACTCTGCCCCATGTCTTGTCAGTATATATCACAATATTGGTTTTGTTATAGCTCTCTTTGTTATAGTTTTCTTAGGGCTAATATTGGATGCAGTATTATTGAGAAAAAATGCCGTAACTAGGGAATAATGAACAAACTCCTTTTGATGCAAAAACTGGACTTTGTTGTTTGTGGCATGATAAAATTTGAGAACTTCAGGTTTGCTTGATTTATACTGAATGCATTTTTCTTTTTTGGACAATGCAAGCATTATATATGACCACAGTAGTAGTGTTGCTTTTGCCAGTTGCTCTCTTGTGCATAAGTAAGACATTTCAATCTTTATAGATAGTCTCGAGTGTTTCTCGTGTTTTTTGTTTTGTTCTTCTTAAAGCCCTGTATTTTTATTACAGTAAATTAAATTAATTTATTGCTGTATTTACTCAGCTTATATCAAAGAAAACATGAATTATAGTAATGTCTATACAAGGTATACAGAGGTATTTACATTCTAGTACTGTGGGGGTTCAGTGTAAACTGTACAGAACAGATACGGGTTTACCTTTACATTATCTTTAAGGGTAATGTATTGAGCTGAGTTTAAAATTAAATTCAAGTGTTTTTGGCGCATATTTGGAGTTTACACTATAAAAATAGGCAATTTTGGCCATATCCTTACATCACAGTTTTTCACAATAAGCGGGTGCTCTTGGAACATAATCCCTGTGATAAGCAGGGGTTTAGTGTATTGGAAATATCTAGTGTTTTAATATTGAGCAGATGAGCTTTATGATAAGCTTTCTCTCTCTCTCTCTCTTTTTCAGGGTTACTGTTTTGGTAAAGCTGGTGAGATTCTGACCATGAGGCTGAGACACAGAGCCTTTAAAGCCATGATGAGACAAGTGAGGCTACATTGCGACTATCCATCTTTCATATATTCTTAAAATGGTCAACTAAGGTTTTAGAGGACCCAGACAGATACCGCTTATTGGTCAGCAGACGAATTCCTATAGTATTGAGTGGTTCATTTATAAATCTGAAGTTTATAGTATGGAATTTTACAAGAACGCACTTCACAGACTATACATTAAGTAAATGTAATAATAAAAATTTAAACTTTTAAGTGTGATACAATTATTAAATTACATTATCATCTTTAAGTAACTAAAAGGAACCCAGAAAATGTCATTTACACTTTATTTGAACCACACAACACTGTTTAATGGCATGAAGACAATTATGTGTCATGAAATGTTGTATGTTAATGTTATTCTACCATTATTTACAATCATGATGCCAGACACTGTCATGACAATTTCCCACAATAGTAGCCAATCACTGTTTTATTAACGGATACATGCCATCATTAGTTGTAATGTCAGATAGTCAGTTATAATCAAGAATCGTGTTTTTTGGACATTGTTGTTTCATTAGATATGCACACGTATAAGACAAAAGTATTTTTAACAGCATGTAAACAAGTTAAAATATGTATTGTAGTGAAATAATATTAGTTCTGACTGTTAATCAATCAACCTGTAAAACCAAGGTGTGCATAGTAGAGATTACACATGGGGCTTTGTTGTGTAATTATGTGTATGTATTTCAGGATGTTGGCTGGTATGATGAACCTAAGAATAGCGTGGGTGCTTTGACCACCAGGCTTGCCACAGACACAGCTCAAGTGCAGGGCGTGAGTGTTATTGTTTTTTTCTCTCTTGCTGTCTTCTTTTTTAATCTACAATCCATCTTAAACCAGATTCGATTTGGTTGACGTCTGTATGGCTAAACAATTCTTCTGAATTAGTGTCTGTTCACTAACCTGATACTGTCAATGTCCTGTTTGCCAAATAAATCTAAATACTTCCAAGAATATAGAGAATGAGAGAATTGGTTATGTAATACATGAACACCGAAATAACCAGTATTTGTTAATCATTGCTTAAGTCAAATCAAGGACATCTGTGTACCAAAACATAAGCTAAAATGTTCCTGCAATGTCTAAATAAATAAAGGGATGAATGAACTAGTCATAAAGACGTTTGTCTTTTTCTAACGGAATGAAAGATATTTTACTAATATACTGTCAATATTCTTTGCGCAGGCAACAGGATTGAGATTGGCTACATTTGCTCAGAACGTGGCCAACTTGGGCACTTCAATTATCATTTCATTTGTATATGGCTGGCAGCTCACCCTCCTTATACTGTCCATTGTGCCAATTATGGCTGTTGCTGGGGCGATTCAGATGAAGATGTTAGGAGGCCATGCTGTAAAAGACAAAAAGGAGTTAGAACAAGCTGGAAAGGTACAGTATTGTGTACAATAAAAAAAGTTTTCTTTTGTTTCCTTGTAAAAGCAAGGATGTCATTCCTCTGTCTTGCCCTCAGATTGCCACAGAAGCCATAGAAAATATACGCACGGTCGTGTCTCTGACCAGAGAAACCAAGTTTGAGACCCTTTATCAGCAAAACCTGGTTGTGCCTTATAAGTATGTTTTACTAGTATTTTCTTCTCATGTAGAATTGAGCAAAATGTTTTAAAAGGCTAGAAGTAACTAATTATAAAAGTCATGATGGATGTCCAGTACAATAACATCATTTCTAAGATTACTTTGGTTGTTTCTTGTCAGGAATGCTAAGAAGAAGGCCCATATTTTTGGCCTGACATTCTCTTTCAGCCAAGCCATGATCTATTTTGCCTATGCTGGCTGCTTCAAATTTGGCTCATGGCTTATTGAGCAGAAGATGATGACGTTTGAGGGTGTTTTCCTGTGAGTGAATTTAGAGTTGTGCCACTGTACTCTGTGGTAATTCCTTCTTGATTCTGTCAGCTTCTGCTTATTGGAAATTTGGGAATGATCTGGATGGAATACTTACTTTAAAATGAGTCCACCTCTCTTTATAAACAAAGTGCCCACCACACATACACAGTGTACACAAAACAGTAGAGACTGCTTCTGTCAATGAGTCCATAAAACAGCAGTAGGATATGGGTTCAAAGGCTGCCAGTTACCATGGTATCAAGTTAATGATTATGGAAGGAGAAATGCATGCCACAGGTTAAACTGTCTAAAGGGGAAAAACCTATGTTCACGATTGAAAGTATCATTTGGTAACTGAAGGTATTAAAGGTAGAGAGCGTTTTTTCCCTCATAAATGCCGTGCTATTGGAACAGTGCTAGTCACATGACTAGAGGTTGTTTTATACTTATACTTTAAGACAAGACACCAGAGTGTTGCCCTGTAGGAAAAAATATTCTCCACTATCTCACTGGTCTGTTCAAATAACATTTATAGAAGCACCTAACACCTAAAAGCACATTTGTTAGAGTCCAGTAGTGTATGATGAGTATATAATGGCCAAAGCATACAGCATAAAAAACTGTGTCCACAATAAGTAGTCTAGATAGAATTAATGAGCGAACTGATACATATAAAGGGGTCTTAGTTTATCTTAGTTATATGAGATATATGTCTGTGAAATGTTTGTGTTTTTAAGTAGGGGTAATGTACCAGTGATGGTTTGTTGTTAATTTGGTATGTACTTTGTTGATACAGGTTTGTGAGTTTCACAGTGAATCATATATAGTTGGACTTAATGTAATAAAAATATGTACATCGAACATAGTTACA
>JBBPCW010000001.1:3130930-3148494 GCA_037974425.1 Phenacogrammus interruptus
AGAGCTAGACTTATTCTTTTTACTTTCCATTTTATAGTCTTGTTTCTATTTGTAAAGTGCGTATCTGCGCTCAGTGATATCTTGTATGAAATGTTTGGATTTAGATTAATTAATATAGATGATTAAGAAGGAAAGCTAATATCTTCAATCACACACAGTATTCTGTGCAGGATTAGTGTACCTTGAGAAACACAATAAGAATAAAACATTATTTGTACTTTAAAAACATTATTTGTATATTTTACCTTTCCTGGAACTCCAGGCCTCCCACTTGGCTTTCCCCTTCAGATCTGTGATTCCAGGTTTATCTGCGTGAAACAGATTAGAGAGATTTTCACTTGTTGGCATACCGAAACATACAATTGAAGTACACTATATGGACAAAAGTATTGGGACGCCTCAGCATTACACCATCAGGGATTTCTGGAGTCTCTGTTGGCTCACAATCTTCATTCCAGTTCATCCCAAAGGTGCTGGGTGGGGTTGCCACGTTTTTATGGAGCTCGCTTTGTACATTGGGACAGTCATGATGGAATAGAAAAGGACCTTCCCAAAACTGTGTACAAAAAGTCTTGGTTTACTGAAGCATTTAGATTGCCCTTCACTGGAGCTACCTGCATACCGTCCCAATACTTTTGCTCATGTCGTTTATTTAATGCTTCACTGGCATTACCAGTATTAATGTCCCCAACAACAGCCTGCTTGTAAAGGCCATACAGGTCCAGCAGCTCCTGGTCAGTCGGCCTGCTCTTCACTTTCTTCACGTCCGCTGCATACTGCTCAAAATCCTTCTGTATGGACAGAAGAGGGTTCCGTTTAAATTGCACAGACCAGCGGGTTGAATATACTCAGCTCACATCACTTTGCTGCTTTCCTTGAGGCTTTCCATGCAGTGAGTCAGACTAATCTGATTGGTCTTGTGAAACCCAACTAGTTTGCTAGTAATCTGACCCATTTTCTGTGTGCATTCGGGCTCACTAAGCCCACTCTTAATCACTGCACCATAGTCATTATCCCCTCACTGTACATGGTCCATTGTTCAGCTGAACACAAAACAGACAGGCGTGCAGGCCCATGTGAAGGTCCATTGTATGAACATAATCAGGCTGTGAAGAGCCTAGCCCCACTGCACTCGCTGCTGATCTAATATAGAAGCTCAGGAGAAATAAGCGAGGGGCAGAACGATATGACATTGCATTAAAATGGGGGGATGACGCCGCGCCCCATGCGTGCTGAGGAAATACAGAAATAAATTCATATCGATATTCACAAACACCAGCTGCGTAACGGGCCTCCAGCTGCTGACAGCGCTGATCTGCAGGTCTGGAAAAGGCAGCCATGAGATCCTGCATGAAAATACACACAAACGTAATCTACAGTCAGAATAAAATGAAGGGAATATAAAGCATTTACCTCCAGAGTCATTTTGTCAGTTCAGTGTTTAAGCGCGTCTCAGTGCGTCTCTCCAAATCAGCGCAGCTCCACTCCCGAACCAAACACCGGCCGGAGCGGTGGGCAGGGGGCGCTGATTGGCTGGAGAAAGAGCCAATGAGACCTGATAGGCTGAAGAAAGAGCCAGGGGACCTGATTGGCTGAAGAAAGCCAATGAGCGCTGATTGGCTGTAGAAAGAGCCTGTGATTTCTGATTGGCTGGAGAGAGCCATTGAGCGCTGATTGGTTGTAGAAAGAGCCAGTTAGAGCTGATTGGCTGAAAAAGAACAATATTTTTAAAGCAACCTATAACCCATTTACGAACATTTTTGCCAACAAAAAACAAGCATAACACAAACTAATAAAATTATTTTTAAAGCATCTTTTACCCATATATGACCATTTTTGACAATAAGAGCTGATTGGCTGGTGATAGAGGCAACGAGTGCAGATTGGCTGGAGAAAGAGCCAGCGAGCACTGGTTGGCTGGAGAAAGAGTCCACCGCTCTGCGGGAAGAGAACAGAGTAAATTTACGCATTTTGATATTACAGTAAATGGATTAGATATCTGATTCTGATTGTAAAATCCATTTAAATGATTTCATGTGCACGGCTGCGAGTGCTGAACTTGAACACTGGGGGCGCTGTGTTTTAACAGGACGTCTAAAGCCCAGTGTGGAAACAGCATGGCAGCACTGGGAGGACCACGCTGAGGTGTTTATGTTGAAATGAGGCTCTGACGGGGGAAAGCGTATTGATCCGAGGTGGGACTGCACAGAAAACATCAAACTACACTCAGTGCTGCTGTTTTAAACACACCTGCTGCTTCGGGTCGGGCTTTTCTCAGGTAAAAGACGAGGCTGAAGTTTTTGTTCTACCTTCACTGGTGCAGCAGCTGCATTCAGGCATATTATTTTATTATAATTATTACCCAAGGGTACCTCGAATGTTTATTTTCCTATATATTTAACAAATCCCTCAGCCACTTATCCTCTTAACTGTTGTTCCTTACTTGTGTATTCTCCGACTTGCTTTTTCTCTTTGACAGGGTTTGTTATGGTGTGTAACTTAGCTGTTGTTGATTTAACTATAGCTTTTTTAACTATAGCTTTACTGGTTTAAGAACAGTTGTGGACTACTTTTAAGCACTGATGTACGTCGCTCTGGATAAGAGCGTCTGCTAAATGCCGTAAACATAAACGTACCCATGAGTAAGGTACTGCCTTCTCACACTGCCCCCCTGGCACTTTGCTTCTGGCTGGGTTGAATACAGAAACACATTTCACACTGTGAGCTATGCTGTGGTGTCACGGATGGCAAATGGACACTTTACAGTTATAGTTACAGAATTATAGTCAGAGTACAAAAGAAACAGGCTTGTGTGTATAGGTACATGAATTATAAAGGTAAGGGCTGCATGTACATCCAATGTCTTAGCAGCATTTTTACATGTACAGTTAGGCACATGTACAGACACCCAAATAGAACTGATGTACCATTTAAAGTGAAAAAGAAAATTAATATAGACGCCTTAAGCAAATGTAAGCTTTGCCTATAAAGCAACTATACATTTACATTATCTAGCAGATGCTTTAATCCAAAGCAATTTACAATTGGTCTGCATTTACACATAACAACACTTGTATTGTGTGTGTGTGTGTTGTGAATGCAGGATGGCCACTCCTGGGAAAGCGAAGAAGGAAAAAAAGAAGCCGATCCCGGTGAAAACGTCTCTGAACAGCCCTTACGACCTCAGGTGGGCGCCGCTGGAGAAGGGCCAGAAGGCGTTTATTGTGAACACGCTAAAGGCAAAGATCGAGGCCCTTGGGCTTCGGAAAATACAGGTTATTGCGAAGGATTTCCGCAGCAGAAGAAAAGCCAAGAAGCGAGACTCTGAGCCAGCTGAAACCAAAACTGAGGTGGCAACTCGGCAGCCAGGCTGGAACTCTGAGAGCACACGGAGGCAGCTGGCCATCGGCATCAACGAGGTCACCAAAGGCCTGGAGAGGGACGAGCTGAGCCTGGTGCTGGTGTGCAGCTCGGTCAAGCCGGCACACATGATCAGCCACCTGATTCCACTGAGCAGGACCAGGGAGGTGCCGGCCTGCCAGGTGCCGGACCTGAGCGAGTGTCTCTCAGGGCTCCTGGGCCTGAGCAGTGTGCTGGCGCTTGGCTTCAGACGAGGAGCCGCAGACTTCACTGAGACAGTGGGGCAGATTGCGGACAGCGTTCCGCCGCTACACGTGGCCTGGGTGCCCTCGGAGGGAGGAGTAACAGGACTGGAGGGTGAGGGTGGAGACTTGCCCTCAAACACATCTAAAACAGAGGAAGGCTCCCATTCAAATCCAGTTAAGTCTGAAGAGCAGGCCGGAGACGACCAGTCGGACCCACAAAAAGGACTAAAGAGAAAGCGTGACCTTTCACTGGAGCCTGAGGGAGACCCCAGCCACACCCTCCAGCCCCTGAAGGTCAAGAAAACCATCCCAAACCCCTCAAAGATCCGAAAACCCAAGAATAAGAAGTGACCAAAGACTCGAAGGGAAAGTGAAAAATACAGTTATGTAAAAATTGTACCACCTCACTTTAAGGGTTAGTGATGGGAAGCAGAATTCTTCAGTGAACGCTTAGCCATTTTATTTCTTATAAAATGAACTGAGTTTTTGAAAGCAGTGTTAAAAAAAAAAAAAGTGGAAAGTCCTTGGTATTTTCCCCTTGTATGTAGCTCTCTGTGCAGGGCTAGGCTTAAGTTCTTGGTGAAATAATATATCAGGCCTGCATTTGAATGTAATGGCTTCCTGTGGGTAACCTGGACATGGAGACAAACACTTCAGATGTCTGGTTCCTATCACTACTATTGTAAACAGCCCAGCCTTCTCTGTTTCTTTAGAATTACACATCACATTCAGAACACTGTGTATGTTTAAATGACCCAATTGTGCACTTTTTGAGGAATCGGAGGAATTCTACTGTAACACATCCTAGTAACATAGTAGGCTTTTACTTTTTTGAAAGTTTTCCACAGATATGCATTTTTTTCCCCATTGATTATTAAGAACGACAAGGAATCCATTTTAGTTGGTTCAGATTCAGATGATTTTTATTCAATCAAATAATCCATGCTGGTATACCTTAATGTAGAGTTATTGTTTTTTTTGTTGTTGTTGTAACAATTACATATCTGGGTGGTCACCGTGTTTGACATGGTGCTGGTTACAGTCTCCTTTAAGGTCATTAAACAACCTGCAATGGAGTTCAATAAAAATATTTTCAGAAAGAGAAAGCTGAGCGTCATTTCAAAACTACATCTGATATTTAAAAAACAACCTCTCAAATAAGGCAAGTACTTTGGGTGTTTCTTACTGTTGCGACTCAGAAGTTCATGGACCAACACATCGGGGGTTGAGGGGGTCAAACAAACAAACGAATAAAAAAAAACTAATTCATGCTCAGTTCATACAGCAAGCCTCAGGACAGCATACAAACAGACATTTGCAAAGTGCCCTGGAATTCAGGAGTTAACCAGAATACTCCAGTGGTTTTCACTCTCATCTGTATCTGCCACATCTGTACCAAAGAGCAACTTCCTGTTGGCTGCTTTACTGAGTCTTTACTGTCCTGTGGTGATCGAGTGCACTATACGTGTGCAGCAGATAGAGATTAGGTTGGAAAAATACCAGAGTATTTCTTTAAGAAGTGGGATTCTGCTCTTTTTTAATGTTTTCCATAAGCATGAAACCTGGATGTGCGCTTGTTTTAAAAGCCAGTATTGTAAATTCTTGATACACGGATGCCAACTACGACAAGAAAAGCAAGAACACAAAGGCGGTTTCTTACCGCATAAATTACCAGTATTCGGAACGTCCCATGTAACAGTGATTCAATCAGTCGATCGTTCGACTGAGTAAGCAGGTTTTCTTGGCCGCACGTTACCAAAAGCGCTGGGAAAGCTGTAGCTGTGAGGAGCGCCGCCCAAGCGACGATGCCGGCGATTGTTCGACTTGTCCATTTCTTTGTGCTTGTATGAAAATTCCCAGGACCTACTAGCAAATGCACAGCTGTCTGATAGATGGATAGCTATGGAAAAAAAAATACTGATAGAACATTAAAAAAAAGAAGACAATATATAAGAAAATAACAGACAATTCTAAATATCAGAATTGCTTGAAATAAAAGACTAAACGAAGAGTAAAAGGGGAAAAAAAAAAGCTACGTCTGGCAACACAAACACTAAAATGCCATTATGAAATATAAAATAAGGATTCACATTCTTTCTAGTTGCTCTCAGACACTCAAGACCCAAAACATATAATAAAACAAAGAAATCTTAAAAATGCACACCGGAGCATCCTGCTCCTTCAGAAACATGTTGTGCTTCAAAAATGCAATACATTCTTTCTCACATGGACCCAGCGATACCCCTTGAACCTATTTGACTAACTGCGGGAACTCCTACGGTATATGACGTCACAGGCCGCTCCACAGTAAAAGCCTTTGTATCCCCCCACCTCCCTTGCTTCTTAGCCCCTGTAAACCACACAACACATAATAAATATCTAGCATTAACTATACAGGATGCTAGTTCTTTCACAAATATATCAATGCACCTTCATAGAACAAAAGAAAAAAAAAAGGTTTTAATAGGGGGGGGTTTAACCAGTCGTCCCGAGAGGCGTGCGTATGTATGTGCATTTTTATAAAATGACGACAGTTTATGCATGTCTTAAATGAAATCTAATCGTCTATGTATGTCCGTTTTGATACAGCATGGAGTCAGTCTGAAGCTGATGTTCACATTCAGGATATATAGAAAGAAAAGAGTGAGAGAAAACTCTCTCATAAACGAGAACTAAGAGAGCTGCACGATGGAACTCATTCACTTTGAATGGATTGGTGGTGGTTGTTTTGATTTATGCCGTCTACCTCCTGTGTCCTGCAAGTGTATCAGCCACCCAGCAGCCAGTTATTGTAGCACAAGTCCAACCTGAGGGAGATGCAGAAGAAAAACATTGAGAACTGGATTTCAATTCATTTTCTATTTTTAAATTACAGAAATCCCTCAGTTTTACGCAGATCAGCATTCGCGGATTCAGTCTAACAGAATTTTTTTTTTTTTGAGAACCGAACCGTTGGACTGGTGGCGGTAATACACTGAAAAATTGTCAACCGCCATTAAAAAAAGCAGCAGCAGCCTGCTGTAGCATGGCTTTTTTAAACTCCAACACCCAATTTTCCACAGATATCTCAGTTTATTTAGTATTAGTAAGCTGTGCACTGTCTAAACATGTGGGTAGAGAGAGTTATTACGTTTCTTTTGTCTACGAGTCTTTGCACACTGCTAATGCTAACTGCTAACGTTAAGTTCTCCGACTCTGATTATTTATTTACCTTTACATTTCCGTTAAGGGTAATGCCTTAAACTGAGCTTGTTCTGGGAGCATATGTAGGGTTTACACTATAAAAACAGGCATTTATTTTACCAAAACATAACACGTTTTTTCACTATACGTGGGTGCTCTTGGAACATAACCCCTGCGAACAGCTGGGGATTACTGTATCTTCCAAGACATATGTATTTTTATTTTTTTTACATTGTAAGTCAAGCAGTGATTCTTGTGCGGTCTTGATCTTTGTTTAAAAAGAATTATTGTTTAAAAGAGTTGGGTGACTCGGGCTCTCTTGGTATGTAATTAAGTGTAGTTTGTTACCACAACTTTCAGGAAAACTATTAAAGCGTAGATACATTTACAAGGCTGTTTTAATGCTGCCCATGCTTGCTTACTTTCTCTGGGTCCATGGGAGGGCATTTCCAGTTGTAAAGGTAATACTGAAGGTTGCCATCTCCGATTCCAAACTTGAGCTTTTCCAAGAAAGTCTTATTCTCCATTAAATCCAGAGCATTAAAAACATCAAAACCTTTCTGTAACAGGGACAAAGACAAAAAAAGGCATTACACTGCTGGAAAAAGAAGTTAAATGTACACTAAATTAACACAGACCCTACCATGAACTGAACAGGTCATTGATAATACACGATATAGACAAAAGTATTGGGACACACCTGGTTTTCGGGGTTTGGCCTAGGCCCCTTACTTGAGGGGGCGGGCTTATTGTTTCATCAGACCAAGACATTTTGGACAACTCCATGATGCCAACTTTGGACAACTGTGTCCCAGTGCAAAAAAGCGAGCTCCATAAAGACATGGCTGGAGGAGTTCAGTGTGAAAGAACTTGACTGGCCATACAAGAGTCCTGACCTCAACCCCATGACCTCAACAGAGATTGCGAGCCAGGGCTTCTCATCCAGTGCCTGACTTCATAAATGCTCTACACAATTAATGGGCACAAATTCCCACAGAAAATCCAAAATCTTGTGGAAAGCCTTCCAAGAAGAGTGGAAGCTCTAATAGCTGGGTGGACCAGCTCCACATTAAAGTCTATGGATTTGAATGTGATGTCATTAAAGTCCCTGCTGGTGTAACGGTCAGGTGTCCCAATACTTTTGTCCATATAATGTTTATTGCCACTTCTAATTCATAGAACTCAATGCTATTTCCAAAAGGACCATCCACTAATTAAAGGACAAGAGTCTGTCGCTAGAGCTAAGGAACCATTTCTAAAGGGAATTTTCTTCTTGATTTTAGAAGAAACGTGGGATATGATGTAACTTGAGAGTCCACTGAAGTCTCTTGATATTTTTGCCTGAGAAATAAATAATAAATTGCACCTTGAATCCTAATGCGGTAAATGAGAAAGCCTTTCATTTCCACCCTTACGTGAGTGACCTTGTCTGTCAGTTTTGCAAGTCATTACTGCAATTCTCCTACAGCTCACAGTAATGTCAGGTTTATTATGGCTTCAAAAAACAGGCCCTTCATCACAGTAAAATCCTTCAGCATGATAGGATAGAGGCATTAAAGAGAAAAAAAAAAAACACATTAAACGGCTGGGACAACATGTAGTTTGGGTCCCAAAATTAACTGAATAGCACATTTTAGCTTAAGGTGTCAACTAATCCAGGTTTAGCTGGATTACTTACACAGCTAGCGAACATGCTTTCCATATAAACTGCTGTTTTGCTCTTTTTCTTTAAATCAAGCATTTACTGCACGTAGCTTCCTGTAGCGAAAGGCTCGTTATTTGAAGCTGTGCCAAACCTGACAGGTTTTGGTAAGAGTTTACTTTATACAAATTTGGGCTGCACAATATATCGCAAATTTACTGTCATCGCGATATCAACATACGCAATATCCATATCGCGAAAAAATATACATATCACATTTATTGACTGAACTGCAATAAATGGCGTTTTTCCAAAAATCTTCACCTAGTGCCACAGAGAAGAGGGCAAAAAAAAAAATCACTGGGCAGTTTCTTCATCTTCTGTGCTGCTGTTATAGATTCTTCCTTTTGCTATTTTAAGAACTTACTATAATTTAAATTATGTTTACATTTATTTAAGATTTTAAATTATTTAAAAAATATTTTCAGATATTTTCAACAATGTTCAGTGGTACAAATGTTTTATGGGAGGCATCAAATGCTCTGTTTAAGTAAATTCTTTAAAAAGAAACAGGTTGGAATGGAAATATTGCATTACATTTTTTTCTGCATAGACTAGTCAGCGTCTGGAGTCTGTTACCAGCAAATCCAAAGCAGAAAAGCATTAACACTATAAACGCTAAGTTTTTACTCCCTTATCGCATGTGATATCGCCATCGCAACACTCAACAACTTTATCGCATATCTCATGTTTTCCTAATATCGTGCAGCCCTACGACAAATCTATTCAATATTACAAGAACAAATTCAAAATGAATGTAAAAAAAAAAAAATCATTGAACCAAAGTTCAAATGCAATCCATAACTGGTCACAGACAACGATACCTACACCGTTAGAACTATAAATTCAAACTAAATCCTGTATCAAACCGAATCATAATGTTTTGGGTCACAGAAATTAATGGGCGTTCATGACCTGGATGAGTTATTCTGCATTCATAACTACATTCTCATGAATGTCTAATTTGTACTGCGTCATCGTACCAGTTTTGCAAGTATGAGTGCATCGTTCATCAGGTCCAACACCGGCGTCTCTGTGTGCACGTTGTAAAAAGAGTATGCTGCCTTCAGGCTCTTGTGCAGTGGGTGGTGCATCACTGTGGATGGCAGGGTGTAGAAACTGATGAAGTCAGTCAGTATGCCACCAGGACCCTGAGGAGCAAAAGGAAAAATGAGATGTTTTTGTACCTCCTTTGCCAGAATCTATGCTTCTTAATGATTACCAAAACACATATTGAAAGGGGACATATAATACCTCTTTTTAAACAAGTTATAATGGGTCTATGGGCTTCAAAACATGTTTATGAAGTTCTTTGCACGAAATCACTCACAAAGAGATCTAACCAGTTTTATTCTTCACTGTTTCATTCCCTTTCAAAATGAGCCATTTAAGGGTTCTGTCACAGCCCCACCCATCCCATGCTCACACTATGCATTTAACAGATGTGCTATCAGCCTTATATGTCGGACCCAGAGCAAGATGAACACAACTCTTCATGAGTGACTTGCCTCTGCCTGTAGCCACAGCGCTCGGCCTCTTATGCTACCCATAAAACCAGCAGACAAAAATGGCGGATCTTCAACTAATCTAGGGGGTGAGGCTTGACAGGTGAGGGGCTGTTCCATGCAAATTCCCTCATCCTGACTTCAGAATAAGGGAGCGTCCAAATGGCTCATAAACGCATATGATTCCTGACCCAAGAATCTTTCATTTGACTGGATGGATGGTTTTTAATCGCGCTTTGAGTGTTTATCGGGGCAGTAAAGACAAAAATGGAAATAAAAAAGGATGCAAAAAGTTTTGCATAATATGTCCCCGTTAAATCAATCAGATTCCATGGTTTAATCATGTCTGTATACAATACGGAGCTAGCACCTAGGAAAGGCTACAGCTGCTTTTGTCCTGGACTTCCTCGACTGTACTATTATAATGGTCTCTTTAGTCAGCTACAGATGAAGTTGTGATTGGACACAAGCAAAGGCTCACTAAGATGAATATTATTCAAAATATACTACATAAAAAGTAAAAAAAAAAAAAAATCTGATACAATGAACTGTGGCAAATGAAAAATAATACGGTCAACACATCTTCCTATCTACCTGGTTCCAGGTGATATTTAACATGAGGACAAAAATACTGACTAACAGATAACCCTGGTTAATTTTTTGTGAACAACCTATTTTAAGTTGGTGGATATGTTTAATAAGTTGTATAAATACAAACATTGAAGAGATGCATCTACCTGACCAAAAAACTTTTTTAAATTCACTTATTGGAGGCTTTATATTTTCAGAAGCTCCAAATCAAAAGCTTAACCCATTTTTAAAAAATACATTTCTAGAGACACCCCTGTCCGAGTAAAAGTGGATGCTGAGATGTAGGTTTGTTTTTTTGTCTGACTGAAACGCAGATAACAACAGGACTAAACGTGTTTTTAATATTGAGCAGTCCCATATCAGATCTTCTCAACAGGTTTTGTAACACTGAGTGTTTTTTTGACACATGTAACCACCCTATTTGGGGAAAATGTGGTGGGAATGTACCTCCACTACATATGTGTCTATGATATTTTCCTGTGGCAGAAACCAGTGCTGGGCTTCCTCCTCTCCCATGACGGGCCGCAGGTTAAACTGGCTGAGGTACTTCTGCAGCAGTGCCGTCACTTGCTTCACATCGCCAGCCACCATCGGCCTCAGCCCAGGGGTACGAGTGCTCTACGGAAAGTCAGAGACATCAAAAGGCAAGACAAAAAAGAGGGACAGAGAGAGAGGTTACATTTCCTTTAATAAAGTGGCTTTAGGTTTCAGAAAAAGAACAGCTCAGATTGTGAAGGACTGAGTTACAACATTATTGCACTTTGCAAAAGCTAATATATGGTTTGAATACGTTAACATAAATATGGTCACTTCACTGAAAAAGTCCTATGTTGACATTCTTTATGCACATATAATCTAAGGACACTTTTAACAAAACTCCCCCTTGCTGGTATGCAGATAGAGGCAGTAGCCCATCTGTTGGTGTGATTTTGTCACAAACAGTCCAAAAGACAAAGAGCTGTTTTGTGGTCAAAAAAAGCCACCCAACTCGTTTCAGCCTCACATACTCCATACTGGGAAACCATCAGAGACAGCAAGATAATAAACAAAGGACTTCTTGTATTGCCATGCAAAGTGTTTCAAAGCTTTTGGGTTTATCAGAGAAACACATTGTTTCATGCAGGTATGTTTTTGTTGCAGCACAGTCTGTGGGTGGTCAATAGGTGCTTCAGTCCAAGGACAGATTTAAAGTAGGCAGGTCTTAGTCACGCTGATTAATAACCACCCAGCAGATACAACAATACTCAGAAATTCAACTTGCAAGACAAATAAAAAAACAGGTGCACTTCAAGTGACTACTGACTGCATACAAAGGGGTTGTTAAGGCCACGCTCAAAATCATTGCAGCTTAAAAATCTAGCCTCTGCTTCAAAAAGGCATAGAAAGGCAACACTTACATCAGGCAACCTGTAGAGCTTCATTGTCCTTTGTAGTGTCATGTTTCTGCTGAGATGGGAAAATTTCACTTCGACGAGCTTCCTGGGATTTAGAGAGCGATGCCAGTACCTACAAAAACACGCAAGCTGCTCTAGTACTAATACAACACGTCAAAATGTTGATGCGAATTGTTCGTGAGTATCAGCATTAGTATTTTTGGTGAGGTGTCAGGCTGTACATTTTGGTACCTGCATGTGGAGACAGGCTTGGGAAGCACCACCCCGGCGGTGTACACGGCCTGGAAAATGCCCTCTAGGTTGACCCGTCGCGTGATCTCTCGAATCAGAACTGGTGCTACACGCTTGGAACGTAGCTTTTTATGCACACACAGGAAGTTAATCTCCACCATCTTTTTTAACCTTAAAGTGTAAAAGAGCAGGTGTTAGTGATAGAAGTCACAAGATCAAAAATTATTTTCAGCCCTAGATATCCTGGCAAAAATAGTACCGTTTTTTTTTTTTTTTAAATAAACCAAAGATAGTCTGCCACTGCCTGAATAGCAAACCTTTGTCTAAATGGGCATCAAGCTGGTGAATCACGCTACTATCAAAAACAGTTGGTAGAAAAGCAAGTTTATTTCCTTTGAGAACTTTTATCATATCGTTGTTACATGATGACTGATAAGACTGATTTTTATGGACAACATATTAACTGATGCAGCTTATTTTATGATTTTGTTGCCCTCTATATCAATCACTATGTACTTAACTCGTCAAAACGGTTCGAAACAACTCAATGAAACTATGAGAGCTACAGAAACCCTCTGCCTTTTACTGCCAAGGACTCCAGCCCCCAACTCACGTGTCATAGATGTGGATGTCTGCAGGAATGGCGCTAATAAACCCCACCAGTTTCTTATTGGATGAGACCCTCACACCACAGTGCCACTGGGACAGCCAGCCAGGGGGACGCAGTGCCCTAACAATGACATAAGGAGAGAAATAACAAGGACAAACAGATGGTGAACTATTAAGGGGCACTGTCATGTCCGATCTGTCTTTAACACATTATACACTTTGGCTACTCCATTAAAAACACACTTTGATCAGTTACAACCAAGACTTTTGAAACAAATTTCAAAAAGTGTAAAGTTAACGTGCGTTTTTATGCATTTTAGTGAAAAACTGTACACAGCTGGAAACAAGGAGGCTAACAAGATATGTACAAAAGAACCAACTTTCATTGTTGAGTAAATTCTCTTATAATACATCATTTCCAAGTATTGTGACCACTACCTATTGCCAATTCCCTTTCAAATAAACATGACAAAAGATATAATTGAGGGTGTACTCACACTAGGAAGTTTGAACCGTGCCCAAGTGCGTTTGACCACCAAAGCGCGGTTTGTTTGACTAGTGTGAGTGCTCTGTGCTGGGGCGTGGTTCGTTTAGCCGTCCCTGGTCCACTTGGAAGAGGTGTGCCAGAGCACGGTTCGGTTGGACTCGGACGCGGTTCGCATGTAGTGTGAGCGCTAACCGCGCTGGAGCACGGATCAGAACACGTAACGCCACGTTTTTGCGACGCTCCAAAACCATTTTTCAATCAAACAATCGAACTCGGGCCCGGTTCAGGGCAACCGAGCCTAGTGTGAGTACACCCTTAGATTAAAAGAAAAAAGAAAGACATAAATCTCACTTTTATCTTACCATTTTAGAAAGTCAGGAGAATAGTCAAATCTAAACATGTTGTCATCGTCCTCGACATAGTTCTCATTCAGCAACGTGTACAGCTCCTTTAACTGCAAAAAAATAGACAGAACATTTCAGTTTACTGTATCAAAAGTCTATTCAAACATATAAATGTAAATGTAAATGTAACGTCCTGTCTGCATACACATTTACACAAGACGTGACTGTAGACTAACAAAAATACATTCATATACAAATGCATGTTTTACCACTTCTGCGTTGCTGAGATCCAGTGTGTCCCACATAAAACCTTGTGGGAGGGAATATGGCTCCTGTCTGACGTTTTCCTTATCCGGTTCAATTGGCCCGTGCGTAGTCACCACCTCGTCTTTGAAGAAAATGGGTAACAGAGCTGTTCATTGTGCTGATACAGGAAACTTATATTCCACCAGTATTTGAGTAGTTAGGAATAACTGGGTGAGTAATTTCAATGTTTAAATCACAGGTTTGCCAAATATTCATCAAACCACCTCTGCACGTTAGCGAAAAAAAGCCAAGTACAATGTTACTAACACTGTATAAATTATGCTAACGCTACTGTTTTTGAAAGTGACCATTCTGTCATACGTGAACACACCACAGCACACAGTGTGAACAGCACGAAAATCCAACCTCTGCATTTAACCCATTCACCAAGTGAAGCAGGGGGCAGCTATGAACACAGCGCCCGGGGAGCAGTGTGTGGGGACGGTACCTTGCTCAGGGTACCATATACCCCTTTTCCACTACACTGGTGCTGGTGCCAGGTGCCGGCCCGCATTTACACTAGACAGGAGATCAGCGGGAGCCACATGATAATACGTGACAGGCCACGCCCACTAAACAGAACAAACATGGCCGAAAATTGGGAACCAGCACGGGAACCAGTGCAGTGGAAAAGGGGTATCAGAGGTGCCTAGCGGTCTTGGGAATCGAACCCACGACTTTCTGGTCGCAGGGCGAACGCCATAACCACTAGGCTACCACAGCGAAACATCATAGTTTTTATTGGCCCTTCCTAATAAGAAGTAAATTACTAGGTACAGGAGTTCAAATATTTAAATAACGGAAATTGGAAATGATCAAACATGCACCACCCATACAGTGACAAACCTGCGCTGTAACACCGAAGCGGCCGTCAAAACGAAGTAGATGTAATGATTTATCTGTACTACTGCAGTTACATCTCAATACCTTGATGTCCAAAAAGCATCAAGCCTTCATTAATATAGCAGTTTTGAAAGAATATGATTAAAGGTGTTGCTCTTCATGGGAGTTCTAACCAGGTATCCAGTAAATTATAAGGCATTGGTCCACTGTAAGGTTTGAGCATGGGGATGTAACTCACTGAGTTTAGGGACGGGTTGGGTGTCCCAGAACTGGTACTTGTGTTTGGTGGCCTCATCTATACTCTTGGCAGGTCCTTGACAGGTGGACAGCAGCTCCATTGCCCTCTGAATGTCCTGCAGCTTCTGCATGGGAATGGCTGGATTCTGATAAGAAGAGAAATAAGTCAGAACCATGAATAGGGCCATGATACAAACAGGCAATGCAAATAATATTTTAGTGTTTTGGAACTGTAGTGTGTAGCACTGTATGCGCTAGGAACCTTTATCTCCTGAGAATCAGAGGCGGAATCAGACTTGGTTCCTCCTGAGCTGGGTTTTTCTTTCTTTCTCTTCTGTTTTTTCTTTTTCTTCTTTGCACCAAGGTCTCCACCAGGGCTCCTTGACAGAACCACAACATCTTTAGGTCAGACAGGAACTTTGTGCGCAGGAGCATTCATTTATTTTCGACAGCTGGATCTGCATGAGTGGCTTTCCTTCCTCACGACTTAGAACAGCATTCCTGTCTGGTACAGTCTGACCTGGACTGACAGCAGCAGTGAGTTCATGCAGCACAGCAAAACAAGGAGCTGAGAGAACGTCAGAGGAACTCGAGTGCCGGACGTTATCAGCATGGTTAGCTATGTGGGAGACTTATTCTGCCTAACAACAGGAGACCAGCATTTTAGTAATCAGCCTGGCATCCCTGTGAACAATGTGAAATGCTTTCTCTGCCAAATGAAGCAATGGGGGACAATATCTTGCTCAAAGGTACCCCAGAGATGACACTGGCGGCCCAGGGATTCCAACCCACAACCTTCTGACTGCAGGGGGAACTCCCTAACCAAAATGTCCAATTGTCATATGCAAACTGACCACAACATACAATGTAAAAACAGTCCAAAATTCATCAAGTGAAGCAGCAGGCAGTCAGGAACACAGCACCCAGTGAGCAGTGAATGTTGACGGTACCTTATTCAAGAGTACCTCAGTGGTGCCCCTAGCAGTCCTGGGATTCTAACCCACAACATTATGATCACAGGGGCAACTCCCTAACCACTGTATTACTACCCACTTTAAAGGCAGACATTAGGTTTAGCAGTACGTGCATTCATTTAATACTGTTTGTATCCAGTCCATACATTAACATCATTTCTGGTTGCTAGGTGCTTTAGCAAGCCGGCTAAAAGTGCAGCCATATTTCATCAATAGTTCCCGTTAACGTTAGACAATACAAAACACCAATTTTATCTTTTAATCTCGCAATACGACGACTATTTAATAGCCAGTAAACGCAGCTAAGCTTTTCATTCAAAACTGTTTATTTGAGTTTTCCGTTCCACCTTAAATGCTGCAGTGGTTCCCTAGCGGCACTGGTGCGAGGGTCAGGATGAAGCTACTGCACTTTTTAAGATGGAACGGAATAGTTAATAAGCTAAGTTTTTCAGACACGGCCTAGCCTACATCAAACAAAACGTTAAATAGACGTAAGGGAAGGTCTTGGCCATGTTAGAGATGTCAGCGGTTACCTTTCCAACAGCAGAAAATAAAAAAGGCGTGAGTTGTGTTTTTTTGAAGGCTGCCACCCTCTTTAGCCGAGGTAGCATAAGCATTAGCAAGCTAAGCTAATACAACTAGCCGCAGTATTTGGAGGGGGGCTGCTAGGTTTGGCGACCCCCGGGGCTGCAGGGAGGCTGGGGGGCGGATAGTGTCGGGCAAGTTTAAGATGTTTACCCCTGCATGTGCTCATTCTCCTCCTCGTTGTCCCCGTCGATGCCGCAGGTGTCCTGGTCGTCCAGCTCCAGGCTCTGCTGGCTGGCCGCGGACTCGCTGTCCTCCGCCATTAGGAGAGAGGGGCTCCGCTAGCTTAGCCAGGCAGCTACTCGCAGAAACATCTTTCTGAAAACTGAGAAAAACAGCGCCCGCTAACGGCTGTCTCCCACTTTCACATCTTTAAATTATTCCATTATTATTTTTTCATCATCTACATTTTACCCTTAAAGCCCTATATATCCTAGAAAACATCAAAATAAGCACTGTGCCAATGCTAAAAACACTCAGCGCCGGGACACGCTTTTTGTGGGCTGCTGGTGGCCTAGTGGTTAAAGAGTGGCCCCCCTATGATCAGAAGGCCGTGGGGTTGAATCCCAGGACTGCGGTACCCTTGAACAAGATAGGCTACCGTCCGCACACGCTGCTCTCCGGGCACTGTGTTCTTGACTCTCTGCCTTGGTGAATGGGAGTTATGTGTCTCGCTTAAGGACACAATGGTGGAAAGTGGGGGTTTGAACCTGCAATGTTATGGTCATTGGATTTACAAGCAAGGGTTTTACCCACTAGGCCCTTAGTGCTTCAACATACCAATACATTTTGCACTTGACGGTGGACCGTGTGAATTTTCTTTCAGCCAACTGGTAAAAAAAGAAATCAGCAAGCTAACAATACTATGGGGAAGACCATCCCTGTGACTACTGACTGTAAGTCTGTCTCTGTAACTAATGACTGTAAGACTGTCTCTGTAACTAATGACTGTAAGACTGTCTCTGTAA
>JBBPCW010000001.1:3246868-3258017 GCA_037974425.1 Phenacogrammus interruptus
CGCTCAAACATAGACATTTCTCAGACTGTGGTATCGGCCCCCGGTATCGGGGGACTTTTAACGAGTACGAGTACTTTGGAAAATGTGGTATCGAGGCCGATACCCGATACCGGTATCGGTATCGAGTTTTATGAGTATGTGTTGTGATAATTTTGATGCATGATATGATCCCCCTTTCCCCCCTTGATCCTGTCAGTCCAGCTGACAGGCTCCTCCTCCCTCTGTAAACTCCAGGAAAAAGCCATACAGTAAACACGTTTGATCATTTGTAACACATTTTGAATAAAGGTTTTCCCCCTTGTATTTTGTATTTTGAGATCCACTAATACTATTTAAGGGCTTTTATGTACTAAAGACACACTCAATTGTACCCATTTAAAATTTAAATAGGCTATTTTTGGTACTGCACCTTTAAGATCGATGAGATCTGTTCAGATTAACAGTCCTGTGGTGAAATACCCCTTATAACTACAGCAAAAATGGGAGGGGCTAAAATGGGCGGGGCAGGTGTAATAAGGTCAGATCATTCCTCTGTTACACAGTCAAACTAAATTGACATTTACATTCACAATATTTATGGTTTATCATATGTTTTAAAAGATTTAAACATACATCAAATGTATCAAATGCGAATTTCAGTTTGATAGTGTAATAGAGTACGTCGAAGGCAGGAATGATCTTTATTTATTTTTATTTATTTATATTTAAATGTTGACAAAAAATGTTTTTATTCCCTGGTTAGGGGAGATTGTGAATGAATAGTTCATCTAATTTCTAATATCTAATGATAATATTAAGTATTAACTCAAGTATTAGCTCAGCATTTCTAGGGGTGGAGGTAGCTCAGTGGGTAGGATACTTGCCTCCGGACCAAGAGGTCACAGGTTCGAATCCTACCTTCAGCACCTCCACTGGGTCCCTGAGCAAGACCCTTAACCCCAAGTTGCTCTAGGGAGAGACTGCCCCCTGTAGTTAGAGAATGGAAGTCGCTTTGGATAAAAAGCGTCTGCTAAATGCCGTAAATGTAAATGTAAATTTCTTATTTTTCCTCAGGTGTGGTATTTGTTGGGATGGCTATTTTATCTACAACTGGACAAGCCAGGCAGCACTGAGGACCCGGAGAGCCTCCGAAAATCAGCCAGAACTTACCTTACCAAGGCAATAAAGGTAATAACCAACACACACACTACTTCTATATATACAGGATTGTGCAAAAGTCTTAGTCACTTAAGCACACATTGTTTCTCGAATTCTCCTTGATGCCTTCAGTCATCACATTTATCAAGTTCCATCTCCTGCAGACCTAAACGTATTGGCTGATACTTTTCTATGTACTCTATTCTATAATCTTTGAGAATTTATAGAGACTACATAGTCTCTATAAATAGTGTTGATGAAAATGGATTTCAGTGGTGCATGTAAACGGCTGGAATCATGTGAGGGGAGCACATGAACAGACAGTGTTTTATATAGATGTGTGTGTATATATGTATAGTATATACATCTACCGTGAAGCCCCAATTATTCATGGTTCAGCAGTCGCAGATTCAGTCATTCGCAGATTTTCTCGTCCTCGTGCTGGTTGTTTATGTTTGGGCGCAATGAGGTCGTGGCAGACGTGGTCCGAACGTCACAGCATTTTCGTGGCAGTATTTAATTTTTCATGCATTTTTGCGCTAAATTATTACGAAAAATATAATATACTACTTTTGTAATATAAATATTAATGTAGGTTCAGCTACGTTTCTGTAAAAAAAAAAACAGTTTTACGTGGATCAGGAGTCGCGGATTCAGTCACATGCAGATTTTTTTTTTGAGAACCGAACTCATAGTTTTACGCAGATATCCCCACTACAACGCGAAACTGGTAATATCCTTGCCTTTTTTTGCTTTTTTGTGGCAATAAATATAATTTTTTCTGGATGTTTTCACACAAGGTGACTCAGGACAGGCTGTAGCCAACCTGGAAGCACTTTACTCAAAGCGCAATATCTCAGCGTTGCAAGTACTCAGACACTTCAAACTCCACAGTTTGATTGATCTCCAGGAGGTCTTTCTAACGAGCCCTCACTTGTATTTTTAACCCGAGATCAGGTTTACTCGGAATACGGGTTTACCTTAAATTTTCTTTAAGGATAATGCATTAAACTGAGTTTAAAGTGACATTAAAGTGTTCTGGGAGCAGATTTGGGGGGATATTTAGGCTTTACACTTTAAGAATAGTCATTTTTAGGATTTTTTTTAAGGCAAAACACAACACGTTTTTTCACAGAATTCTGGGGGTCAGTGTTAGGGAAGCCTCGGTTCACCACACCCCTCCACCGGTGGCCCCTTAATGTTAGCCCCATTATTGTCCTGTTAGGGCGCTCCTCTGTCCGCCACATGCTTTTCGCCAGTCTAAAACAGAGGCTCTGAAGGGCTGTGCTGCTTCTAGTGTTTTGACAGCAGCAGCTCTCGTCCGCTTCAGCACCATGGACAGCGCCGACTGAGGAGGAGCTCTTAATACATAAAGAGTTTTGTACGTTTAAACATTAAAAATGACCTCCAGCCTTAATATCTGAAAAGAATGGTTTTGAAAAGAAATTCTTCTAAAAGAGAAGAAATATGTCAGAAGCCTTTTGCTGACACTGTATGTTAGTCCTGCCTTTCTGTGGTTTTACTACAAGATCTATGTAACTGTATGTGAAAACCAACCTACACAAACACACACACACACACACACACACACCGACAAACACATACACACACACACACACACACACATACACACACACCGACACACACCGAGACACACACACACACACACACACACACACACACATACAACTGAGATCATTTTGGTTTGATAGGAACTGGTACCTGGCAGGACTTTTGCTGCATGCATGCACACACACACACACACACACACACACACACATACACACACACACACACACACACACACACACACACACTCTCTCTCTCTCCTCCCGCCTTTCTTTTTTCCCATCTACACTCCGTTCTCTCAGCAGGTCCTCTCTCCTTTCGCCAGGGTGAAATTTACCGCACACCGCCGGCGGTCCAGGGCTATGGAAATGGAAAATGAAAAGTGAAGTTTGAGAGAATGAGAGAGAAAGGGAGAGTACCTTGCAGGAGGAGGGGCTTGAGATGGTGTCTAACTTCTGCCTATTTTATCTGCTCACTCCCTTTCTTTCTTTCTTTTTTTTTTTTTTTACCTCTGACCTTTTTTTTCCTCCTTTTTCCATCCTCTTCCTCAGTCGCCTCCAGTGGCCTTTCACTCGTTGACTTATTAGAGTTTGGTTTCCCCCTGAAGTTGCCTGTGGTCACTATGTGAGACTTCTCATTTCTTTTTTCTCCTCTGTTATTTCCTGTCTCTTTATTCCCTCTCTTTTTCCCTCTGTGTATGATCCGTCATGCTCTGCCCTTCGCCTCGCTCCCATCCCGCCTGCTGCCCTTACCTTTGGGAGGGAGGACAAAAGATTTGCTACATTTTGTCCTTGGCGTGGTCATGGAAGATGAGGTTTTGGCCCCATATGTACACAAACACATGTTTGCATGCTACATCTCCATCCATCTTTCTAGAATTGCAGGTGTAGTTAGAAAAAAAGAAAAAACATGTGTATGTGTGTGTGTGGGCGTGTGTGTGTGTGTGTTTGTGTATGTATGTATGGGTGTATACACACACACACACACACACACACACACACACACACACACACACAAGCTGTTTAAGAATGTTTATTACAAGAATTTATTAGGAATACTTTAAACAAATATAACTGACTGGAGAGGTATTTGTTTGAAGAGGGAATCGATGGCATGATGTATGGACTGAGGAGAAAGACGTGCCATTAGGAGAGAAGAAAGAGTGTTAGTTTGAGTGTAGGTGTGCGCCATTTCTCTTTTTTGCGATATATCAGTGCATGAATACTTGATTTTGGTCTTGAAGGCATAAGAATGTAATGAGGCTGCATCTCAGCAACCATTAGCAACCACCTAGAAACACCATAGCAACCACCTAGCAACAACCGTAGCAGCCATAGCAACTCCACAGTCACACCTTACATTTTCTTATGGAAATGCATCTTCTGGTTTTGCTAGCCCCACTTTTAACCAATAAACCTTTTCTTCAAAACAATGCCTCTGTTAACTCCATTAACCCAGTAATAGATTGTTCTCCCTGGTAGACAGTTGCTTCTGATTGATTGCCCCACTATTTCTCCCCCTTTCTATCACTGAATGTTAAACCATTTATATTTTACGTTTATGCCATTTAGCAGACGCTCTTATCCCGAGCGACGTACATCAGAGCTTAAAGTCCACAACTGTTCTTAAACCTGTAAAGCTGTACTTAAATCAACAACAGCTATTTAACCAAGTTACTGCTGGAGTTACACACCATAACAAACCCAGTCAGAGAGAAAAAGCAAGTCAGAGATTAATACACACGTAAGGAACTAGAGTTAAGAGGGTGAGTGGCTGAGGGATTTGTTAAATATATAGGAAAAATGTATAAGAGATGCGCGGGAGCACTGGTTTAGTCAATAGAATGCTCCTTTAAGATTTAAAGAATATTTTCGTATTCATGCCATCATAATATATTTAACTTCTTTAATATTGGAACAAATGAAGCAGAGCTCATGCCACTGCTGTCACTCAGTGTGGGGGTTGTGTTAGCATGCTAAAGTGTCTTGCGGTGTTTCTTGTAAAGTCCTGATGGTACTTCCTATGTTTCGGAAGCTACTCTTCACCTTTTCAGTGCTGATTGTGAAGAAAACTGGGTGTCAGAACAGCAGAACTCACTGTAATGTCCATCCCTATTCCTCTTAGTAGCTCTTTTTTATGCTGATAATGTTCAAATATGGATGCATATATGTCTATTTTTGTTCACAATGCAATAAAACAGTCCTAGAAAGAGCTTGAATACTCGAAAAAAGAAAAAAAAACAGTTGAATGCGTTAGTTATCCTTTTCTGCTCCGTTAAATGTCTCATGACTGGAGTTTCTCCTCTGGAGCGCAGCACTTCATTAGTTGTGCTTGATTTGAGCATGCACTATTGATGTGTAATTATAGCCGTCCAATAGAGAGGCCAGGCCGCGGCATTGCTAAGCTCTCGCACTGATCGATCTTGGCATTCTCCTCAAGGCCTTCGGACTGAAACTCTGTGTACACGGCCGCTAAACACACTTTACTGAGCGCTGACCCTCAAGCAGAACCATACCAAATTGCCTTTGCAGTTAAGCCACAGACACTCCTATACCAGGTGAAAAAGCAAGGCAACAAAAGTAGATATAATGATTAATGGAAACACAAACCACTAGTGAGCAAAGCATTTGAAAACGTATGCTGGAAAAACAACTGATGCTGGAAAAACATACATGAAAAGCAAAACAAACACTCTTATTTTTCATGTGTATCACTTACACAGAGATGTTCACAAGTCATTTTTACCGAGTCCAAGTCAAGTCTCAAGTCTTTGAGTGGCAATGTTTACAAACATCGATCCTAAATGTTGGATGTTTGAGCTGTAAATGTTGAGCTCTGAACTTTTAGAAGATATGGTAATTGGCCACGATATGGTAATTGGCCACAATTGGCTGTTACTTAGCAGGGGGCGGGGCTGTGTGCTGTGGTATGCCCTCACCAACATGGAGGATTTGACTTAAATGATCTTAAATCTAAATATTAAATCTGAAAAATATATCTCTCACTCTAAATGTGACACTCCACAGTTAGATAGAGATCAGTGACACATTTCCAACGATCCCTCGAAAACTGTTATTAGCTGAAAACCACTCACTACGGTCAAAAGTAATGGGACACTGGGGCGAGGTGAGCGGTTTTTGGGTTGTTGGAATGAGTGCGAGATATAGAGTCCTGAGTTATGTCACAGCACCCATGTTCAAGTCAAGTCTCAGGTTGTTGAAGGCAATTCTAAAATCAAGTCACTCAATGGCTTAAATGAAATTTGAGAGTAATTTAAAAGAGTAATAATTATGTTGTAATTGTAACAATAACTGTGCTAATAATTATTGAGGGTTATGGTTCAGTGGGCATGCTTAATCTAAACCTAAACCTAAACTAGACCAACTCCTATGTCATAATCATAAGCCTGTTTTAGCAGATTAAAGGGATACTGCACCGATGTTGAAGGCTTATTCCCTCAAGTGTGAGTTAACACTTTCTGGGGTGAACCGGACCAAAGCAGTTGTTATGGAATAATAACTGGAATAAGCCTTTCCAAATGTTCATGGAGGTTTATGTCAGGTCATATAAAGGGCAGTATATAAAAAGGGTGAGTTTAGAAAATAGTTCCCACCTTTTCATTATCACCTTGGTAATGCAAAAGAAGTCAGAATGGTTCGGCATTAAACTAGGAGAGACGAGGCACTAGGTGTTGCTGTGTCCTATCTACACTTTACTCATTACTAGGGTTTTCAGAAAACAATCACTCGCCGTTTTAGTTTATCTTTGCAGATAATCCTAATTACGCTTGCAGTTCATAATTGCTGTCCTCTAAATTTGAATTGCAAACCCTTATATTTGAACCTTATATTTGTTTGGAACATCTAGATATTCAGGTTTTGTTTGTACCGTGATTTACCCCTAGGATTACAGCAACAAGGCAGGCATCCATGACTGTGTTTAATTTTATTAAATAGAACATAAACAGAAACCTGACTCAATGGCCGATACATGAAAACAGGGCTGTGTACCTAAAACGAGGCGATGGACCGATAACCACGGCCCATAAGAACAGAACTTAAATACACACAGACACAGACAGAAAACCAATCACAGAACATAATCACTTAACTAAACACAGGACAGCTGAAAACGTGAAACAAGAAACAAAACACGCACAAAATACCAAAATAAAAGCCCCAAAACTAAATCAAAACAGTGGCCCCTACCGGCCACTGGCTGAGCCGTGACAGTACCATTAGTTTTGTCCAAAAATATGGACTTTATAAGTGAATCATCTCTTGTATGTTTCGTATAAACATATGGTTCACCTCAAATTTATGGAAGACACTAGTGCCTTCAGCTTCATGTGTTTGTGGAGACCTAGTTAGCTTATCTTTACTGAAGATAGCAAAAGAAACCATTACAATAAAGTGTGACCTAATTCTGGAGTTGGGAAGATTCCATTTTACATCCTTCTATATGACTTAACCACACAGTACTATAGTGGGACTAAAACAGTGAACGCTTTCGTGTTGAGGCCGAGACAAAGCCATGACACGCTCCTTTGTTGCAAATCAGAAACGTACCATTAAGGACAATATTGTGAATATGAATGTGAAATTAGTGGCTGGGTCTTAAACAATGAATTGTCTCAGCTGCACATCTTCTAAAGCACTGAAGACACACTCTCCGAGAGGTAAAAGCACTTTGTACGCCCCGTTCCATTTGATATGCAGGAGCTATATTTGGTTTCCACATACGCAGAACATCACAGCAGTTCATCTCATCACAGTTATGCACTGCACAGGCTTGTGGGGGATTGCTTTATTCTGGTCTGTCATAGTGAACTTTATTTTATTTTTTTAAAGAAAGTAAACACTTCCCTTTGTGGAGTCTGGAAAGAGCTGCTTTAGTGCAAGTGTGATATTTTCAACTGTGTTAAAAATCTCTGAGAACACTTTTCTAAAGCGCAATTTAGTGAAGAATCGGACTTAAGCAGCAGGTTAGTATATGCTGTATGTTCAAGCTGATGTAGGACACGAACAGCTGTGTCGTAATAAGGAGTGGAATATTCAAATTAGTTTTAATATTGAGTTAAGTCATTAAATTAATATGTATTATGTCCAAAAATAGACTAGAAACAACCTTTTTAATGGGAATGTTATGTTGTTAATTGACTGTAGCCAGAGTTACCCCATAAGAAAAACAGATGGGGTTTGTTTTCCATGGATAGTGGGTTGATAGGCGTTTTGCATGGAATAGGAAATGTCAGACAAAATGATAGAATACATTGTTCATTTCTAATATCTAGTAGCTAATTTGTAATAGTAAATAAATTCTAAATAGCTATGTTTACGTAGTCTTACACAGAGATGTTCACAAGTCATTTTTACCAAGTTCCAAATGTGGGATTTTTGAGCTCTAAATGTTTAGAAGTAATGCTAAATGGCCACGCCCCGTGATTACAATTCGCAGTTACTTAGCAGGGGGCGGGGCTGCGTGCTGTGATATGCCCTCACCAACATGGAGGATTCGCCTTAAATGATCTTAAATCTAAATGTTAAATATGAAAAATATATCTCTCACTCTAAATGTGAACTCCACAGTTAGATAGAGATCGGTGACCCCTTTCCAATAACCCCTCGAAAACCGCTATTAGCTGAAAACCGTTCACCTCGGACAAAAATAATGGGACACTGGGGCGAGGTGAATGGTTTTAGGGTCGTTGGAAAGAGTGCAAGAAATAAATAAATAATTCCATAAACACCAAGGAGCAGGACTTCTCAGCACCGAGTTCAAGTCAAGTCTCAAGTTGTTGAAGGCAATTATAAAGTCAAGTCACAAGTTTGTGCAACTTAAGTGTGTCTCAAGTCCCCATCTCTGGTCCTATGTGAAGGTGCTGTTAGCGTTGTCATTACAGGCAGTAGTTAAATGTGCTGCAAAACTTATTCAGGTTATTTTGCATAGTATGGCATTACAGATAATGCAAATGTTTCTTCCAGTCCTGCATGCCGTACCTTTTGTGGATTTTTTTCAATTTATAGCCCAATGTGTCTCCAGTTCAACCCACTAACTTGGACTCCCCCGTAACATGATACTACCAACACTGGGACGGTGAAGGATATCCCATACGTGCTCCAAGTAATGTGAGGCTGCTAACGACTTTATTGGGCAGCGTAATGTGTTTGGAGAAAAGTCATGATGTATGACGGTGTGTGAAATTTGACAGAGTTCAACTTGAAATTTGACACTGGAATATGCCTCATTGAACAGTACTGCTGCTATTTTGATGATAGGCAATTTTCCATCGACATACAGGAACCGTGCTGTACCTAAACTGTACTGCGATAAACTAAATTTCTGTATTTCTGATGTGGAATTCTCTCCCCACGGTTTATGGCAGGACATCTTCCCAAAATTACATCCATGAATTCGAGCCACTTTTGATATTGTCTTGTTTTAATTTAGATTTGTATCTCAGCCTTCTTTATTGTGCAATGAAACCCAGTTAACTGGTTACCGATGGTCCTGGTACACCTTCACAGTTCTCACACAGAGTTAAAGATACATTTGTTTGTGTTTGTGAAATTTAGCTTCAGCCCAAACAGATGTGAGTGCTTGTGCTTTGTCGACTTCCCAGTTGTTTGTTTGTGCCTCCACTGTTGTTTTGTTGTACAGACAGTACAAAAACAGTGGCCTCTTTCCATATTGTCATGACATTTGAACCAATCAGAAAGCAGTAATGCAGTAGGCTTGGCTTCGGCCCACTTTTACCCCTGCCATCGCGCAGCACAGGACAGTTTCTAGAGCCATTGGAAAAGCTCCCTATGTTAACTTCAGAAGTGCAAGCCTTTCATGGAGTGGCACTAAATGTTCCAAAAGGAGGAAACTCATTTAATCGGTGTCTAAACATGAACCTTACCCACTGATTTTTAAAAAATGACGGTAAGTTGCATTGAACTATTATCATCTGGACTTTTGTTTTAGCCAGTCTACTTAAAGAGCAGTAGATACCTTCTCAAAATGGCACAAGAAAACATCTGAGACCAAAAAGTAGCTGACGTAACCTCCTCCCAGTCCACTGCCACTCTACTCCACTGCGCTGAGGTGTATGGGGGGGGCCTGTTTTATTCCATTGCTTTCTTATTATGATTAGACAGACTGCATGCTGCAGGTAATGGTGCTGAACAAGCAGGAATCTGTTTTTCAGTGCCACTGGCAGGACATTGAAGACTGACTTTCCAATTGCTTTCAGTGGGAGAAACACATTTTGTTACTTTTGCACCCCAAAGTGCTTAACCCAGCTTTATATACTCTTGGCTGTTGGGTTTTGTGCTGTGCTCTGAGTGGTGAAGGATGTGACATTGACCCCTCAGACCAATTTAAAGGGAATCTACCTTGCTGCCCTGTTTAGCTTCCAGCATGCTGCTCCCTCCCCATTACTTAATGCTTCAGGCAGTCAGGGGCTTCTGAAGAAGTTTGTTAGACAGAACAGGAAGGTAGATCTCCAAGGCCCAGGTGAAGATCATTTGAAAAGAGTTGATCACGTGACAGCTTTATGACCTTTTTAATTTTGTGGGGTTTTTTTGATTAAAATGACTGGATAGTCTATGCATAGTATTACAGTCCAGTCTAGGCCGGTCCGCAACCTCAAATACGCATTTTGCTTTTTATTTTATCCATTTAAATGTGGTTTTAAACTTCAGAATAATCAACAAAAGCACCAAATCACAAAAGAAAGACACATAAACACGAGTTCTTAGCTAACCCCCCAACTAATCACAACCAGGAGAAAACAGAGTCAACCAAAATATCGTCAACGTCCTACTAACAATAAGTTATTACAAAGTGATTTTTGGGGCTATTTATAAAACATATACAGACAATGCAATGTTCAGGCTCAAAGGAACAAAGCACAAACGAAGTCAGAAACAGACAGGAGGTCATATATGGGTCACACACAGCAAGTACACAAAGCGAAGGCAACGATCTTCCTCAACTGTGGTGGGGTTATATTGCACTGAGTCCAACAGACTAATCATGGAAGAGGCAGGAGCAGGGCATGTACAAAGTGTGATCATTCAATCCTTTCAGGGTTGGGGCATGGCACCTTGCAGGGATTGGGTCTAAAAGGGGAGAGACAAGAGCAGAAACCCACCAGCAGAAACTGGAAATGGCACAAAATGCATAAACAAACAATCGAGGACATAACCATTGTCTTCATGGGCTTCTGGGCTCTTATTGCTGAGCTTGTGGAATTGAGTAAACCCTGAAACTCGATTGGTTGTCCCAAATTCTTATTATTCATATCATGGAGGCCTAGTGGTTAGGGCATTCGCCCTACAGTCAGGAAGTCAAGGGTTCAATTCCCAAGACCACTAGGTACCGCTGAGGTACCCTGAGCAAGGTACCGTCCCACACACTGCTCCCCGGCGCCGTGTTCCTGCTGCCCCCTGCTTCA
>JBBPCW010000001.1:3267282-3279497 GCA_037974425.1 Phenacogrammus interruptus
ACCTCTACATCACTTCTATCAATACCAGTACCATGAGGGTTGAATGCTTTTAACATTTCCTGAAGAATCGAGCTCTAGAAATGGTCTAAAATAGCTTGACAATACACTACTTCCATTGAAAGTTGTGAATTGTGAATAATTGTGAATATTTTGGTACTTAAAGCCACGAACATCATAAGTGGATCTTTAGGAAAAAACAGAATTCCTGACAAATGTCAAATACGGACCCTTTATAAGAGCACTTGTACATTGAGCATTCAAACTTTCCCAGCATGTGGATGTTCATTCAGAGCCACAGCTGCACAGACCAGCACAGAATCACACCACTCATTTATCCGCCCCCCATTTATCATCTCCACAGAGACACCACCAACCTCCAGTTAATCCAAATATTAGTGCTTAATTAGAACGAGGGGAAGAATGAATACTTTATGGATTAAAAGATTAGGGTGTGCATGTCATCAAACCATCCAGATGACTACATTGCCGAACTGCATTAGCCGGGCGCTAAAGCTAGCTCACGGCGGAAATAGCATCAAAGAGTTAATTACCAAGCTAATCACGACAGCCCCTGCAGGGATTAGAAAAGCTAATCACAAATCTCCCTCAAAATGAAATCCCAATACCTGCTAAATGAAAACCAGGGAGAATTCCGCTCTACTCTATAATTATTAGCTTAATGAGAAGTTCAGAAATACATGTGTGTGTATATATATATATATATTAGTGGTTAACGGTGATAATTTTTTTTATTTGCGCGATAAGAATCTTGCGCCGTTAACGCACGGCCCAGCACTAATATATATATGTATTATATGTATGTATTATATGTGTATATATGGCGCACATGTGGGGGGGTGGCGTTCTGTTAAAAATTATTTGTTTGGTTCTCAGAAAAATCGGCCCGAGACTGAAATCTTGACTGCTGATCCACATACAAGTGGGGGTTTACTGTAATAGCGTCTCAATCCATATGAATTCCTAAACATATAAAGTAATCATTAAACACTTGATTGCCCAACATGAAAAACTGCAGCTTATTAAGTTCTGGACCTTAGACTCCTTTCACCTCTTCTCTTAGGGACCAAGTCCCACACCTGGGGCTCCTGAGGTTACGGCTAAATAGAGAGCAGCTGGGCCAACAGATCCTGGAGCTGGGGATGTGACGAAAAAAGGCATGGTCTCTGGAAAATTGTACGCTTGAGCATACAGATGAAATGGGCCTGGACTATTTGATGTTGAGGGCTGGTGGAGCAGTGAGCTTTTTCATAAGATGCAAAAATATCCACTTGAGGCCTCTTGTACCAGAGCTTTTACATGCAGAAGCAGCCAGTTCCAGTCTGAAGGCATGTCTGCTGCTGCACCCTGATGCGAAGCGATCTGGGAATGAGCCCCAGACGAGCTCTCTGTCGAGATACGGCACAAGTGTTATGCTGTCCAGCTGAACGGCACATCGAAGTCAAGTAAAGTGGCTGGAGGCTTGGGATCCAGACTAATTGCCCAGAGCTCGAACAGATTGATATTTTCATAAAAGAGGTGCCACAAGTTGCTCGCTGCTATGCCTTTCAGAGAACTAGCAGTAGTGGCAGGGCAGTAGTAACTGAGTATGGTCTTGAATTCAAAACCTTTTCCCGAGGTCTCAGATTTGTCTTGGTCTCAGTATTGGCTTCTCTCTGTCTTGGCGTTTAGTTTTGCCAAATATTCTAGTTAGTCTCAACAAAGTCCTAGTACCTTTAATAAACACTGGTTCCACTAGTAACATTAGTTCTGGATTAGCTCTGGACTTCACAAGAGCTTGATAAAGGAGGTCTCGAATACGGCTCTAAGTAGTGGTTCATATGTTTTTCTTCACAAAGTTGCTTCCAGCCATTGTAAATCAACAAATTTTTACTTGGTTCTTCACTTCGTAATTGTGTTGATGAATGATCTAACATGTAAGGCCTCCAGTCCAGATCCTGAAGGTATAAACAATAGAATAGCTTTCAGGACTGTTTCTACATAGAATCAGTTGGGTGTAAGTGGGACCTTACGATTAATACTTGCATGATGATGCTATTAAATAACCAAAAGCTATGAATACCATGTACGTATTTTGTAATCCTTGGATGTCATTAGACCCACTCTGTTGGGCTAGAAGGTTCCTAGGTTCTCATACTGATGCTCTCTGTCCCTCAATTAAGTGGCATTGCTACTTCTGTTTTCCAACAATGAAAAATAAAATGTAAAAGTCAAATACCAAAGTAGTGAAAAATATAAACAGTAGTGTGTAAAATTTGGGGTGGAGGTAGCTCATTGGGTAGGATACTTGCCTCCGGAGCATGAGGTCACGGGTTTGAATCCTACCTTCAGCACCACCACTGGGTCCCTGAGCAAGACCCTTAACCCCAAGTTGCTCCAGGGAAACTGCCCCCTGTAATTAGGGAATGAAAGTCGCTTTTGGTAAAAGCATCTGATAAATGTTATAAATGTAAATTTGGATTTGTGCGCAAGGGAGGTGGACACAATGAAGTACTGCAAGCAAATATTTATCTAGGACATGAAATAAGCTACTGTACCAAGATGTGAAGTTGCTGCCAGCAGGCTAAGAAGGTTCTGAGGTCCTTCAAAACTGAAACTGGGCATTCTAGCAGTAGTTCAGCTGGGACAAACGTTTTCAGACTCTAACGAGAATTGTGGATAACTTGCCTCTTAAGGTGAAGCAAGGTAGGACTTCATTTTGTTCAAAATTAGCCAAAACCTTTGAATGTGCAACGAGACAAAGTGCTCTATCAGCCCATCATGTCTTACGTAGACAATGCACTGATCATCCTGAAGATGACGAGGGGAAACGGACCACATCCATAACTGCTTAAGGTGCAAGTGATGGATCGAAAGGTACTCAGGTACTTCCTGTGAACAGGATTGAAAGTCATTTAGGTTGAGTCTAATGCATTCCTCTGGAAATGGCATTCAGGAGAGAGCATGAAGTTCAAGAATTTGACTGTGAAGTGGTCCACTGAGACATTCATGTGGCTGAAACGTTCTTTCAGAGAGAAGTGACCACGTAGGTCCTTCTTTTTTGAACTCCTTGGTCACGATGGCGACTGAATGCCCTTGTCGTGCAGTCACCAGCATTTGAGACCTTGTAGGCCCCTGTATTTAGCACCCAAGGGGAGTCTACATTCTTTAACTCAGTTTGTCCTTTAAAAAAAATGC
This sequence comes from Phenacogrammus interruptus, assembly GCA_037974425.1. NCBI lineage: Eukaryota > Metazoa > Chordata > Actinopteri > Characiformes > Alestidae > Phenacogrammus > Phenacogrammus interruptus. The sequence continues at coordinate 3,270,478 of JBBPCW010000001.1, forward strand.
CTGAGGCCAGAGTAAAAACCCCAGAATAATAGCTGATAACGACTCTACTTGGTCAAAATGCTGCTTTTTGAATGGGTTTTGAATTGTACCTTTTCACTTCCTTGTGCATGTAATTTGTCTTCAAAACCAACTCATCCATATGAACCATTCTAGTGTTATTTGATATTTAAAGGATATTCAGTAAAAGTTAGCATTTCGCTTCATCAGAACCGTATTTTGATTTACAAAGTGATACTCTAACATACAGAGAACAAATGGCCAGTCCAACACAAAGTGACCATACCCAATGCCGTTAAATGAAAAAAGAAGAGTGAAACACTCCCATGGCTTTCCTCATTACTATACAGAGAACAAAACACCAATTAACAAGACCATTAGCAAATGGTTTATGGTATAGAAGTGCTGACAAAATACAATTTGCTTTATAATACCTACAGGCTTGTGCTTTTAGTTCTACACAAACAGACTTTCGGTGCTTCCACTCTAAAAACGACTGGCTTTAATGGGAGTTTACACAAGCAAAGCTAATTTAATGTCACCCCTGAAGGATTAAAATTTAAATAAGGACACAGGATAAAGTGCAGCTTAATTAAATTGTTGCACTTGGCATTTCTGTGCCAATATACAAACTAGTTCTTGATAAACATTCCTGCTTCAGAACTAATGACCGTGAAAATGCCATGTACGCTGGTTGTTTGTCTGGGGTCTAGCTGGTTCACTCTTTTAAATAGAGGCAATTAATATTATCCACATGATGTATGTTTTTAGGAACTGATATATGGCCACAGAAGTGACATACACTGATCAGTTACAACTTTAAAACTACGAAAAAACACAGGGAGGTCTCTAACACCGACATCTTGTAACAGTACCACATGTCAAGGGCTGGGATATATTACATAGAAAAGGAACAGTTAAGTCTTGTGCAGATTGCTAAAAACATTAATGCTGATTAATCAATGACTATGACCAAAACCCACCTCTGCCTAGGACCCCAAATTTAAATTACTAGGAGGTCAGTAGCTAAGTGGTCTGCCTTCTCAATGGGAGGCCAGTTAAATAAACGCAGAAGAAAACAAGTTTGTTTTTCAAAAACAAACAAATTTATTAGTAACAACAAGAATAATAATTATAATGATAATGATGCTTATTATTAATAGTAGTTGTAATAGTAGTATGAGTATTATAATTGTAGCATAACTGCATAGCCTTCAGTAATGACTCTTATTGCAAGTTTGTTCCTGCTGAACATCAGTGACAACAGAGATCAGTTAAACCCAATTGTCTGTTCTCAATAGATTAGTGCGATAGTTATTTTTGTAGTTCTTTAACACTATCTGCCTCTGACATGAATTAGGCAAGGCATGGCAACTAGGCACAGGTCATTCAATGTGCTTCACAGGGATAAAACACTGAAAACATAGTAAAGTTAAAAAAATAAATTAAAATAAATTAAAAGGCAATACACAAATGTAAAAAACAATATAGAAGAATTATTATAATGTAAAAGAGTGTAGAATTACCACCATTTATTCCCAATATAATCAACCACTGGTAACACAATCTGAACTACAATCTGTAGCTTATAACCTGTTATTTGTTCAGTAAACTCCATTAAGATGCTAGTTGTATGCAAGTATTGCAATGATGAAAGTAAAGGGAGCAGATGAAAGTGCATGATTCTATAAGTACAGCCAAGCTGATTAATTGAAGGCAGTGGAAAACACCTTGTTTAACTGATATAGTTGAGGAAGATCTCCATGGGAAGCTGGTTCCAACAGTGGACAGCATAATGCCAAAATGTCTTCATTCTGTTTCCTTTCAGATCTGGGCACCACTATCTTCGGGCTGGTTTTCTTCAAAGATTTCAGAAATATATATATTTATTTCAAAGCCAGTGTGAGGACCTCTGGATTGGAGTCATGTGGTCTTTTCTTGCTTTGTCGGAATTCTAGCAGCAACATTTATTGACCTAGTTTACAAAAAGGCACTTTGTTCCCAGACAGAACTACCTTAACTGGTGGAAAATGTTGCCACATACAGCCATTTACTTTTTCAAGGCATGAACAGAGTCTACAGGACTGAAACCATGGAGCAACTGAGGGTTAAGTGTCTTCCTTAAGGACGCAATGGTAGAAAGTGGGTGGGGTTGAACCTGCACCTTTGTGGTCATGGACAGTTTTCTGCATTTTAGCCATTCACCAAATTAAGCAATGGGCTTCCACCAATGAGTAGAGCCTGGTGAGCAGTGTGTGGGGATGATACCTTGCTCAAGGTTATCACAATGGTGCTGCTATCAGTCCTATGATTCAAACCCATGACCTTCTGATCAGAGGTACAGCTGCCTAACCTCTGTGGCACAAGCCAATCATCTCTCAAATCTTTCCCCTAAAATCATATCCCATACTCAGCTTTTAATTAAGGTGGTTCAGGCTTGTCTATAGGGTTTTGGATGTTGTATGACTTACTATAAGCTAGAAAAATAAACTTTGCAGTGTAGGCAAGTGCTGCAGACAGTCTTTTTAGACGAGAGGGTCTCTTTTTCCTATTTATTTTACCACAATAATTATTTCGCTGAAGGAAAATGTTGCCGCATCCAGCCATTTATTTTTTCAAGGCATAAACACAATGGGTCTACAGGACTGAAGCCATTCACTGAAAGCTAGAAAGTGTCATCTGCATAGCTATGATAAGCCACCTTGTACCTCTTGGAGAATTTGGCCAGGAAGAAATTCTGTACAGGTTGAACAAAAGGGGCCCAGGAATAGACCCTTGTGGGACACCATCAACATTCTGGTTTTCTCTTATTTAAAGCGACATTATTCATGCCTTCTGGGTACATCCTAAACCACCTGAGGACCTGAGAGTGTGACCCAATCTTGTAATTTCTCTAGTTATAAAATGTATATAATGATCATCAGTGAGATCTAGCAGTACCAATAGTCATTTTACCAGAGTCTGTAATCAGACGAATGTCCTGTAATAATTTTTAGAGCTGCTTTTGTACTGTGATGTTGCTGAGAGCTTGTCTGATAGTTGAAGTATCCATTTGAATTCAAGTAATTACTGATTTGATTGAAGGCTACTTTCTCAGTAACCTTGACTATGAATGGGCCTGTACTTGTTAAGTGTGAAGGCATGCAGCTTTTGATAAAAGTACTCTTTAGTGATGCTGAGAACATCTCTGAAAGAAGAGAGCCATCTGCAATTTCCAGAAACTTGAAAGCTAAACAGCTGAAATCATTAAAAAAAAAAAAACACTTGTGGGCAGAGTGTCGAGACAGCAAGTAGATGCAGTCAGAATAAATGGCTGTTATAGCATAATGACAGCCATGCCCACTCAGTGTGCAGCCTTCATATTGTATCAGATTCTGTTTAAATGGGCCGTCCTACATGCACCACTTTAATTTTGCTTTTAACAACATAAGTGTCAGTCTTAGGTAATTTCATACATCTTATGTAAGTAGTGTGTGAGTGTCTTGTGGGCAAAGCAAATCTATCTGTGTAGTGTAAATATGTAGCCATGGCAAAATAAGACACTTTATTGCAAGCCATATTTCCTTTAGTTTTCAGTTAGTTACTTTTTAGTCATTAGGATTAATATTAAGATTAATATTACTTCTTGGGTGATGGACCATTTCTAACACTGCTGTTGACACTATTAGTGGTGTTGTGTGTATGAGTGGATTATTGTGCTGATAATGTAGAGCTGAAGAGGTCCACTGGTAGGCCAAAGAGAAAGTGGGGTAATAGTTCAGTCGTGTTGACAGATAAATGAGAAGGATTTGTTTATGTTAACTAAAAGTAAATTTACTTAATCTTACGTTACTCACAATTTTCTGTTTTATTTCCATACAAGTCATGTGTAAAAGTGCATGTGTTAAAGGGCTGTAGTATCATGGGCAATGAAGTTTTTGCCCCAGGATCCTGTTTGGCTTTATCTGGACCTGATTTCTGAAGCGCACACTGTATGCCAACTAAACTACTTCTGACTCTAGACTCTAATGGGATAGTTGTTTCTAATAAAATAGATTTTTTGTGTGTTAGTTCATCAGTCAGTACAGGGGGGCTTAGCTCCAGTCCTGTTTTTCAACTCTCAAGCTGTGGGAGGTAGGTGTTTTATGTACATTGGCCATTGAGTGCAATGTGAACATGTTATAGAAATGGGAAAAAATGGGTTCCCTGATTGAGTCTGGTTCCTCTCAAGGTTTCTTCCTATCACCATCTTAGGGAGTATTTCCTCGCCGCTGTCGCCGTCACTCTCGGCTCATCAGAGGCATTTCATTCACACACATTCATACACACACATTTATTTCATTTTGTAAAGCTGCTTTGTGACAATGACCATTGTTAAAAGCGCTATATAAATAACATTGAATTGAATTGAAACCATTGTTGCTAACAAAGACTTAGGGAGGCATTTGGATGATGCTTTTATCCAGAGCGACTATGGAGCAATTAATGGTTAAGTGTATGGTTAACGCAATGGTAGAAGGGTGGGTCTTTGTGTTCATTGGGTTTTACCCACTAGGCCTCTACCACCCTAGTAAAAGTAAAGTGGCCTCTTATAGTCACGTTTGAACACACCAAGGCACAGTACACACTGTTAAATTAGTTCTTGTCACAACTGCGTCCTGTCTGAGCTGAGAAGGCAGAGATGTGCACGCGTAGACCTCCATCATAGGATACGGTAAGGTTTAATTTAACTCAGAATAGCAAACAGAAAAGGCACAATGGCCAAACTTAAACTAAGAAAGGGACAGGAGCACAAAATGAAGGTGAGGAGAAAGTATGTTCCCACACCGGGTACTGGGAAAGACGACCCTTTTATAAGGGAGTACAAACAAGGGTCAGATGAGGACAATCATGGACAGGGAATGAGGGTCAGGTGGTAGACAATCCATAGTCCGGTGGCGCCCCTGGTGGGTACCGGTGGAACCGTGACAGTTCTCCACATTTAACCTATTTACCAAGTGAAGCAATGGGCAGCCACCAACGGAGGGCATCCAGGGAGCGGTGTGTGGGCGGTACCTTGCTCAGGGATACTGCAGTGGTGCCACTATCAGTCCTGTGATTCAAACCCATGAGTCTGTGATCAGAGGGGCAACTCCCTAACCACTGGGCCACCAGCTGCGCATGTGGCAGAAACAAATCATCAGCTAAATCGTTTCCCAAAATTTCTCCGACCACTCTCAGCTTTTCATTAAGGTGGTTCAGGCCAGTCTATATGGTTTAGGGTGGCTGCATGCCTTACTGTGGTCTAGAACAATAAACTTTACAGTGTAGACAAGTGCTGCAGACAGTCTTTTTAGACAAAAGGGTCTATTTTTTCCTATTCATTTTACCACAAGAATTATTTTACTGTTGCTTTATTCCACTTGTTAAGTGCTTTTTTTACTGTGCAAACTCGGGGGATCTGAGTCTGCAGAAACCATTTGGGAGTTAAATTTGGGAGTTAAAAGGGTTAAATTTGTGTAAATCTGATATTTGGGCAAAGCTATTCCTTTAACCAATGTCTGTTCTTGGCATATAAAGGAAAGCTTTCTGTTTGAAAAATGAACATTTGACAAGCATGTCGCACCAGATAGCATCTCCATATCAGGCAATCCCATACAGATGGTTCTTGTTACACATACAGACTCTGCTATCCAGCTTAACAGAGCTTAGCACTCTTACAACTCGACAACTGATTAAAGTAGAGATTTGGAGCCCGTAAGCCCTTAAGATACAAGCCTTGAACAAACTGGATTGTGTCAGCAGCTTTTCCTGCCGTGCTTGAAACGCATTGTTTGGTATTATGCAGGCTGTGTGCAGAAAGTCTCGTTTCCAAAGGCATTAAATACCAGCGCGACTGTCATTCGATTACAGAGTGACGGCTACAACAAACTTCACGAAGCTTTGCATCCTTGTGTCATTTTTGCAAATTGAGGAAACCACTGACAGACAACTTGATAGACTTCCATAACAGATACTCAATGTTACATCGCTAAGTAACTCATTATGCTGGACCAAGCACAGAGCTTCGCTTGTTCTCGCTGTCAGTTTGAAGAAGAACTGGACGATTGCTGCTAGACTGAGCAAGGAACAAACTTTGATTAAAGACTTCCAGCACTACCACTTCAACCAGAGTGTGAATTACCCCTCCATTATTGGGGGTACAGCCTTTTCTTGCACTGTTAAGAAACACCACCCCAAACTGCTATTTTGGCTCTTTTGGGGGGGGGGGTCTGGGTCTTGATCCGGGGGTACAGTACCCCCTAGTACCCCCTGTAATTCCACCCATGACTTCAGCAGTCCCTCAGTCAGTCCTTATCCATGCAAAGCCATGGGAATGAATCATTACTACATTTGCGTACGGCACAATTTGGAGAAAGTGGCCGCTTCAAAAGACCCCAATCTCCTAAACGACCAACAGCAAATCCAGGCACATCAATCCAAATGTCATCAATGGCTTCAGCAATGCGAATGGGCGTATTTATATTTTCAGCAGGCGTATGGATTTTCGTTGCCATTGTCTGGACGTCAGCACTTCCAATCCGCTAAACGCCTCGCTGTAGGCTGGGAGGAGGCCATGGTGTAGTTCACTCTGACATTCAGGAGCCCAAAAGAAAGTTAAATGACTTTTGTGGTTTTGAGTGAAGCTTAAATGAGCTCGATTGATCTCAATAAATAAAGTTATTGAATGGAACATTCAGCCCTGGTCGTTTTGTAAATGTCGCTGAGTAGCGGAGTGGAAACGAAGCCCTCCCCTTCTCTCCTTATCCCGACGCCTGCCGTGATGTATTGTGTTTGGAGTGAGCGAGATTTGACGGAGGCGGAGAAAAAGTATTGACCAGAAAAGAAACTGACATTCAGAAAGTGTATGTGCACAGAGCCTGACCCCACGCTGATGGAGCTTTCGCTTCAGGTTGTTTCAGCTCCAAACCAATGGGAGCGAAATGGTGTATAAATCACATGGATTACAGGGAGATAGGTCGTTCAATGTCAAAGCAGATAAGGGTGATTCAGATTTTATTCAAACGTTGTCTATCATGGGTGCGTCTCAAAACCAAGGCCTGTAAAGTATTTCTTTTCAAATCATATGCCTTCTTATTTTTCAGCTTGTGATATTATCTTGTTTTTATAGGCCAAAAAAATCTCTTATCTGGGAAGCCATGTTTGAGCATTCGTATCTTGACGAGTACTCTTCCAGGGCTCATCAAACGTTGCTGCACAGACAAATACGTTTTCTGTAGTCCGTACTGCAAGCCATTTTATTTTTATATGGGTCTAGATTTGGCATTTTTGCACCAATATAGCATTATATTTCCTGCAAATACAACCTTTTCGTAATGCTGGGCCAGCAATGGACAAAGATATTACAAATAAAACAAATCTTGGTAGAATATTTTGTTCATTTTCATGTCAAAGTGATATGAGGAGTAGTTAGTAGGAACATTACACTTAATAGCATTTATCAGACGCTTTTATCCAAAGTGACTTCCATTCCTTAACTACAGGGGGCAGTCTCTCCCCAGAGCAACTTGGAGTTAAGGGTCTTGCATTTATCAGACGCTTTTATCCAAAGTGACTTCCATTCCTTAACTACAGGGGGCAGTCTCTCCCCAGAGCAACTTGGAGTTAAGGGTCTTGCTCAGGGACCCAGTGGTGGTGCTGAAGGTAGGATTCGAACCCATGACCTCTTGGTCCAGAGGCAAGTATCCTACCACTAGGCCACCACCCCCCACATAAACTGCAAATGACACAAAGTCCTTTCGTTTTTCAAAGTGATATTTTGAGAGATTTTGCAGGAAAAATATGTAACTTAAAATTAAATATTTGCCTCATTATCAATATTGAAGTCCTAACTTTGAATAAATCTGATATGGTTCTGCAACCACTTTCCTAGATTCTGTCTGACTTGACATGGAATGACCCAGAGAGAAAGTATTAGACAGGCATAAGACAGTTAGTTTCTCTCTGAGGAAATGGAGGAAAAACTCCACAAACTGTAAACAAACTCCACAAACATCAAGCACAACCAGAGAGTTTTACAGCACTGAGTAATGCATTCAAATGCAGAGCTGAATTAAAGCACAATATTTTGTCTTTTTCTGGAATGTGCAGTAATTTACCTGTGAAAGAGCCAATTTTTTGGAAAGTGCTCTATTGCAATTTGGGCTTTAAATAGATGTTCTGACAATGTTATAATAATTACAGTATATATGGAACTTGTCTCAACGCACTCCAAACTCGAGGGTAAATTCAGGGACACTGGATCATTATACCTGTGGTGTAAATGTAGTCAGAAAAATGAGGGTGGCCAATATTTCTACTTTCATATACCGACAGGTACCATATTCATAACTGTGATATACAGTGCCTTACATAAGCACTCCAACACCTTAGTCCTGCACGGGTCCACTTTTGGAGACCTGACTCACCCGCACCTGAAAAAAACTGCACCACACCCGCCCGTTCACCCATGATTATATAAAAATTAAATCCTGGGCCTGTTAACATTCTGACCATTACCCGTAATAAATTACTCACAGATTAGAAGTGCGTGGCAGGACTGGCCTCCAAAGAGGCTTTGCGTGTGGAGTAAGTGGCTGGTTAGACCTTTTTCTGAAGTTTTAGAATATTAGAGGGGGTAGATGTTATGTAGTATTAGATTATTTTTGATGAGCGTGTTAGTGGGGGCGCAGTTCTCTCTGAAGTACAAAGTCTGTTTCAAAGCTATTAGCTGAGAATAAACAGATATTTGGCTCGAAGAACAGTCTATCTTCACATTTTTCTCTCTCACACTCGCCACGATGTAGACCTGCGTTCTTGGATCACAAATACAGCGAAGAGCAGTGAACACGCTAATAATGGCAATGTGTACACGATAGACAAATACATATACACTACCAGTCAAAAGTTTTAGAACACCAATGTTTCAGGCTTTATTTAATCGAAATCCAAACAGTTCAGGTCCAATGAATAGCATGAAATGGTACAAAGGACAGAGCTGAACTGTGAGAGGTTTAAAACTTGTA
>JBBPCW010000001.1:3311023-3323076 GCA_037974425.1 Phenacogrammus interruptus
CCTGCTTCACTTGGTGAATGGGTTAAATGCAGAGGTTGAATTTCGTGCTGTTCACACCGTGTGCTGTGGTGTGTTCATGTATGACAAATGGTCACTTTCACTTTTCACTTCACTTCATATAGACCGAATACTGTTACTGCAATTATACTGCAACATATTGTGATTGTGATGCCTTTCAATATATTAATAGGCCAGTGTCATCACTTTTCTGGGACTTTAAAGGCTTAAAGTATGTTAATATTTGCTTCTCCCTTTAACACAGTAGACATAAGGAAACCAAGCTGTTTTTAAATCAGATTTTGTGAAGTCACAAAACCCACATATTTCCATCAGCCCAATGTTGTGTTTTGACTGAGCTGCAATACAGGACAGCCAATCAAAAAAGAGATAATTTACATATTTCAGCCTTGCATATGTCAGTAACCAAAACAGCCTGTTCAAATCTATTGTTGGAAAATATTTATGTAAGAACAAATTGTGAGAAATAATTCAATCTTTCTGATACACAAACCCATCAAACAGGGAAACAATGAAACCGTAGAAAACTGGCCCTTTAAAAACACCTCAGCCAATCAGTGTCTTTAAAGGTTGAAGACTAACTAAATTAATTTTATTTGATTATGTGAACATCTTGATTTATCAGAACACTCAGTAACTCACCTGGAGCTGTGATTGGTCACCCTGTTAGAGACACCGGGATTGGTTAGAAACACATTTGCATATTGCAGACTTTTGTGATATCAGTATTGCAGAGACAGATATTGTGATAATAATTAACAGATGATATATCGAGCAGCCCTGCTTGCTGTTGAAATTAGCTGTAAATATTTTAAAGTGGTTAAATGCGTTATTAAGAATTCAAAGAGGACAGGAACTCCATCCATCCATCCATTATCTACCCCTTATTGCTGCATTCACGGTCGGGGGGTGTGGGGGGGGCTGGAGCCTATCCCAGCTGCATTGGGCGAAGGCGGGGTACACCCTGGCCAGTCGTTAATTGAACTGTGGGATTAAAAAAAAAACCATCAAACAAAACATCAGGGCAAATACATTCACATGTATGTTTGGGGTAGGACTAATATATTATTATGTTAGTACTGGTATAACATCTTATTAGAGTAGGTATAATATAACTGTAGATAACAAAACTGCAGGGAAAGCTGTAAAGTTCCACAAGGTGCCAGTCACTTTTGCAATATTCTAACAAAACATATTAATCAGCATTTACTTTGATGAGAAGTTGTACCTGTATCTCCAAGAATGCACCATTTTAAAGCATCTGTTGTGTTTACATCAACACTTTACAGACATTTTGAATTTATAACAAAAATCCTACTGTGACCATTTATCTACAGTGTTCATACCTGCTGTAAATATCTGGTAACTTTTATGTATTCCCTTTGAGTAAAGACTCCAGCCGTCCCCAATGCATGAGAGGAGCAGTAGTCTGAAGTAGCATGAATTTTGAGTGACACTGAGCCGGTAACATGCACACATCGATATGTGCATCACGATCTAACTGTCTTGGCAGAGCTTTGCCCACAGAGTATTTCAAGGTTCCGCAGCCAATCCTTAAACATGTTTATTAATATTACATTATAAAATGTCTCTTAAGATGTAAAGAGCTGCTGATAAAACCTTTGCCTTCCTTCCAATTGTGGAAGCGAGATGTATGTTTCCAGTAAATCAACTTTACATTCACTCCATGTGCACGCGTGTCGAGGCTACATTATGTACTTTCTTAGTCACGCAATTCTTGTAGCACTTAATTTTTCAAAGCTTCAGGGGATTTGAACTTCCAGAACACTCAGCCAAGGCAAAAGGGCCTTTACTGCACTTCCCAAACTAATTATACGGCCGAGGGATTGTGTGCTTGTCTGTTTATTGGCTCTCGGTGGGTGTTAGGTTTCCTTTATTGCTGGCGCCCTGATATTAATAAATTACTGGTGAGTCTGGGACAGGTGCATCATTAACACCTTCACGTAGGGATCTATGTTGAGCCTCTGTCGTAATTTGTTGTAGGGGGTGCTTGTAATAGCAAGGAGAGAATGAGTGTGAAGGGAAGGTGGTACAGAAGGTAGAACATAGAGAACATAGGTTATATAAGTAGAAGAGGTCCACACATTCAATTAGACAGAAATACATCACTCTTTGCTCCCTGTAATAATGTCATTCCGCTCTGAATCAAGTAGAGCAGAACTAACGTTTCCTCGGACCCGCACAATATTGCCGGAACCCATTCTCAGTTAATAACACAAATACATTTTTAATGAACAATCTCTGATTTCACACTTTCATCGTTGCCATGTCATCAAAACAGTAAAAGTACATTTGTTTGGTGAAACCGAAGTTGCAAACTTCACCTTTAGCTCTCATTGATCATAAAAATTGCATTGAGTTCATCATTAAAAATGAAAAACAATGCAAAGTTTTAGCAGCCATGTATAAAATCCCCTAAGCATTCCCGTTGGTTTCGGGTCCTATTCCTACTTCCTCTGAGCAAAGCACAGAAAGTATGTCTACTTGCCTTGTTAAATCTGTTCTCTCTCAGTTGTCACATAGAAAGGGATGTGGCCTACTTGGAATATTATAAGTGCTAATCCTTCATCTAAATAATTTAAACAGGCCACGTCCTGTCAGGAACCAACATAATTAAAGTACCAAACACTGGAAATTTTACTGAATTTAGTTTGGAGAGGAGTCTGTGGTCATTCTCAGATGATCACATTGGACTCACTTTTCTTCTTATATGCAGTTCAATAATAACAACTCATTTCCAAAGCAGTAGCTATAATATAGTGGACCTCATAAAACCTACGGCTGCATCTTTTCAGAATACTGGGCTCTTTTTTTTGTAGCTTGAAAGTGAATATTCGGTTCTCAGCTTTGATTTAAGGCTCTTGTGATCACAGCATGATATGAGGTTATATTGCATATTGAAAAGCAGAGAAAGGGACAGTGTTGAGAACATCTCTCCCAGTGAAAGATACTGCCTCATTTGACTCAAATGCCTCCTCACTACTAATGATGCGTGGCACAGCTGGGCCCAGAAAAGCCAGCTTTGCACTTTTACTCCTTGGGGGAAATCTGCTAATTTTTCATTTTATTAATACTAGAAGCTTGAACTGCAGTCACCATAGAACTGTCTGTTGGAAAGATTCCATTCAGAAGGACTGGTTTGTGTTGTCTTCTAGTCTGACTGTCTTTTCTATGCAGGTACACAGCTGTGGTGATGCCCGTACTGTATAACACGTCACACAGCTCTCGAAAAAGAGTCTCAGTCATGATTGCCACAGTGTGGATCCTGGCCTTTGCCGTCTCCTGCCCATTACTGTTCGGTTTTAACACCACAGGTAAGGATGTTTGATGTCTGTTGAAGCTGTGATCCTTCTGATGGTGGATAGTAATTTGGGGCATCAAACCTTTACCAGTTGGGGCAGCTGGTGACCTAGGGAGATGCTCCTAACCACTAGGTCACCAACTGCCCCAGGACTGCTACTGGCACCACTGAGGTACCCTTGCACAAGGTACTGTCACCACAGACTGCTCCCCAGGCATGCCCCCCTGTTGGTGGCTGCCTACTGCTTCACTAGGTGAATAAGTTAAATGGAGAGAAAGAACTTCACACTGTTCACACTGGGTGCTGTGCTGTGCTATGCTATGGTGCATTCACACGTGACTTACACTGGGGTGGTGGTGGCATAGTGGTAGGATACTTGCCAAGAGGCCAAGAGGTCATGGGTTCGAATCCTACCTTCAGCACACCACCAATGGGTTCCTGAGCAAAACCCTTAACCCCAAGTTGCTCCAGGGAGACTGTCCCCTGTAGGTAGGGAATGGAAGTCGCTTTGGATAGAAGCGTCTGATAAATGCCGTAAATGTAAACTGGGGATTGCAGCTTCATGACACTGGAAATCAGGTCAGAGGCCATCTGTACACCAACCATGAGAATAGAGAATTGTTCTAGAGCCATGAGAATAGAGAATTGTTTCAGATTGGTCAAAGCCAAGGACACCTACTCAGGGATACCTTTCTGATGCTTCTACTTTAATTTAAAAAACAAAACAACTCAAATAGTTCTCAAAATAATTTGGTACTTCACAAAGTTGCGTCATGAATGGAGTCTCTTCCTTGTGTCAAGGCTCCGTTTGAGACTTGATTTCTTCAGGATCCAGAGCCAAGTATGGTTATTAAAAGGCCAACCTGTGTTTAAGTGAGGGAGGTGCGATGAGAAACAGCTGAATATGATCACAAATCAGGACAACTGTCAAGAACAACAGCAGGGAGGACAGGCTCAGTATGCTGGCAACCTTGGTGGCAGGGGCTTTCAGTTGTATGCTGATAGAGATTTGCAACTAAATCATGCAGAACAGAAGCTTCTGTCAATTATTTTGTCTAATTGGTTCATTAGTGTAGACATAATGTGTGGAATCATATTCATATGATCCTTTCAGGAATATTTTAAAGACGTTTTCTTCCATGGATCTCAATGGATCCCACCTGGTCCATCTACTCTTATGCCTTGATTTTTACAAATAGACTTTTAATAATGTTAAGATAGTAACAGTGTCATGCATTTTTGCATTCCATAGATTTGTGCAGATGAGAATATTGATTACATGTTACGGTTGACCTTGGCACTCAGAAGAAGGCTCTTTTTTACCTGCATGTTCTGACTATGCTTTAGTAATATTTAACCAGCTTTCAAGTCTTCTCAATCTGTAATCATAAATGGTTCCTAAAGGTTTCTGTGGTGTGTATTTGTACTGCAGATGATCCCTTGGTGTGCTCCATTTCAAACCCGGATTTTGTCATCTACTCATCAGTGGTATCGTTTTACTTGCCCTTTGTGGTGACGCTACTGGTGTATGTCCGCATCTACATTTTCCTCAAGAGGAGGAGGAAAAAGATCACCTTCCGCCAGACCGGCAGCGAAGTCCAGCCAGGATCAGTGCAGCTTTCTGCAGTAAGTGCACTGCAGCCAACACAATATATACAAATATACAAAGGACTGTCTCAATGGACTGTTTTTGTAATCAGTTAAACAGTACACAAGCAAAGAAGCTATTTTTTTTTCAGAAAGGACAATCAATAAAAACAGAACAATAACAAACCATGACTAAGGTATTTTTAACCTCAATGGAAAAAGGTTCTATAAGCAAACTAATATGAATTATGAAGACTTTAGAAAGGCTTACTTTCTTATATATACAAATAAATAAACCTCTAAGAGGAGACAGCATATAAAAGAAAGTGAATATGTGAAAGCAGTAGCAGACAATTGCATGATAAAAATGACTAAGGTTCATTTTAATTGGCATTTTAAAGCTGAGAAATTGAGGTTAATCAAGTAATCATTATAGCTCTAAACATACAGACCTGTTGAAGCCATTTAGAGTTGTCATGGTTGTTCAACTGTACTCAGCCATCATCATCTTTCCACAAAAACAGGTATTAATAGAAGTATCTCTTATTCAAGAGGGTTACTGTGGGTTTCAACATGACATCCAATTTTGTGATTCAAGCCTGTATTTTACAAATAAATCCTGGATCACACCCCATGGTGGTGTTAAATTCCTCAGCTTCCGGAAAGCACTGGACGCCCGTTCCTCTGTTGTTAGGGGGCGTTATTGGATTGTATCGCTAGGGGAGACCATCATGGATGGGGAGGATGAGCTTTTTGCATCTTAGGTGTCCTTTTGAAAGTGAGATGTGGAATAAAGCCCTTGGAAGTGTTCCAGAAAAGCCGTTCTGGTGCTGCACACACTAAGAATTTTATTGCAAGATTTGGTTCCACTTATCTGAGCAAAATATGATACAGAGGAAAAAGACCCTTTTAAGATGTCTTTAAAGTTTTCCTCTTCCACAAAGCTATTTTTTTCCTTCCCATCTACTTTTAATAACACCACGGAGAGCTTAGCTTGCTGTATGACAGTTCTGTGGCTAAAGAGAACATCAGTAACTGGAGAAAGCACAAGAGGTGGTGGCTAAGCATAGAGGCTGACCTGATTTTCATTTAGGAATTAGGAATAGCTTTATGTGTTTCTGATTAAGGACCAGTGCTATCACTACCAACTTGATATATCTGTTATCAGGAGCACAAGTGCAGACAAAGCAACCTAATTAAGCTGCAACCCAACTTGCTCCTTAATTAGCCTGGTAGTTCAAATGATTTAGCTTAGCTCCAGTGAGGGACATTAGCACTCACAGGCCAGTGATCTGTAATAATTAGCCACGAACGTTTATGATTATTAATGCATATGAGACGAGTGGGTTATATTGACCCAAAGGCAAGTTGTCACATTGATGTGTGGAAAAAAATCTTCTTCGCATGTCAGCTCAGTGGAAGTAAGGAGGAGGATTTTTTTGTTCATTACCCACAGTTGCTTCCAACTGAAAAGGCCCAATGTTTATTTGCAATTGAGAAAATCGTTCCCGTTTACTCATGTTTGATTTGTTTTGGCCAAAACAAAAAAAGCAAAAAGTGAAATGTTGGTCTTCTGACTTCTTTCCCTCTTCCTCTTCCCTCTTTCACTCCTTCTACAGTTCCTTGCACTGCACTTCTGTATCTATCTCTTCGTTCCTGGCCCGCCTCAAAGCTTTTGCCCCCACGTAGTCGTCCTTTCCCATCTCTCACACCTGTTTCCCGCCTTTTCCCTCTGACTCTCTGCCTCTGGCTGTTCTCTGCAGGAGACTTGTTTGCAAGAGGAGACTCGCAAAGAGAGACGCGACCTGTCTCCCATCAGGATCAATGTGGTAAATGTGTGTATAACTGCATGACTTTGCTAAGTGTGCGAGACTTTCTGCAAATATATGCTGTAGCAAAACAAAATAGCGTGGAGAGCGACTGACTTTGCTAATGAATGCAGAAGGGTTACAGTGATATTCCTGGCAGCCAAGCCTGCTCTTTTTTTAGCCAGGCAAGGCTGCTTTCTCCTGCTATGCCACTGCATTCTCAGCCCCGGGGCTGCAAGCTGTGAGCTGGAAATGTACAATCCAGAAAGTGCGGCCCTTGACAACGTGTCTCACTGGGTGCTCCGCTCGCCTCTCCGGCTCGGTCTGCCGCACTCTGTTTGTCACACCAATTTCCATGTTACCACAGATGACTTCAAAGATGAAAAGAGGCGCTTGGTTTATTTTAGCATTGTGCAACACAACTGCAACACACAACTGCTTTTCAAGCCCTAATGATCAGGGAGGAACAAGAAACAGGAAGGACTCGGGGAAAGGAGTGGTGCCTTCTTGGTGTCGAGATAAGTAAGGTGGGGGTTCATGTTTGCCCTGCAGCAAATGGTCAAGCCTTGATCATATATTGGAAAACAGCACCAGCGCTGGCTAATTGGAAATAAAAAACAATGCAGACACTCCACTTTTCCACTACAATAGGAAAATAAACCAAAGATGACAATAGGTCTATTGAGATTTAAATATCTTGTCAGAGGAACATCTGTTAAATATTTTTAAAACATCTCCTCTTCTAAGCGGATGGCAAAATAATTACCATAGGAAGAACGAATTTCTATTTTCTGCAAACCCAGAAACTAAAAGCTGGTGATATTGTGCATATATAAATATAAAGTAATGCAGTATACCTGTAGTCATTATAGCCACCCTTTCCCTTGTTCTTCAGGATCTTATTCCTCCTGTTGGCTCTCCCTGGGCAGAGAGGATGAATATAAAATCGAAAGACTCTTTCAAGGCATCCAATGCAGGAAGTGCTAAGAGACTAAATATCACGAGGAGCAGTTGTCGAAAACCTTTTTTCTTCCAAGGCGATGCAGCTCCTGCCTGATGAGCTGTACGTGACTAAAATGATCAGACCACGAATGAGTTTGGTGAAAAACAGAAGGTATTCTTCCTCTAATTTTTGCACAGGAGGAGGGAGAAAAACAGACATGGCCACTCTGGATGGAAATAACCTCCCTTTCCTGAAGTCCACACTTGTTTGTGTGCTGGTGTGCACGTATGTTTATCTAAGCGCCCAAATTTGTCAAACCTTTAAGAGCTTAGTGCACAAGGCCACCCTAAACTCACATTTTCCCAGAGACTTCATCAGGGTCGAACTGGGCACTCTATACTGTATATCACGCAGTTTAACATGGTGACATTTTAACATGTTAAAAATACTAATTCTTTTTATGAGAAGAAACATGTGCCCTAAAAAGACATATGAGCTCACAACCTAATGAACACGCTTTTGCTTTTGCTTTGGCAGCACAACCACAAAAAAAACAAAACCATGGAACAGGCACAAAGTCATAGTACCAGCAAAATTAAGAACTTAAATTAAGTACCAGGATCCCATGTAAACCTTTAAAATCAACTGAAGTTGAGTTTGCTGATCTAGATAAATATCTTATGGTTAGGAAGGAGCTTCAGCATGAACTTGGGAATCATTCTCTTTCATTTTTCCGTCTTTACCCAGGAGAGTACAGAAAAGCCTGTTCGTCCTGGCCTGCTCCCTGGCTGCCTGCGGCGTAAACGGCCTCGGACCGTCCCTGTTGGAAACTCTCTGCTGCCCCCAGTGGACCTGCAGAACTACTGCAGTATCAGCCAGGCCTCCTACGCCCGCACTGAGCAGGAGCCCAACCGAGAGGAAGAAGAGGGTCAGGATAAAGACCAGATGGCTACGAGGAACAGTGAGGTGAAGGAGTTGTCTAACGGACGCACTCACACAGCACTTCGACCAGCACCTCGAGTCCTGACGCATATCAGTCAAGCCCGCTACAGAAGCATGCACTCCCGTGAGAAGAAAGCCACACAGATGTTGGCTATTGTACTGGGTGAGTACTGCCATTGTCAAGGAAGTTTTTTTTTCTTACATTCACTTTTTAAGTGCAAGGTCTCTATCTGAAGAATATGGAAATACTTAAGTATATCAAAACCATATCAAAAATACTATAAACAAGAAGCAATCATTGACTACCAGTTTAGCACCTAACTAAACATTGTATCGCCACCTAGCATTCAGTAACAAGACAGACACAACTTCTTTGTGAGTAAGGTGAGAAACTGAAGCGGAAAATAGTGCAGAGACATTGGGGTTCCGTGGTCAGAAGGGAGTGGAGGTGAAGGGAGTCAGGGTTCCCCGAGGGTCTCCGGTGTCCTCATAGGAAGCGGGAACGATCCTCAGGGGAATGGAGTCCAGACGTTTGGAGCCTTGCCAGCAAACTTCTTACTTCGCTTAGTCTGTCCTCCACCACGTGTGTTCTAGCTGTCCAAATCAGAGGTGCTGAAGCGGCATGTGGTTGTCATTTTCCCTCTGACTGCCATGGGGAGCCTTCAGCACCATGGACAGCGGCAGGTGAGGAACACTTGCTTGCCACATTAGTGCCACTGATGGCCCACTGTCACAATATGCATTATATGTCACAATATACAATATATGGCTTATTCCTAAGCTAACTGAAAGGATATAGATGAAGTCAACACTGTTTTGAAAAGCAGTTGCCAAGTATGGCACCCCATAACAATGCCTTGTGTACTTTTAGAACGACTTGGGGGTTTTGACCGAATTCATCAGGCACAGAAAAGGCAACCTGCTATGGTAAAATGCTCTGCAAAGTAAAATGCTCTGCAAATACTCCTAGGCACTGGATTTTCTAGCACAATGCAAATAACACAGAAGACTGGTATTGTTTCTTCTTATCAGTAACGCCCTCCACTTCCCACAACCGTGATCATTTTGTGCATGATTAACTTGAGCATGTTAATTATGTTACAGGCACAGCTTCGGACTGTGCACACTCTGGGTTGAGTTTCAGAGGGCCTATTTGCATGGTTCAATGACAAGTTGAAATTAGAGAAAGTCAATGGATGGAAATGAGTTCTACTGGTGCGGAGCAGCAGGTGCAGGCGATATCTCAAGTTACCTGCTCAATTTACTTGGCCTGAGCTCACACTCTTTTCATCTGGTGAACCAAGATAATGTACCGAGGAGTCTGGCAACGAGCCCACTGTATTGAATGCATACAAATTATCGCACTACAAAGCCAGACCTATCTCAGAGATAAACTTTTATCCAAAGAACCTTCTGGTTTATACCCTGACCTCTTCCTCTTGGAGAACTGCCATCTCATAAGTCTAGAGCCACTGATACACACAAGCCACCTGTAAAAGCTTCAGGATCATAGCTTGGCCCTCATCCTGTGCCAGGGCTGCCTTAGTTGTCAGCCTGGAGCGGGGCCACCTGGGGAACACTGAACAGTGAGTGCCAAAGAGTGTCACTCAAAAGTACAAACTGGAGTCAGGCTTTGGAATCTGAGCCGTGCAGCCCCCACAAAGTTCCTGGCAACCAATTTCACACAATTAGCATCATGTCTCACGTCACTGTGGTGCCTTACGGAGGTCCATGGTCTCTGAAGTTGATAAATGACATTGATGGTAATCTGAGTTGTCTGTTTGAATGGGGGGAAATGAAATCACACTCATAGCAGATGTTTAGGCCATGGCCCAGCTGCCTTGGCGCAAAGCTGATTGGTCAAGGTCCTCTCGTGACCATTTTCACTTTGCCTGAGGTAGGGATTTATGTTTTTATGAATTCAGAACAGCTCATGCTACCAATTTCCCTCTTAAATGGAACAAGGCGTCTCTGGGAGAGGAGTAGCTGTGGGACATCTGACCGTTAACACAAATTAAATGGTTTGTAAACACAGATAAGCAGCCAGATTGGTGAGGCCTACAAGTTTGTTTGATGTTTTATTTACCAGTTCATGCCCAGTCTCTACCTGTTTGTGTGTGGACGTGTGTGTTGTGTGCATGCTTCTCTTCCAGGGGTCTTTCTCATCTGCTGGTTGCCCTTCTTTGTGACTCACATTTTGAACACTCACTGCAGGAAGTGCTACGTGCCGCCCGAGCTTTATAGCGCCTTCACTTGGCTGGGCTACGTCAACAGTGCCCTCAACCCGGTCATTTACACCACTTTCAACATCGAGTTTCGCCGAGCCTTCATCAAGATCCTCACTTGTTGATTTCAGATGTCAAGAGACCCGTGGCTCCCACAACTGGGGATGCAGATTAAACCATAGAAATGAAAGAAACGACCTTCAAGAGCCTGACAGACAGTTGACGCTTCATACTTCCAGCGAAGTGCACTACTTTTTTTCTGTTAGTGGATTTTGATCTGGGAAGTCAAGACAGCACTGACTCGGTAATGATGAAAGGGAATACAAAGCAAGACTTCTTGTCCCTTGAATGCCAGGACAGGGTCTGAAAGCAAACACGGAATATCAGTGGATTCTGAGGGCCTGATTAGTATCAGTCAGCCTTAAAGGTCTGTGGATGTATCTAGACTTTTATGAGCATCTCCTTTCATTTCAGTGGTCATATGTGTTTGCATGCATCTGTGAGTTTGGCCCATTTGAACTGAGATGTTTGGGAGGCCCTCAAGTCAGCAAACATCGAAGGAGCTGAATGAAGTGGCCGAGGATGCTCGATTAAAAAAAAAAAACAACTTGGGGGGAGGGTCATAACATTTGAATGTGTTTGTATTGTGAATTAAAGCAAAATGGAATCTCCCATGAGCTCTGTCCTCATAACTCTGAAATGAAAAGAGGGAAAAGGGGAGAGTGATTGAAGAAAGGATCAGTGGGAAACAACACCCAGCGAAGAAAAGGAGGGGCTGAATGAGCGACTGAGCGAGGGGGAGCATTAAATAGAAAGAAACCAGAGCATGTGGATTTTTTAAAAGGCCTTTAGTGGAAGGCTCAGCTGGAAATCAGCTGCACAGATGGATGCAGATAGATAGGAAAGGAAAGAAAGAGAGAGAGAGAGAGAGAGAGAGAGAGAGAGAGAGAGAGAGGAAATGCATGTTCAAGTGTGTTTTCAATGAAAAGCCTGCCTGCCTTGTCTCACCACACTCAGACAACCTCAGTGCATGAATGTGTTTGGTACTGAAGAAATTAGAATTGGATTAATGGCATCTCTCTCTCTCTCTCTCTCTCTCTCTGTCTCTCTCTCTCTCTGTCTCTCTCTCTCTCTATCTCTGTCTCTCTGTCTCTGTCTCTCTCTCTCTCTCTCTCTCTCTGTATCTCTCTCTCTCTCTTTCTCTCTCT